>JAODJU010000085.1:1038089-1068914 GCA_026776725.1 Gnathonemus echidnorhynchus
GGCGCCCCCCCCCCCCCCCCAATTCTCCATAAATTCATCAGTCAAAGGCAGAGAAGCCCTTTTGTTCTGTGGCGGGCCCCACCCAGTACGGGCCAATCGGTTTGCTGGAGCTCAAGGCCATGTTTGCTCTTTCATCCAGATCTGCAGTTCCTCTGAGGACTTTGATACCGCAGAATTCATCATAAACCTGAAAATGTCCCCGCACCATGACATTACATGTGTACAACCACGCCAGCTACTTTCCCATGAAAAAAGAAGGCCTTTTGTCCTCAGTCACCTTTCAAAAAGCATACTGGTTTTATAACCTGTTTGAAGGAAAATGTTTATGCGCAACGAGTTGTAAATCACCTGTTCGTTTGACCCCTGGCAAAAAATATTAGCCATGAACTTTAAGAACAAATTAATAAACACTGGCAGAGAAATTAATAAAGAACAAAAGTATGAGTCATATAAAATTACAACCACTGCACATTATTTCAGCAGGGATCGATGTCGTTGACGTTTCTCGGACGCGAAAGCGCAGAAAACTTGCCGTGAAAGCGCTTGTCTGTCAACGATGACGCTGCCAATCAACACGCGGGCCGGTCTCAAACAGGTCCGCCTCCCAGGCAAACACTCAATTACACGGCTGACGTCATTAACTCGAACCATCCCTTTAAAAGTCTGATTTCAGTCTCGCAACTTTCCCGAGTGGGCACCCGATAGACTGTACAAGTCTTAAAAATATTTTGTTATATTTTTAACAGATACACTTAGCACAACAAGTCCTAGAAAATTAAATATACCACTAACTGATTTTAGTCACCTCTATAAATCTCAGGCATGCTAATCGTGGAATACATAATTTAGGTTATCTAATGTCGATGTTATTCATATTACTAATAGAAAATAAATTAATTATGCCGACGTCATTCAGTGGCTATATTTATTGCATTAGTCTCATATTTTTATTACTAAGACACATTCACCGGAAAAATATGCGTTTAGATGTGTTTTTCGCTAACTGTACAATTTATTAATCCAGGAGACAAAAGTTTAAGGCTATAGTCGGGAAATGATGTTTTCGACCGGGAGCCTCGCCCAGCACGTGTTGCGTGGCTCCGGTCGGCGGGCGATAAGCGTCCGGTAAGGCACGCCCGAAACACACCACCGATCACTTGTTTTCCAACTTCTCCGATGTCCCTCCTCCCTCCCGCCGCAGGCATGGCGTGACGACCGGCCGGGCAGCAGCGCATCCCTGTCAGTAGCCTGATCCCAACCATCGCCGCATCAGCCCGGTTCACGAAGGGCGTCCTTCAAAGGCGCAGAAACGTTTATAAACGTGCGCCCAGTAAACGTCCTATGCGGGGCAAACCGGGGAAATCAAGTCCGCTGATTACCAGCCCAGCGCTCCTCCGGAACCCGAAGCATCTCCCTAGATACCCCCCCCCCCCCAGAGCATGCAGGTCTGTTAGGTGATGAGATAAACCCGGATCGGCCGCTGTTTCAGCCGGCTTGTTTCGGCTCGGCGCATCCTTACCTTTGTGATGGTCATGCACAACGTGAGCAGGTGACACGGTTTCCTGCGAGGCGCAAAATGCCGCAGGGGAAATGCTGCCTTATTCTGCTACGGGGAGCACAAAAAAATAACGCCTGGGAGTCGTATTTCCCAGCCTCTGGTCGGTATCCGGAAAGCGCTTTATATGTTAGCAGTATGATGTTCATGCATAAGTTATGATGGTCAGGATGAGAGAGGCGTTTCACCGTTGAGGTAAGAGAGGAGGGGGTGGATGAAGCGTGCGTCCGCCAGGAGCAGTGCGCACCGCCGCGGCAGTGAACGCGGAACCGATGGGTGGAGAGATGGAGAGAAAGAGGTGGAGCCCTTCAGCCGTGACCGAGAGGCGGGAGCGGTGTCGCAATCGTCCCGCTGCTTCCCGGCGTGGAAGGGCGCAATGCCCCGGCCATGCTTTGTCTCGCTCCAGAAAATGACAATTTATTAGAAATGGGAACCAGGTCCTCTTAAGTTAATGGGGCTTTTAAGTTTTTGACGTTCATTTAGCTGATTTGAACAGTGTGCGTTTTACATAACCACGCAAAACACGTTGTGCTGACGAGTAATGGGGAGTTTTATATCAAAATCTCAACAACCACAGTAGTTAAAGAATCAGTTAGATTGCGTTTTAATAACCAGTGGGAGCTGATGGATTAAATGTTTTTCTCTTTTAGTATTGCGTCGTCTGCATTTAAACCGAGTTAAAAAGTACATTGCATGTAAAATGCGTGCACTGTAATGCAAATAGTTAAAATGTTACACTTTATATAGTAAACGTTCCGAAACGAGTCCTTGGAGACGGAAAAATTGCATGCAGGCATGTTTTAAATTATGAAATGTGTTGTAGTTTTGAAGCAAACCCCGACGCTGAAACTAGAAAAAAATACGAGGAAAAGTAGAACTATTTTGATTTTATTTATTCTGTTGCTAGCGTTAAATACATTTTATAGTTTATGTTTAATATTTAACGCTCGTATTTTGCAACCACCGCAATAGACACAGTATGAAAAAAAATCACTGTCCATTAATTATTAACAAAACAATGTTTAGCAATACTACAAATCCAGATTGCTCACGTCTGCGGTTGCATTTAATTGCAGATTATTTATGATCTTTTACTGCTGTTTTCATTATTTTCATTATCAACACAACACGGTACATAGGCTAATCTCAAGTTTGATGTGTGGCGGTTTTAACAACCTAGGACGTGCTACACTGGTACCTTTTATTGATGATAATGAACGCGATGTCTTTATCCGTAGTTACTGCACCTTAAAACAGTAAAGTGTCATTACTTAGACCATAAGCCGCGCTCAATTTGCCATGGACATGTTTAGGCTATTTAATTATGGACGGTCACGCTGAGTTGTAGGGTGAATGTGTGTTTTGCAATCGTAATCTTTTACATACTGATTAATGATAATTATCGAAGCCTTGTGTGATTGCTGTGAAATACATACACATAAAATTTTTCATGATGGAACTGGAAGATGAATATATTAAGAATTCAGACTGTAAAATTGATTTATCCGTAGCGAAAGGACGCATAAAACGTTATAAGATGCGGGCGCCCTCTTCCGGACAGAAAAGCGTCCGCCGGCTGCCAAACATTCCGCGGCCTGTAAGTCTTCCATGCCTCCTTAATTCATCTTGTGTGGAGCAGCAGTAAAAGCTCCTTTTCTACCGGACGTACATTCTCCTCCACGCTTGAACGTCATAACATTTTTACAGCACATGCAACACGTCCATCCTGTTAATGGAGAGTAAAACATTTTAAAAATTTGTTGTTCGATTAGGAGTAAAAGTTTATATTTTTTTGTTTGTGCAGAATGTGAAAATGAGAAGCCAATTGGGAAGGTGGAAATGTATTTCAAAACAGTATTTTGTAAGAGTAAAACTTTGACATTAAACCCCCCCCCCCAGGTTTTGATGTTGTCTTCCATCACAATCCACCTTGGGGTTACTTGGCACAACAGTGCTGGGGAGTGGGGTTGAAGCCTTTGCTGATCAGGGGTGGCACGTCCAGAGCACAGTGTCTGTAATGCGCTGGTCACTTAGTGACTGGCAGCGTGCCCAGAGGCAAGTGGGGGCCGCTGGGGGTGTCTGGCAGAGAATGGCCTCAGTCACCGACCCCCACTGACGAGGAAAAACAAAAAAAGCCACAGTCCTTGTCCAGGAAACTAGGTTTCAATAAAGATGGCTTGTTCCACATTGTCTTTAACTTCGGCATCTACACTATCTATAACATCTCAGTACAAAATACATGCTACATATAGACATCTTAAATGGTTATATTATGCATGTTTATATATGCATTTTTATATATAGTTATATGTATATATAAATATGGTGTGTATATATTTATGTATACATACATATATGTATGTATAACAGAAGCATTTAAAATCAGCATAAGGACAAAAAGACAGTACAGATTAACTGTAAACTAAAACAACATAGAACATATGTAAATTACAAGATTCTATAGCTTTAAGAACAGAAATTCCTGCAGCTTAGACCTGCAGATATATAAATTGTGCCTTTTTGTCTCTGGCGAGTCACAGACCATTGATTTACAGCCCGCCACCCTACTGTGAAATACTATCCTCTCCACTGGCCTGTTATTTTCCCCTCTATCGAGGGCTGGTTGGGACTTTCCCGCCTCTGACCAGTGTCTCGATGGTGCAGGACCTAGATGGCAGATGATCGTTCATCTGTTTCCTTCATGTCCCGGAAAGTCTTTGCCACGAGATACCATCTCTCCAACATCTGGATTATTTGATAAAAGTTCTCATAACGCAGGTGGAGTTTTATCGGGCGGCTTTGGAAAGGAATTGCCGTCTCCTTTTCCCGGCCTTGAAGTAGAGGGGTTTGGCAAAAACAACATATTTGTATCAGCCCTCTGCTCCTTAACACCTGCACAACTGTGCGATAAGCCAACATTAGAGCCAAACAAGGATGTTTCCAGTACAATGTGGCCTTCCTCAGGCAAATGGAGAATTTTAAACCTCTGAATCCAGCCTTTGATTTTGTGTCATTCCTATGAATGCCTCTAGGTGGCATCAGTCAATGGTGATTATCATTAGCTGCCAAATTAGCCAAACATGCTTTGAACTGAGCACATAAACTGGCAGGTTTTAGTTATACGATTTATTTTTCCGCCAGTTATTCTCTTTTCTGGCCAATCATCTGCAGAGGTTACACCCTCGCATCTTAAGCCTTCTGAGGACTGCAGAAGATGGCAGGATCCTTCAATCTACTGTTAAGACAGGACTGGAGTTCACCTGGTCCTTCAGGGATAAATCGGTGGGGGGAGGGGAGACATGACAGGATGTATGCTGATTCTGTACCATTTCACGTTAAGGACCGTCACAGTTTCTGCACTCTTAACACGAACCCCGCATCAGCATCAGTGCAGCCTTGTCAGGTGATGAGATCTTGCCATCCGTCACTCCTTGGTATACCTGCACAATCCGGCAACATAGGCCAACACCTGCATTTCACCTGCTTCTCCACTGAGTGCCACCAGGACACTGTGAAAGTGCTGGAAACATTCCGTCGACGACCACGTAATGGTCGGCTAGGTAACGTGTGCCATGGTAACCAGGGGAAGACTGTTTAACAAACACACACACACACACACACACTCTAGTGCACAACAACCTTCCACCTCTCCCTTAACACCCAAGTTGTGACATGCTGGCAAAACATATAATTCAGCCGATTCTTATCTTAGTTGGTAAAATGACAATATTTAACGAGCTATGGTGGCCTCTTATAAATAGCACATAAATCGTATAAAATAGGAATTTACTTGCAGAAGGGAGAAACCCCCCCCCATTGGAGATTAATGGATTATAGCTCTATCGAGGCAAAAATCAAAGTCACAACAAAATAAAGGCTTTAGGTCATATGAATACATCTCAGGGTGGCACTAAAATTCAGCATTAGCTTTAATAATTCAGATTTTATGGCCAATAGAACAATACTAGGTATATTATCCAATTACCGTTTTGGAAATCCCTCCGGCCACCTACACTTAATAAACAGCCACATCCCCGGGGGATCTTTGGACTACAAATGTATTCAAACCAAGTGAAATGTTTGAACAATTCCTTCCCTAGCAAAAATTTCGTAAAAACTTCGGAACACTATGAGAACCTGCCCATTTTCGGTCTGCTTACGAACACCTTACTTCCTCATGATCAGTGTCTGCAGGACAGGTCGTTAAATGTCAAACACTTAAGCTTCCGACTCCACCAGCCCTCTGCATCGCTGAGAGATGCACAGACCCATACTCAGGCTCGTAATGGTGGAAAAAAGCAGGGAACGAAGCAGGAAAACGCTGCAAGAAGCCTGTTAGCATCTCGACGTTAGTATTCCAGGTGAAGAATCCTTATGGTTCCTGTGCAGGACATCATGACGACTATTTTCCACCTATGGCAAACCCTTCTGTCGATGCTGAAAATGATTTTGAATATTCATTCTTTTACCTATACATGTATTTACTCTTTATTTCCAGTCGGCGTACATGCCTATTAATTAATTACACAGAATTACAGATTCTTCATACCTGACTTGGGGAAAAAAGTTAGCAAAAATATTTCTCATGTCCGCTGAAAGCGATCACTGCCGCGGCATATCGGCTGGCGGGGGACACCTGAATTTCACAAGGGCGGGGAGGCGGAAGGCACTCCTCAGCATGGGCCAGGCTGTCTCGCCCCTCTTTCGCCTAAACGGCTGCCCCCTCACCCCCGTCCTCCAGGGGGCGTGGATCATACATGCCTTCTGAGCTCACCAACAGCTGCCCCGAGTCAAAATAATAATTAGAAAAGAAAAAAAAAAAAAATCATCGCCTAGTTAATGAGCAGTTGCATATCAAAACGTCATCAGCAGCTCTACACCGTACACTGATGCAAGCTGGATTCTCTGCTCTGCCAGGACTCAAAGCCACCATTTTCCGTTTGCCACGTGGCACGAAGACCGCGCCCTGCTAACAAGCTCCTCTTAAAAATCTAAAAATTAAAACTATTACGCGTTGAGAAATAAAAATGTTGTGACGATGTTTTACGGAAACCGATGCAACTTAAGACCTAACCCTTCTGGTATTTTATAATAGTGTCGCAAATGGAGAAACGTTCCTGTTCTTCTCTGAAAACAAACAGTTCCTTTTCTATGGATTTGGCTCATCTTCCTCTCCATCCTCTTCCTCGTCCTCGTCGTCCTCGTCATCATCGTCAAACTGGTCCCTGGAGTCTAAGTCGTCTTCATCTTCAACCTGTGGGGCAACAGTTAAAAGGTTCATTCAGACATGCACTTGTGTTCTAAATTAGGAGATTATAATTCATTAGTTGATTTTTAGCAAAAATGCTAATGCGATTATTATTTAACTCAAATAGCTCCTGGAGACAGGGGCGGACTGGTAGGCGGCCCAGCCCCCCCGTGACATTGAGGGCCCCCTCTGACTGCAAATCTCATTTGTGAAGATTAAGACACTTATGTCAGGCATATTATATGAACTTGTGACATGCTACTTTTACCTCTAATTTTTATGTATACATACAATCTCATTATGGTGGGAGTCATAACACAAAAGATATTTGGCAGAACACTTAAAACAATTTTGAAATGTAATACTTTGTAATGTTTTGTAGACAAACTATGTTGTCGAAGCGAGTATTTACCGGAAAAAGCATGTTTGTGGAATTTGCCGACTACCGCAGTGCATGATGGGTATGATATTTGTAAGCTACTTAAATTTCATCATCTGCAACTGCTACAACTGGTGTGGGCAGGCCATAGGTGTGTATTTAGAAGGGGGGGAGGCATGGTCCATTTTTTTTTACCCAGGGTCCTGTGTACAGGTGCTCTGCCACTGATTGAGGATACCAAGGAATGGCTGCCCGGCGGAGCCTCTGATCACTTACCGGCTCTCCGAGTTCCTTCAGCTTCTCCTTAAGCGCCTGGATCTTTTGGTCCTGGTCGGCCAGCAGCACCAGCAGCTCGTCCTGCTCCTTCTTGGATTCGGTCACCTCCTTCTGCAGCTTCGCCTTCTCCGTCTGCAGGATGGCCACCGTACTGTTGGCCGACGCCAACTGCTGCTCCAGGCCCGTCCTGGACTCCGTCAGGCCTTTCACCTCCGCCTGCGCCACGGGGCGAGAACCGGCCGTTAGCCGACAGGCGAGCCCTCTCGGCCGCAATGAGCTTCACCCCCATTTCGCTTCAGCAAACGATTAATCTCACTGAATAGATTAAAAGGTTTTTAAAGCAAATAATGGGAAAGGAAAAATTCCTTGTAATGACAGGGTGGCTGTTAAGAGGCAGGGGCCAAGATGCCTTGGGGCGGGGCCAACCTTCAGCTTCTCCGCCTCCTGTGCCGAGAGCCGGCCTTCCAGCTCAGAGGTTTTGGCTGCATCTCCGGCGCCCCCTGCAGTGCTCATCCCACCCTGCACCTGGTGGAGAATGTAGCACCAAGACAGAACTTAACTTTATAACACGATAATCCACTGTGATACGGGGGACACCCTCAAACAGTGGCATGCAATAAACATTTAAATCTAGCTAGACACTGGAGATGACCACGAAGATCCCACCCACTCATTCATTTTCCTTATAAGGTCAGCTGGGCATGTGATGTAATGCACTAAGGGGTGGGGCTTACCGCTGACTCCACCTTCCTCAGCAGGTCCTGTCTCTCTGCCCTCAGCTGGCTGATTTCCGCAGACTGAGCCTGAATTTGACCCCTCATCATATCTAGTTCCTGTGTCAAAAGTTGAGACAATCACTATAACAAGGGTCTGTATTAAAAAAACAAAAAAACAAATCAAGCTCTAAGTCACTGAACCACATGACCGAAACTGAGCCTCGGGTTACCTTAAGAAGCTCTGCGTTTTCTGAGATGGCAGCCGTACTGTCTGCTGACTGGGCACTCTCCGACCTCTACGATGTAATCACAACAGAACACATCACATAATGATATTTACTAGGCATAAATGATCTCCAGGGGTGGTGGAGTTTTCAAACTGACAAATTCTGGGTGAATTTCTCTCACAGCGGGATAAACAAATGTCCCATTCGGCTCTTTTCAGTCCAGAATACACAGCAAATTAACCCGCTAAAACAGAACCAGGAAGCCTGGCTGCTAGCGTGCTCACCAAGCTAGCGATGAGCGAGTCTCTCTCAGTCAGCTGAGTCTGCAGCTGCGCATTCTTTCTGCGCAGCTCCTCCAGCTCCTCCAGCTGCAGGCCGTTCACTTCTGGACCACCGGACTGCTGGGTGTCCTTCCCTGAAAGGGGTAGGAGGTGCCATCATATTTGTGATTTCAGCCCTTTATATTTTGTTGGCTAGACTCATACAGCACTACACTCCACTGTTAGGCAGTGCGAGCAGCGAGCAAAAAAGGCTAATGGGGTTGCCTGTGATGGAAGGAGTGAGGGTATGGTATGGTGTACGACTCAGGTTAGGGATCTGTGCCAAAGTCCAGAAGGTCATAGGTTCAAATCCCAAAACCATATCACCATCAGGCCCTTGAGTCTCAATTGTTCCATGCTGGCTGACCCTCCTCTCTAACGGCTGATAGCATCTGCTAAGTAAATATAACCAGTCACCAAACCCGAGGTTCTGGATTTTTCCATACCCAGTTTCAGCTTGAGGATGTTGTACTGGTCTTTGTGCTGCTGTATCTGCGCTAGTTGCTGCGTGATTGTGGACTGCATCTGCTCGTTCTGTGCCGTCATGGAGGACACCTTCTCCTTCAGCTCATTTATCTGCGCGTCCTGAGGAGAAAGAGGGTGAGATAGCGCGGCCCTGGTGGGCCAAGAGGGTACTGCTGTGGCGGAAAGGACGGGGGCCCCGGTGAGACCTACTTGCTCCCTGATCAGCTCCTTGTACTGGGTCACAATGCTGTCGTGCTGTTCCAGAGTCTTCTTCACCTCCTCTTCCTTCTTCTCCTCCTCGCTGGACTTGTGCACCGCTTTCGTGATGACACCTGCGGCCGGAGCACGCCCGCACACAAGACGTCACTACATTTAATGACGAAGGATAAGCGATTTCAAGGAAACCCTTCCATTACACGGGGGTTTGGGTTTGTTCCACACTGACCTTCCAGCTCCTTCACCAGCCTGGTGAACTCATGGTCAAATAGCATCTGCTCAGGGCTGGAGAAGGAGGGCTGGGGCTTCTGTGCGGCCCGCGAGTACAACTCATGCTTGTTGATGAAGCCCAGCTTCTCCACAAAGTTCTCCTTGCCGATCCGGCGGTCGATCAGCTGCTTCAGCTTTTCCCTGTGATGCGATGGTGGAACCGGGCCACAAGGGGGCAGCAAAAGGAGAAGGTGGTACAGGGCTTACGGACAGGGACACCAGGACAACATGAATCTAACAGGCAAGTCGCGACAATGAACTGCAAAGATTCCTGGGAGCAACACCACTGTCTACCCCCTTCAGACTGGTACTTAATCTGAACTATCTATAAAATATCCCAGAGTACTTAAAGTGAAACTAAATTGCTTTGGGAATAAAAGCTCTCAATGCTATAAGCAGCACATATAATCCATCCTAGAAGAGTCAACAAACAACAAATAATCTGTGTTCTTTCTCGTAAAAGGGGAACACAAATTGGGAGGGGGGGGTTAGGTTGGGGAGGAGCAACCAATCAGGATCTCTGGAGGGGGTGGAGCATACTTGGTGCAATTCTCCAGCGAGTTGTCGTTGTAGTAGATGCAGATGCCCAGCAGGAGGGCGCAGAGACCCTGCACCAGCCGCTCGTCCTCTCCCAGGTTCTCCGAGATCTGGGCCGTCAGCTGCACATCGTCGGCTTAAGGAAAAGGAACCGGTGCCTCTCAACGTGGCCAATCAGGGTCTAGGGGGCGGCGACCATTTGGGAAGGCGGCCCAATTAAAAATCAGTCACGGCGGCATGCAGATCGTCAAAAGCTATTACTACAGTGTTTAAAAATGACTTGTGCTACTTATGCTCCCTTTCAATACACAAAATATTTTATGTTTCCGGTCATGAATGTCATGGCGGCATCCTGGGAAAACTGGAAGGATACGAAGGGGACATTGTCTTGATTGTGCAGGAAGTGTGTGACAGCGATGGGGCAGTTGCTGATCCAGGTGCAGAGAAGCATCAGCAGGCCCACGCGAGTCTGCACCTTGCTGCCCTGCAGAGAGACAGATGGAGATAGACAGGCAGACGGACATGTAGAAGGAAACAGACACACAGGCGAGAGTCAGAGCACCCCCACAAGCCAGGCACCACACACATCTGTCTCAAGAGGCCAGGGGGCGGGAGGGGGGGCACAGGGAACCTAGCAACCAGCCTAGCGATAATGGTACGGGGGAGACATCACAGACTCCGAGGTGCTGACTTCCAGGACCTGATTACTGTATATAGAAGAGGCAACAAGAAAAACACGTTTGCCCATGCGTCTGTGAAGAATCCCCTAATCTATTAATCAAAAGAAAGAACTCAGAAGTCAAAGTTTGACCCACCCATCAAACCAGATCATGTATTTTATTTTTTCTGCATTATATTTTTTGTCCCAATGTGCCATTCTGAGCTTTGGCCAAGCTGGACTTAAAAAGGCTTATACATAGTGTCCAGTTGAGATCCCCTGCCCCGCCCCCTCTTTGGGGGCGTGGCCTTCTCCTCACCCAATCAGTGGAGAGAGAGAGACAGATGCTGATATGCTAATTCCATGAAGACTGCCGACTACGGCAGAATGATGTTAATGCATTCATCGAGTGGGTCAAAACTGTATTTAAATCCAATTGCAAAATGGATCAAGCCAACAAAACAAATACATACATAATCTCAAGTATTTTTTCCCCCAAATAAAAATGACCCTTTAATGGGAATATTGTACGTGACAGATTTTGTAGGCTTGATGTTGGAAATAAAACTTGCAAAGACCTGTTGGTGTATTTAGATGCTACTAGACCAGCCATGTCACACTGTCCTTGGTACAAATAAGAGGAGCATCTCGCATTTTCACACAGAAACACAAGGTTACACGTTAATTACACCATGTAGATGCCTGGGGAAACCCAACACTGCACACTATTAGTAAATTACATAGTTAATTACAAAAAGCAGAAAAACCTTTAACACTGATATTATGAACTCAGTCATGTGGATATGCACAAGATTCACTGCCCGTCCACCAAACTGCAACAACCTTGGCAGTATGAAGTTCTCTCTGCAAGTGTAATCATTCTTTGGGTTACTAAGCAACCAATTGAGAGTCTCACATACAATCCGGAATGTGGCATTAAAGAAGTTCTTATATAGTAATAATAATCCAGTAATACAGAATACTGGCTCGCGGGTGTTGGGGCATATTAGAGACCCACTGCTGTTATTAAGATTTCCAAGGTTTATTAAGCATCGGGTGTTCAATTTTCAATTATCACCCCCCCCAAAAGCCCACCATAAAAATCCAAGGAGAGAAGTCAGGAAATCTAAAACTAACCAGAAATAAACCCTGAATGTTTACCAATGAAAAGCCACCGAAGAAAAAGAGAGTGATTTAACTGTAGCTTTGACAGAAAAGCCATTCAGTCCAAAAACAATAAAAAAAACTCTTTGTTTAGTTATACCATGACCACAAAGAGTTTAGTTATATGAACATGACATAAAAACTAAAATACCCTGCAAAGAGTCTTTGATGCAATCTGGTATATTTTTTATTTCCAAACGAAGAAAACATGAATGGCTTACTTGAGAAAACGTGAGCGAAAGATTAATATTGGACGGATGTAATTAGTAATGGATGGTTAAACGAGAAGGGTTCGTGAAACTCCAAGGCACCCTAAAAACTGCCGGAAAATGGCACAGCATGAGCTGGGTTTCAAGCACCTCAAAACATATCGATTAGGACGCCTAGGTAGACGGTCTAACGCGCCTTCGGAACATGCCAATCGGGTCGCCGGGGCAACGGCATCCATGGACACACGTTCAGCACAAAGGTTCCAACTGTGACTTCAGCAGCAGAAGGAAATGCACATTGATCCATTTCCAATTGATTTATGACGATGATATTGCCATTTAATTATTGTATTAAAATGGAAAAAATGGAAGCCTTATTCAATGCTTCAGAACTGAGTTCAGTCCCAAATCACAGGTGCTTCAAGTTGTCCCTTAAAACTAATTTTAAATCTCTGAAATGAGCGTGGAGTATTGATTTCAGACATCTTAATGAGCAGGCGTGCCGTCTTCCATGGCCAGAAGAGCAGCCAGCAAGGGTCACTGAGACGCACTTATATTCGACAGGCGTGTTCAGAGCAAGGCAGCAAGCAGACCTTGTTCTGCAATAATAAGCAATAAAATATGCAAATAAATATGCAAAAAAAAGCAAAGTAATAAAAAGATCCAAAATGAATTAACGATGAGAAGATGAACTTAAGCGTGCCAAGTGTGTCTAGAAATAAGAATATCGGTCTTCACCTTTTCCAGTTTCGTCTCCACGGATGAGGTAATGCAAAGAAAGAAATTCATTGTTTAAGAAATACAATCACAAACATCGAAATAGAATCTCTTGCTCCGAGTGAGAGAAATTTGTGTAGCCTTAATGTTTTTCTGTGACACCAGCGCCACCTAGAGGACAGCAGGGAAAACAGCGGCGTTAGGGGTTTCCTCCGGACAGAGCTGGGAGGAGTAGAAACAGGGTCTGCCTTGCCACTTCCTCGAACCAAAGCCCACAGAGCGCTCAGGGTAGGACTGACCAGAACCTACCAGTGAGTCGGCACCACGATGCAGTTGGTGCCAGCAGACAGAGAGAGGATGAAAAGAAAAGCCAAAACCCAAAAATGCAGGGGGAAGGGGACCCAACGCTGGCAAGCAAACACTCACAGTGCCGACGGCACGGCCACTTACCCGTCGCTCGATCTTATCACCCTGCAAATTACAACGTGGCACATTTGAAACTCGTCGACAGGTAAGGTGCTCAGTTCCGGTCAAGCAAGCCGCCCTCAAACTCGACACACGACTGGCTTTGTAATGAAGAAAAATATCTTAGCTCAGTGTTCCCCAACCCAATCCTCAGGGACCTCCGGAGAGTCCATACTTTTGTACCCTCCCAGCTCCGAGCACCCTTGTACCCAAGTACCCAAGCAACTATGAAAACCAAATTGCTGGTAAAAGTGAGCTTTCAGCACCCCCCCCCCCCAAGGAGATACCCTTGAAGGTGCCAAATAAGGAACTAAAAATATCTCCACGGCACAAGAGATACCAAATGACAACTATAATGTCAAAAAGCCATAAAAGGAGCTGACTCCGCCCCTGAGGTCTAAGCCCCACCCACCCCAGCCCACACAGGGTACCTGGGACAGGATGTTGGTGCACTGCTGCAGCAGTGACACGGGTGGGTTCCCCAGACTGGTGGCCAGCTGCACCCGCAGCAGCTGCTCCTTCTGTGTGGGGTTGTCCTGCAGGGCGTGCGCCAGAGCCACGGCTGCGCACCAGTTGGAGAGCGAGTCGGGCGAGAACAGGCCCCCGCAGAGCAGCTGTCCCGCCGAGATCGAATTAGCTGCGGGGGGAGAGAGAGCGCGCTAAACATCTACTGCGGCTGCACAGTGTTTAATTTCGCTACCATACTGAGGATGACCATGCAAAAACAAAACAGGACTATGGTACCTATTGGGTGGGCAGTATGTAAGACTTCTATGGCTGTGGTCAGAAGGTTGGTGGTTTGAATCCAATGTTCAGCAAAATTGACACATTTCCCTACTGGGCCTTTGAGCAAGACCCTTAAACCGCCCCCCACCCACCCCCCAAAAAAAGCTCCAGGGGCAGCAGATAAATGGCAGACCCTGCGTTCGAACCCCAACCTTTGCTCTACGCATCAAAATGGAGGGGGGAAAAAAAATAGGACAAGCTAAAAACTACCAATATTACCAATTTACCAATAGACTGCAGTAAATGTTCCCATTTGTAATATATCTTAAAATCTTATAGCAGTTTCATGAGATTGTAATGAGAAGCATGGCTTCATCCATCAATGTGCAGTTGAAAGTAAACGATGGGATGATGTAGCTGCTTATGATAATCTGAGCCACCGCCTAACGTCCCCCCAGCCCCCGCCCCGGTCCACTCGCGGCCTCACCATCGATGGTAGACGGCAGCAGGGTGGCCACGATCTCCGCCTGGCCTTTCTGGTTCTTGTAGAGGAAGCACTGGAAACAGTAGAGCACGGCGCAGCGTAGAACGAAGGGCTGTCTCTCGTTGACCATGGACATAAGGAGCACGACGATGGCAGGCCTGAAACGAGGACCGAGGAAATATGACGGCACCCCAAGGGACAGTGTACAGAAAGCCTCCTTCGAGAACCTCAAGCCAAACTGATCTCCGTAAACAAAAGGTCCCTGAGGATGAAGGAACAGTTCTGACCTTGGAGGGTTGGAAGGGGCATTGACCGACGCAAAGTAGTCCTGGTTGACTTGCGATCCACGGATGACTTCTGACACGGTGTTAATGGTCTGGAAAAGGCACACGGAGTTTTACTTTGCTTAGGGTTTTGAACTTCATCTAGAGATGCTGAGGCACACACTGTATACAAAAGGTTTCGATCAAAGCGGTACTGTTTAGGTTCCAGACACCACCACTTTAAACTGGGCCACAGAAGCACACCTCTGTGAGAATGTCCGCTGGGACGCCGGTGGCCATCAGGATGGTGCAGAGCTGCTGCAGAAGGCCACACTGGTACATGGTCTTCTGGCAGCTGCTGGTGGCGCCCGGCGAGTTGACGGGGGAGACCATCACCCGGACCAGCTGCATTGCCAAAGACAGCAGAAGAAGGAATGTTCACATGCAGAGACTCAAAGGAGATGCAACAAAGTCCCTCAGATCCTTAGCTCACTCTCACAGCTACTCAGAGCCTCATGGGAGTTTTACTTACACAAAAATGTTCAGAGGGCATAACAAAAAATGATTGGTTCAGAGAGATAACCAATCAGATTATACAGAAGGTGGGTACAAGCACTAGATGCTTTGACCCACCTCCTCTGATTGGTTCTTGATCTGATAATCGTAGATGCTGACATGGCATTAACCAATCTCATGGCAAGAAGTAGGTTCAGTCGATAACTATTCATAGATATTCAAGTGATGAGAAGCTCCTACCTGCAGCATCAGGTGAAGGTTCGTCACCTTCTGAGCCGACCAGCCCGAGTTGTCATCCCCCACCTCGAACCACGGCTTCATGCGCTGGATGTAGGAGCCCTCCTTGAAGAAGTTTTGGTTGGAGCTGTTGTTCTTGAGGAGGTTCAGCAGTAGCAGCAGACAGTCCTCAACCACAATTCCTGCAAAGCCAGATGGGAGGAGAATCGGCCGATGATGGAACAGATTCCAGGAAAGAAAATTCATTTTGGTTTGCGCCACAAAAAAAATCTCTCAACATCACCATGTCCATGACTTGCAGATCACATCAACAAAAGCACATACTACAGCTCACACAATGAATATTCTTTTTATTTACATCTATTTGTCAGATGCTTTCATCCAAAAATGAGGCAAATGACAGTACAGACACTCCTCACTTAATGACCTACGTATTTACCGACCATCCAGATTTTCGACCAGCTCTCCGACCAGTTGGTATCGTATGCCGTACGAGAACTTTGGTCGTGGAAACGGCAGCGAAGTGTCTCAGCGTCATGCGTCTCATTCCCGCATCACCCTTTCACAGTCTCAGTCCCAGTCCCGCAGTAACTACACTAGCATTCCAGATCTCCAAGACTAGATATTTCGTCTATAAATTTGTACTTTACAGTGCACCCCATAGTATAGGACATCGGGGGGGAGGGGAGGGGGGGAGATATAAAAACACATACCTGCTATCTGTAAAGTTTTATAAATATACTAAAAATGTTATACATGGTGCAAAAGTGACATTAAAACGATATCTAAAGATGGGTGACACAAACCCACTAACATGCTTGAAGTTATTGACTGAACCTACTTCTTGCCATGAGATTGGTTAATGCCATGTCAGTATCTACAATTATCAGATCAAGAACCAATCAGAGGAGGTGGGTCAAAGCATCTGGAGTGCGTGTACCCACCTTATGTATAATCTGATTGGTGATCTGTCTGAACCAATCATGTTTTGTTATGTCCTCCGAACATTATTGCAGCTCCTCGGTTATTGACCAATTTATCTAACAACCTAGATGTAGGAACGGAACGCGGTCGTTAAGTGAAGAGTGTCTGTAATACAGTCGTCATTGAGTCTGCTTAGGTACAAATGTTGCAGTGGCTGCCCTAAAACAAGTACAATGCAGTTGTGGAAAAAACCTGCAAATGTGTTTCAGTTTGTATAGTTTGTGGCATCAGAGCCGCATCCTGAATGAACTTTACCGCCGTCGCTAGAGCCCTCCTCCGTAATGATGTCCAGAAGTCGCTCGAAGGCGTTTTCAAAAGCCACGATCTTCTGAATGGCCGCGTTTCCTTTGGTCAGCTGCTGCAGAAGCAGCAGACCCTACAAGGAAGAGAAAACGAGATTCAACCAACAGGAAGTAAAGTCAGAAGCATCAGCCATCGGCACAAAAAATAAGACTCAAGCCCCCAAATGAAGTGAATAAAATCTCCTGGGAAGCCGCGAGGGCGGCGGCAATGCTACGGCTTACGTCGTTCCGGATAACTTCTCTCGAGTCGGCCAGCAGATCCATCAACCTCGATACACCTGCCAGAAAATCAATGCCTGACTTACGAAACCAAATCTAGGCTTAGAGCAAAGGTATGACCACGGAAATTTCCTACCGAGAAACCAATACAATACAATAGTGCTTGTTAATATCTCAAATTCGTTAGCAGGCCTTAAAATACAAATAAAATATTAAATGCAGATCAGTGTAACACTTAAGGCATGGACTCTGTTGATTCCTGTGGCACTCCAACAGGCCTCTGAAGCACAAACAGTCCCGTTTTGACGGACGTTCAAGAAGAATCGCTACAAAGCCGAAATCACGAGGGCCTACCCATGGGGCTGACGAGTACGATGGCCTGCACCTGAGTGCACTGGTTCTTCAGCAGAGCAGTGAGAAGCTTCACTCCCGGCCACCGGACGTGGAAGTCAAACTCCTAGGAGGACACCACAGAGCGTCAGGCCACATCTCTGCCCCACTGAACCGCGGGGAGTTCGCCTCCCCCGCATGTGAAGGAATCCGCGAGCGGCTACCTCCAGCAGGGTGAGGATCAGCGTCACGTTCTCCGGCTCCTTAATGAAGATGTCTGTGAATTGAGCTCCCAGGTCGTCGGCCTGCTTCTGAGAGTTCTCCTCTAAAATATTACAAAGAACGAAAGAAAACATGGAGGGGAACAGGGAACTGAGCTGACAGCGAGAGCTCGTGTGCGCACTGCCGAGGATGCAGTGTAGAGCTCGTGTGCGCACTGCCGAGGATGCAGTGTAGAGCTCGTGTGCGCACTGCCGAGGATGCAGTGTAGAGCGAGGGTGTGCAGAGAGAGCTGCGAGTGTGCAGGAGGCAGACAGAATAAATCAACCAGATTTGGTATTGAGGTGGGGTGAGATGGGGTGGAGTGGAGGGGGGGGGGGTGATGAGAGCTGGATACCAGGGAGGTACATGAGGGACTCACCCCTACACTGCGCTGAAGGGGTCAACGGACATGATCTTATGACAATGTGGGTAAAACCCACAAGTAACAATAGACAATAACATCGCAATTTCTATTATCATACAAAGTACAGTGGAATAGTGATACTTAATTCATCCCTCCGGGGAAATTCTTTTTGCCTGACCTGTTTTGCGCTCCATGAGACACGCATACAGGTGAGAGTGAGCTTGGAGGTCACAGCACAGAACCAGCCACTCTGCAGCGACCCCGGAGCTAGTGCTTAACGGCCTTGCTCAAGGGCCCGACAGACATGTGATTATTCGGCTAAAGCCGGGGCTCGAGCCAGTAACCTTCCAGTCACGGGTACACGCACAGAGGCTTGACAAACTAAGCCTTCACCATGCCCCATTACTATTTTTATTATGCAGAAATGGGTCACTGAGTTGGTCTTCATAATCCACTATCATGGCAGGAGGAACCTTGAAATCTCACGAGACCTGAGTCTGCTCCATGGCAAAATAAGGTCGGTAAGCATTTTAACACCTGGGGCCTGTACTACGAAGCGGGGTTACTGGCTTATCGGGGTAACACATCGGATTTAAGGTAGTCTGGGCAAAATGTAAGTGAACGAATATGAAGTCCATTTAAACTGTGGTACCTTAAATCAGACAAGTTACCCCGATAAGCCAGTAACCCCGCTTCGTAGTACAGGCCGCTGATGCGAAAATGATAGTACTAACGGCCTTTGTTAGGGTTGCCTGAAAGCGTGGGTCAATGTGGCCTGCTCCCATACTCCCACTCTGAATTTAGAAAGCCAAAAAAAAAAAAAAAAAAAACAACCACAGGGGGGGTGGATCCCGCCCCTCGTTACCACCCTAACTAGACAAGACAACAACTTAACATTCCAGTGTCCTAAACTCATACAGTGCCCCCTAGTGGGTCCAGTTTGAAAATAGAGCCAGACAATACTGTTTATCATTGCACCTTGATTTTCTGGTCTTGGGGGTGGGGGGTGAGGGTCTCTAAGCAGGATATTGTGGTTACTGGTTAAGGGGATCGGGGAAGGGTGGGGGGGTTCCATGCATAAGTAAGTGTTTTACCTTCTGATTCATCTGGAGAGTTAAACATGGGAAACAAGAGAAGAACAGGTCAGAAAAACCACAATCACTGAACAGACGAGTTTATTAAACACAGGCTGGGAAACTGAAAGGGAGAAGGACTAAAAATACCAAAAGCACAGGTAGAGTTTCAGAATTTAAAAGATACAGACCAAAATGCAGATTAACGAACTGCTGTTACAATCACTTATTTTGGTCGATAAACATCATCATTTGTCCATTTTCAAGATTTACATCTTTCATTAGTCACAATCAGAAAATGGCCCGCAAGTCATATTTCACTGCAACGGTGAGTTTCAGTTTATACAAGACAAACAATTATAGGATGCATCGAAATACCTTGCTCTTCCTCGTCGTCGTTGCTGATAACATTGTACAGGGTGTCCAGAGCATACCCGATAATTTCCGAGTCTGAGCTGGAAAATGGAAACGGCCCATTAGTTCCTCTGATTCCTGATAGACCAAGAAGTTTTGCAGGAACAATACATCAAGCGGGACACAGAATCACAGCCTGAAAGACCCCTTTCATTGGCCGTAAATGGTCAAATCAACAATCAAGGGGACAAGGCTTGCATTATAAAAGCGAAACACATCTATCCCATCAACACAACGGTGTTATTCAGCAGATAAATAATAATAATAATAATCAATACTTTGATCCCCGTGGGGAAATTGTCTTTATGCCTCCCTCAACTTGCTCTTTGCAGAGTAAGTTGTCCACGAAGGGCAGCCACCCGTAGCGGCGCCCAGGGAGCTGGGGGTTAAGGGTCTTGCTCAAGGACCCGCAGACGTGCTGAGGCTGGGTTTGAACCAGCAACCTTCTGATTACAGGCACACAGGCTCAGCCCGCTGAGCCACACGTTGCCCCAAATGAGCCGTGACTGCTATCATCACTTAATAGTACAACACACAGCTACAAATACAACACAGAATATGTAGAATAACTTTTTTTTTTTTTTTTAGAATAATACCTGTCAGTTTGTAATATACGAATCAGGTGGTCCATAGCCTGTGTGCCAACCTCCAAACGATATTTCTGCAAAAGAAAAAATAAAGAAATCCTAACATCAGAACCATGAAGACCTCAAACACCGTGATGAAGTATTAACTTAGTTATGGCACACTTTTATTTGTCCTGCTTATAGTGCAGATAAGTTAACTATTCTTAAAGGAGTTGAGATTAGACAGCGGAAGTACCTTTGACAGCGATTTCAAAGCGCGCACTGCATCACGGCGATCTTCCAGCAGCGTAGACGAGGCCACTCTGTCGCACAGTTTCTGGATCTGTTGGGTAAAAACACAAATATACACGAGGATGATGACGGCAATGATGATGAAGAATCTTGATGGCCTGTTGCCACCACCTCAGTGACACTCAGAACTGTTAACATATAGTACAGAGAAATGTCAGACTCATTTGTCAAATTGACCCAAGTGTAGCAGCATTCGGTCTAACAACATAAAAAGTGCAATCTGCTGAATCTGACGCATGTTGTACAGCAATCATCAACATCCTTTCACATGCCATTCTCCATAATTATTTGGGGTTAACCAATACGCTTTCAGACTGTCATGCAAGAGTTCTTACGGCAAATCTATCTATTATTCGATTATAAACCTAAGATTGGCTACATCAGAAGCGTTGGGGTAGTTTGCAAACCCTACAGACTATTTACAAGGCGATAGATTTGTCACATACATGTAAATGAGTGTGCAGACTTGTCTCAAATTGAAAGTCTCACTCAAGCCAGCTGACCAGAGTTGGCAGCCCTGGGAAGATCTTTTAACCAATAAATAATATCATGGGATGTCCCAATACGAAGTGTGGTAGGCAGCTATTTGGGCGACTTCTACGTAGCTCGTTGGCTGCGATGCGATTTTCTAGATGTTTCCAGACATTTAATATACAAGATCTTTCCTGAACAAATACTGGATCGCACAATGAATTTAGCAGGGAGTCCGCCATCCCCATTACCCTTAATACGTGTCACCCAGCGGAGAACTTAATTTTAATGCAAGCAAATGAATAAATGGGATCACTCCCTCCGGGCAAAACGCTGCTCGCTTCAAGCCAGCTGTGCCGGTTTCGGCCACACATCGGCTGCTCGTCCTACCAGCTCCTATCATGTCAGCACTGAAGCCCGAGTATCCGCTGTAAAGCAGCTGAATTACACAGTTAATTTTAAACGCAGATCATCCAGCAATAACTGGGATTAAGTGTCCGACTGACACGATTAAAATTTACCGTCTCTGCACCAGAAGGTTGGGCCCCGGCAGCCTGCCCTCCGATCACTCCCCTGAAAAAATTCATCCTCGCAGGTCTTCTCCTTATGAAATTTTACAATATTATCTGTGTATGATAGCAAAAAAAAAAAAGACCGAGGGTTCGTCGGGAATAGATCCACGGGTTGTTTTCGTTGAGACAGTACTTGATATTGGGTTCTGTGCACAGGACCCCCCTCGGCCGACCCGGAACTGCACCGACACCTGGCGGACTGCGCATGCGCGGAGACGTGGCGAAACGTGGCTGAGCAAAGATCGCTTAAAGTGGCCGCCTAATGTTTAGGGTCCGGACGAGAACACTAAGCGATCTCCTAAAATCCCTTCCAGTGGTGCATAAACACCAATGCAAATTCAGTATTTCATTGTTAGTGTAATGATATAGTCCAGCACTTAAATAATGTGCAATTTCTTCGTGCGTCAGATAAGCTGTACCATAATAAATAACCACCATTAATTCTGGTAGTTTTTAAAAGATTATTTCCTGCCCGTTTGCATGGACATAGTGTACCAGTTTAGGTGTTTCTGGATATGTCTTTTTAATTATTAGTGACATGATGCGATTTTGTCACCTATCCATCTTTTTAAAAAGGTAGCAATACTGTAGCTGCAGAAAATAATATATGTGTATTGCATAATAGCAACTTGGTTCAGTTTTCTATTTATGAAACCATCATGGACTGTGTATGTCAAAATACATTCACCTGTCCTGCCATCTTCCAACCAGTAATCCAGTACAGCAGTGTTTCTCAACCCGATCCTCTGGGACCTCTGGCCGGTCCACGTTTTTGCTCCCTCCAAAAAAACTTGGACTGTCTGTGGGTCCCTGAGGACTAGTTGGGAAACATTGCTGTACTGGAGAACTAGCTGGGGGACACCTGACTGAGATGCCGGGGTGTTATGACACTGCTTCCATTTTTTGAAATACTTTAATTGTGTTGATGCCTTAGGTATGTAAATCAATGGCATTGACTCCTGGCATCCATCCATCCATCCATCCATCTTCCAACCTCCAATCCTGTTTGGGGTGGCAGGGTCCTAGAAACCACAAAGGAGGCAGCACACATACCACTCACACACACATTTGTACATGATGAATTAGACTGTAATATTCTTACAACCAAAAAGTGATAGCATGGAATGCTGAATACTGACTGTGTAAACATTTGCAAAAATGTAAAAATGAATAACTACATAACATGCCTGGGTAATGAGATTTATGATTTATTAATATGCTGTTGGCCTGTATTTACTTTTAGTACTTGGAGCCGTTTTAAAGTTAAGAGCACCGGTTTGAGTTGAGTTTGCTGAAATTAAGCAATGCACATGACTTGTATTACAAAAATAATAAGCTGCATGAATGAGGGGAAGTACAAGTCTATTCGAATTCAACTTTGATTAAATCAAGCTATTAATAGCTTCCATAGGAGCATCATTCCTACTGCTTCTCTTTCACATACTGAGCTGGAACCTGACCAGCTTTTAATAGATTTTAGCATTGGTGTCAGTTTAGTTTGCATTAATTTGGCACCATATTTTCAGTTAATATGTTGAGGTCGTTTTGGTCCAGGTTCCAAATTGCACCACTTTTTCTGTACACTCTGAGGCTGGTTCCAGCTGTTTCATTTACTAGCACAAAAACTCTACCTATTTTACTACTAGTTTATCAGTAAAACATGACAAGGTGTGTATGTACAAGGTCACACAGGAAATACGACTTGTCAAAAAAACAGAGGTGTTAGAACATTTCGGATCCCTTTCACACCATTTTCTGTGACATCATAGTTTCTCAGGTCTAGCAGAGGCGGGCGGGAAAGTGATTTGCGTCCGTCAGTTGTGACGCCATTCGGAGTGTGCGTCTGATTGGCCGGCTCGTTGTGACGGGGGTTCCCTGCCCTAGACTGCAGGGGTAAAACAATAAAACAGAGCTTATCGCTTTAAACACCAATCTCTGAGCGAACAGAGATCAAAAAAGTCACAGAAAAAAGGTGGGGAGAAAAAAAATACAACAACAATAAAAGACATTTTTTAAATTGCGGAATACGGTTCTTAGCGTGTGAATCTCAGTATTGATATCGCTTGCTGTTCTCGGTTGGGTAGTTAGCGAGGTCTTTGGAAAGGTAAGTGCCCGTCTCTGCTTTCGGGGTTCCGGAGCCGCGTTTTCCGCAGCCTCATCTCAGCTCTTCCCGACACCGCGGACCTCTCGCTTCTCCGGCGGCCTCATCGGCTTATAAGCCGCGTCTACCCAGACGACGTTCTCTTTGTTGTATATCCGGAGATACGACGAGGCTGTTAAACGAAGGGCCTTCGATGGCGCAAATTAGAGCCGTAACGCGAATGATTTCCCCGCTGCAAGCCAGTGGCCCGACAAGCGATTGCGATGCTGGGTAAAATAAGAAATCTGTGCCGGTGACCGGATTCTGGTCGTTACTGTAGGGTGACACAAAGCCCGGGCACGATTCGGCTGACGGATAACTGTTCTGGATGAGAGGGATAACGAAAACCAGACTCCTTTATTATTGATGAGCGTTTATAGGCATCGTCTATTTTCACGTCGCGCAGATCGCCGCCGAGGACCCCGAAGCGGGCCCCCCGAAACAAAGCTCATGCCGGCGGTGCTGCATAGCCGTTAGCCGCCCGGCTAACATGCCCGATCGGTTTCCCCCGGTTAGTTCCGCAACAGGCGCTAAGCTTTTTTTAAAGGCGGCCGAGTGCTTCCGACGGTTCCCTCGGGATATCCTCGGTAGCCGGCGCGGTGGGTCGAGGCTCGCCGGTGGACTGTGTCGCACACACCGGACGGTGCTGGGGGAGTGGGGGGTGAAGCTGGACTCGTTGGGAGCTGGAAAAGCGAACGACGCCACAGTCAGTGAACCGCCATGGCTTTCGCTATCGCTTTCGCAGCCAGAGGAAACGAAACCGACACCGTGCACTTTGGCAAAAAAAGAAGCAGCACGCCGCTCCAGCCCGTGTTCCCTGCTCAGGATAGCATCGGAGATTGTGGCCCGGACCGGTAGGGAGCGAACGGGCTCGGTTCGTTACAATGGACCGCATCCCCGCACCAAGCGCCGTGCTCGGCCTCTGATGGCAGCGCAGGAAAGGCCTGGTCACGTCCCGGCAAACAAGATGGCTAATCAGTCCCCACGCCTCGCCTCCCTTCCTTTTGACGGTGCATTGTTTGCAGATGCATGTCAAATGCCAGAAATCGCTGGTGCATCCATGGAGATCCGCGTTATTTCTCGCCCGGACCGTAGCTGGTTGCCATAGACGTTGTCGATTAGGCCCGGGGTTGCATAAGAATCCTGCAAACTGGCGTTTAAATTTTGTCGCATGATTACATTTTCCTGACTTCTTGCTGGCGTTAGTGTGAATGGTGATGCTGTTGAAGTGTGACGCGGGCTTGGCTGGTGATGGGATTTAATGTCCATGTTAGATAAGAATTTATTTGTTCAATTTCTATTTGTTGGGCACTTTTGTAATCATAACCTGGTAATGTATTATTGCTGACTGGCTGCTGTTTTCTCGTTGAGGGGGGTGATCGTCCAGGGGGCCTGGTTTTGTTTAGAGGCATTTCTGACTGTGGCTTTCTGTTACCATCTGCCGTGTGACACTTCGGTATTTCCCGTTTTATCTCGGCTCGCTTTTTTATGTGTTCGGCAGTTTGTCGTTCGTAATATTTCGTAGCTTGTAAATTACGGCAGTTACGGGACGGTTGCTTGGAAATACGGGGGGGGAGGGACTGAAATCCGCGATCATTGCGCTGTCAGGCTGTGTGTGGAAACTGGCTTCTGGTTTTATTACTGTCAAGCTGTTGGCCCTTATTGTGTTTCAGTGTAAATTTCCTGGAGAAGAGAGGGTTCCCTTAAATCGGCGTTTCCCTAACCAGTCTTCAGAGCTCCTGATTGCTTGGGTCAGGTGTTCTGGGACCTGAGATAAAACAAAAATGTGGATTCGTCCAGTGTGGCCCGAGGACAGGTTTGGGAAACGCTGTCTTGGAGCACTGCTAATATTCTGATTAGCCTGATTTTTTATTTTAGCTGATATACACTTGTATTGCAGGGGGGGGGGGGGGGGCTGGGCCAGGTAATGTCAGTTACTGTCTTTTGCCTCAGATTTAAAATGTATCCTGTGTAAATGTGAGGTTATTTTGCTTATTTTGTCCTGTTTCTTTCCCCCCCTCAGTGCTTCAGACTGTTTACCAAAGAAATGGTGATGGAGAAGCCAAGTCCCCTGCTGGTCGGGCGGGAGTTTGTGAGGCAGTATTACACACTCTTAAACAAAGCGCCGGATTTCCTGCACAGGTAGCCGTGCGTGTGGCTCGTGTGGCGTCGTGTTTCCTCCTTGATTTCCGCCCCGCCTGGTGGGTGGCCCCAGTGGTTCCCCCCATGGCCTGATTGCTCTCTCTTTCAGGTTCTACGGCAGAAACTCCTCCTATGTTCATGGCGGACTGGATGCCAATGGCAAGCTGGCGGAGGCAGTATACGGCCAGGCTGTAGGTTTCCCGTGGACAAACCGTAGCTGCTACTTGCTGACACACGCCCGTGGTCCAGCACTAACACTACTGGAAGCTTAAGTGCTTAGATTATTTTAACTTGAACTTGGACGACCACTCCTCTTAAGTATTGCAATTGCTTTGACCCACAAGATGGAAGTAGACATAGGATAGGGGGCATCGGCCTGTTTAATAGGTCAGACCTAACCCTAACCCTATTAATAGCAATTTTAGTTGTTGTTCATACTCTGGGAGTTCATACTCCTACTATTGACTGAATAGGGGCTTTGATTCGGTAATGGATTAGATTCCTTGACTACTTTATTAATAAATAATAAATGAATAAATATTATCTGTGCTGACCCCCCCCCTTTAGGAGATCCACAAGAAGGTGATGTCCCTGCAGTTCAGCGAATGCCACACAAAGATCCGGCACGTAGACGCACACGCCACCCTGAGTGACGGCGTGGTCGTCCAGGTGATGGGGGAGCTCTCCAACGCCGGACAGCCGATGAGGAAGTTCATGCAGACCTTCGTGCTCGCTCCGGAGGTGTGTGTGTACGCTTGGGTATTTACTCTGCCTGTCACCCTGCCTGAACGCCAGTTAGTACCAGACCTTGTAAGATCGGGGCCTTAAAGGTCGCAGTGTGGCTGAGTGCAGCTTCTTTCCTTATTTGTTTTTGATTTGAGGCTCAGCCTCCATTTTGATAGAGCTGCTGCTTTGCATACAGGGTTCTGTGGCTAACAAGTTCTACGTGCACAACGACATTTTCCGTTACGAGGACGAGGTCTTCGGAGATTCAGAGGCCGAGCTCGACGAAGGTAGATATGCGGAATGTCACGTGATGCCGGTAATTGGGGCAGTATTGGCCCCTGTAATTTTCTGAATCATGGCTTTGGCCTCTTGCGGTAATGTGGTCATGTTGGTTACTCTTCATGAAGAGTCTGAAGAAGAAGCTGAGGAGGAGCAGGAGGAGAGGCGACCTTCTCCTGAGCCCATCCAGGACAGTCCCAACAGCAGCCCCTACTATGAGTCACACCCTGTGGCGTAAGTGTCCAGCCTTCAACCTGTATTTCCATGACAACACTTGATCATTCATGTATTACTGGCTGAACTTGTTTCTGGTTTCAGTGTCTTGAGACCCATCCTTGTTGTTCAGTAGATGCTTCAAGACTTAATCTGATGAGTGTTCGACAACATAACCTGCTTGGCAGCTAAATGTGGCTGCGCTCTTTTACAGCAATGGTGTGGAGGAACCTCCAGAGGAACCTGCCCCAGAAGCAGAACCAGAACCTGAACCAGAGCAGAAGGTCGAGGAGCTAAAGCCTGAGATTGAGGAGAAGGTTCCTGAGGAGCTGGAGGAGAAGGCACCCTCCCCTGTTCCTGTCGAGTCTCCACCCAATACCCAGGAGCCACCTAAGGTCTGTATCTTTGCTTCTTCTGCATTGGATGTTTTCGAAAGTGTCAGTTATTGGCACGGGTGTGTTTTGTGTGGTCGGCTGTGAATTTTGAGAGTAGCGTGGACTTCTCTTGCTTGTAGACCTTCTCCTGGGCTTCAGTTACCAGTAAAAACCTACCGCCCAGCGGAACAGTCACCCCCTATGGAATATCGCCCCATGTTGTTAAAGCTCCAAGCTCACAGGTACTTAAAATCCTGTTGCGTTGTCCCTGATTTTCATGTAGGAACTGATGGCCACGTTCCTTACTGTAGCATCAGGGAATATCTGACGTTTTGCCTCAAAAACATGGTCCTCTAAACGCTGCTTGTGATCAATCTCAGCCCAGGGTGGAGGCCAAGCAGGACTCGCCGGCCGCTCCGCTTAGAGTGCGGGACCAACGCACCAGAGAGAGGCCAGCCTTCATTTCACGAGGACCCAGACCGGGTGAGTCATCCTGTTTTTCCCCAGTGTTTCAATGACACACGCAGCCCAGTTAATACACTAAGACCTGCTCCGTCACCCATTAGATGGCGCCACATCGGAGCCGCAGGTTGGGAAGCCCCCCTTCAGCTTCGTCAGCAAAGGTCAGCGCCCTGGTTTTCTGCCTGGTCCGTTTAGCTGGCTCCGCGCGGTGGTGAACACTTGCTGATGTACCCGTTTTAGGAAGAGGAGAGTCCGAAGGGAGCGAGATGGACAGCAGACGGCCTGTTCGGTACCCCGATAGCCACCAGCTGTTTGTGGGCAACCTGCCTCACGACATAGACGAGAACGAGCTGAAAGAATTCTTCATGAGTAAGTGGAAGCGGACGCCAGATTCGAGCTGGGATTTGGTGGCTGATTTGTTGGATATCCTGGGAGACTCTCCTGCATTGGCTGACATGTCCTGTTCGTGCTCCCCCCCCCGTTTTTCTTCCTCTCCTGGTAGATTATGGGAACGTTGTCGAGCTGCGGATCAACACCAAAGGCGTTGGTGGCAAGCTGCCCAATTTCGGCTTTGTGGTCTTCGACGACTCTGACCCCGTGCAAAGGATCTTGGGGGCGAAGGTAGGAGGGGCAAGTATTGGCTGTTAAATTTACCCCCATCCTTCACATGGGTGGTGGTGGTCTGGGTAATTGGTGCATAGTCTCTCTTCTGCACCTCCCAGGTGTAGCACATCCTGTGTTTTAAACCAGTACTGCCTAATTTAATGGACTGGGAGTAATCCCCCCCCCCTCCCCAAAGTGCGACTAGATGGTCTCATTCCTGCCTGTCTTGTTAAATTGTGAATTACGGGAAGAAGTGAGTGGTCCTGTTAAGTCTTTCTTTCAGATCAGTTGTTTGATTTTTTTTTTTTTTTAATTATTATTATTTTTATTTATTTTTTTTGCTGTGATTTGCATACGCAGCCCATAATGTTCCGGGGAGAGGTGCGGCTGAACGTGGAGGAGAAGAAGACACGGGCCATGCGAGAGCGGGAGACCCGGCCGGGCGGCGCTGACGACCGCAGGGACCTGCGCCGCAACGACCGGGGCCCCGGAGGCCCGCGAGGTGTCGTGGGAAATGGGATGATGCGCGATCGAGATGGAAGGGGCCCCCTTCCTAGGGGAGGGATGGCTCCCAAGCCAGGCCTGGGCTCTGGGAGAGGAGAGAGCCGCTTTGCCACCCAGCGCCGCTGAAATAGTGCCCCCTGCTGTTTGGAAGTAGTACCACGTTCATCTTTACCTTTTTTTTTCTTTTTTTGCGTTAATTAAATCACATGTATAAACACACTTTTCTCCCTCCCCCTTTTTGGCGTTGGAATGTGACAGCCTGTCCCCCATTTTCCTTGATGTGAAACCGACTCACTTGCATTATACCAGCTTTAAGCTGAAATATTCCTGCTCAATTCGTAGACGTTACTTTTTGTCGTTTTTGAACAAGCCCACCTGGAGGGGGAGGAAAAACCTGCAATGTGAAGAGGGACCGGGATTCAGCGTTTTTAGTCATGCAGCCCGCCAGTCGACAAAGATCGTGATTATACTCGCCTGAAGCTACAGGGAGGGCGCTTCAGCGAACCCCGCTGCACTTTCTGAGTTTATTGGCCCGTCACTGTTGGAAATGAGGTGCAGATTGTGTAGTTTTTCGTGGTGGTGGAGGGGAGAACTGGTCGCCTCTATTTTTAACGTTGCTTAAATCAAAATTGCAGTAATGCACTCATCAATATGCACTAATGGGTACGTCTGGATACATTGGCTTTTTCGGTGGGATAGCCGGCTGACAGTGTCTGGCTTGCTGTGACCAACTCATTTCTCCTTCTTTCCTCCTAATTTAGCCTCATTTTTTGACCCTTACCAATGTTTTAGTTGCTGCTGGGAAAAGGACCAAGAGTTTTTCTGATTTATCGACCAATCCTGCACTTCAGCTCGTTTTACGATTTCCCCCCCCCCCCCCTCCCGCCCAAGCACAGCAAGTCTCTGGCTCCTCTGTGCCTTTTCTGACATACCATTTCTGTTGCTTTGCCGTCCAGCTTCAGAACGGGGGACGAAATATCAAAGTGCTGAACGACAATAAACGTACAGCTGCATTACTGTATGGTTCTGGGGGTTTTTTGTGCATTTAACTTCTTGAATGCTTCGTGGTGCCTTCTGTTGCATCTTTCCAGGCTTACTGGTGTGGCTGTGGTTCGATCTCTCACAGTGGAGCAGTTGCACAAATCCTTTAAGTTATTTGCAGTATTCTCGTAGGGGAACAGGGTTGCTGGTGTACATGTTGTTTTTGTTACCCAGGTTTAACTTCGCGTTCCTTTAAGACAAAACTTTTGTACAAGAGTTTTATATCGTTTCTGGTTTCGGAGACTAAAGGTGCCTGAATCTGTCTTCACTGGTAAAATTATCGAGATGCATTAGTGCAAGATGGGTCTTGCATATGTTTAATTTTCTCAAACTGCATCTCTGAGCAATGTATGTGTGTGTGTGTGTGTGTGTGTGTGTGTGTGGGAGAAAAAGACTGGAATACCTGGTTTTTGTAAGTGGAAGTGGCTGTCCTGCGCCCCCCCCCCCCCCCACCCCCCTGGCACAAAAAACAAGACGAATTGGGAACCTGAGTGGGAGATGCTGCACTTATGTAAAGCACGAATACTGACCATAGAAATCCAGAACAAAAAAAGACACTTGGCTGTGGATGTGTCAAATGGCATCTAAAATCATTTGGTTTTGAACCATTTGGGGAAACGTGAGACAATGGACAATATTGAATGGACTTTTGAACGGACCTTCTCATCTCTGCCCCCTGCTGTTATGTTGGAGGTATCGCCAGCTTTGAACCCCCTGAAATCTGCAAGTTGGGTGGGCCATCCATTCTGCTTGCCTTTCGCTCACAGCTGTCGTAGCACCTGCTACGGTTCATACTGCAAATTTGTGGCCTTTTTGTTTGTGCCC
>JAODJU010000085.1:1071107-1093989 GCA_026776725.1 Gnathonemus echidnorhynchus
AACACAGGGCTGCGCCCCCCCCCCCCAGGACTGGAGTTTGACACCCCTGCTCTAAGGCTGTTAATGTCTGCTTAAAACTCATGATCGCTGTTAGCGTAACTGGCTGTCGGTGTCAGTGGGCCTGAGCTTTCTGACATCTCATGGCTCTTCCTTAGATACCCCTCATTGGAAAATGTCAGCGTTGCACATTTCTGCATCCCTGAAAAGTGTTGCACATTTCTGCATCCCTGAAAGGTGTTAGATGTCTGGATTGGATAAACTGTTGTCAGAGCAGGTTGCTGAATGAGCAAAGCGCTTTTCAGGGGCTTTTAAAATCTGACTGGTTGAATATTTTTAGCTTTTAATCCGTCAACTACTCATTGGCTCATTTATTTCTCTTTTCGTTGTCGACATTATAACCTTCTCTTAACCGCTGAATTTAGCAACTTAAAGGAGCCTAAATGAAGTTTCCCTGATACGGAATCAAGAGGAAAAGGGGTGACACTGAATATCCCAATCCAAACTGGACATGCGCATCCGCACCCAAATAGAAAGGTTACGTCAGAAAATCCAGACATTCTTTGAAATCACTCCAGCGTAAGGTTTAAAGGGGAGTGCAACGAGGCATAAGCAAGCAAAAAAAAAAAATGCTGAAAGAGGGCATGAAGGTACAAGTGGAGGCTGGTAGCAGCTGCTGGGTCGATGATGCTGTAAGTATAGGTTTGACAACCACAGAGGCGCTTGCTCAGACCGGCCGGGATGCGCAACGAATGTGATCGCCTTGCCCATCCCTTACTGTGAATCACACTTTCATACTGAATAGAGGATTCTTTGACACAGAGACCTTAGATGTATGTTTAGAAGTATGTAATTTTTTTGTCCTTGTTTTTCTTGTCCTTATCGTCAGGTTATCATGTGAGCGGGTTATAACATGGACGCTGAGGATACGATCAATGCATTTATTGGCACTTATACGAATTAAATTTGCCCGACAACACACAGAGTGTATATTTCTAATCTAACTTGCATAACTGCACACTGAAGCAGGGTGAATGTTTCTATGATTTCTTTTAAATGCAGTCTCATATCGTGCCCTGTTAAACCATCTCTGGTACCCCCTGCTTGTTGTATTCACCCTCGATTAAGTGCTTTTGAGGATCACCCTATGTTTTCCTCTGATGACTTGGAGATCTCTAACTCACTCACCGGACCGGAAATCCAGCTTTTAGGGAACACGCCAAAACCACGGACAGCGACAAGACCTGATGACCACTTGCCACCGGCAGAAAATACATTCCTGCCGGGTGGTAACCCGTACACTGCTGGGTAGTAGAGGAGTACACCGTAGGGACCCTGAGTCATGACCGGGGCGTACGGTGCTGGAGGTGGGCGTACCGGCGTGCGTTTCTGCGGGGCGTCGGCGGCGAGTCCTTCGGTGGCCGTCGAAGGATCATCAGTGACAGGGATGATTTTACACGGGGACTCTGTGGGGTCCATCGGTCCGTCGCCGCGATATTGTCCGTCAGGCGCTACATCGACCTCATTCTGCCAGCCTGCTCGATGGAAAAAAATGAATGAACTCCTAATATATAATATATATTATACAAAAAGGTGCAGATTGATTAATTACCATAAATTTATATTGATCATAAAATAGCCTAATTATAGTTTGTGATTTCTGTAATTTCTAATCCAAAAATCTTCCCCAAATAATGACTGGAAATTGCAATGCTATCCAGGCATAGTCCGTTTTGTCTCTATATGTATTATTTTTTGTATGTAGACATAAAAATTATGTCTTGTCATATCTTATTTTACGTCAAAAGAACTAATTGTTCTGTTTCACAGATTATGTACATTTTCTGTAAATACCTCACTAATATGACTATTAATGTCATTGTTATTGATCGAGTCCTGCTTCCTTCTGGTGTGGTTAATTACAGTAAAGAATTAAAGTATAAACGATCTTACCTGCAGTTAAAACATGCTGAAGAAGAAACAGGATGAATACAACTGTAGTCTGTTTGAAATCCATGGTAGAGGAATGAGTCAACCCACGAGAAAGATACTTTAAGAAACCTGCCACCCCATAATTAATTTGTATATGACTCTATAAACCTGTTTACTTCACTGTCTCCAAAACGATGGCGCATTGTGTAAATCAGGGGGCATGTTGATGCTTCTGCGCAAGACAATTTTTTGCCTAAAAGAAAAGCATTGTTGACGATTCAATAATATTAGTTTAATACATCAGAATCTTTAAACTTCTCACATTGTTATTCATGTCAGGGTTTACCTAACGTTAAATTATCAGGGCAGCCTGGATTTGGGTTGAGAAGTTTTTCTTTACTATTTATTCTCACTTCTTGCATTAAATCAAGTTCGCAACACCTTTCAATTTACTCAGATATGAAAAAATGACGCATCTACACAGATCATAAATTTTAACAGAATAAAACATTAAAATAAATGTAACAAGACTGATAGTAGCCGAATTATACTGGATCACAGTCTCGATCAATCTCTTGACCATGATCGCTTACAACACGATTTAAACTATTATATTACGACATTAAGTTTTCCAATATGCTTTCCAGGGAAAGTAAGGCTAAGATGTTTTGAGAAATGACGACGATAACGTGTAATAAATGTTAATAGATATTTATGTAGTCGTTTCACATCTATGCGAATGATACATATTATGTACCAGCAGCAGCTAAAATGCGATTGGTTGTAAATCACGTCATTCTCCCTTTTGGTATGATTGTATCCAATAATGAGTAACTATAGCTAGTTGCTTAGCAACAACGATGGTAAATAAACATAGGTACTTGTATTATTTGTATATTATTACCCCATATCATTAATTTTTCACATAACTTTAGTTACTTTACTGCGATGATAACGATTTAAGAAACATATAAACTCTGGAAAAATAGCCTATTTGTTGTACGATTGTTCGTCTCCATTCCTCAAACATTCCTGCGGAAATGTTTCTGAAAAACTGACAGACTTGCATATTTGTTCTGGAACGCTAATGCAAGTTTCGGTGTTTTTACAAAGACACGTTTTCTGAACAAATTTCTGCTGAAATTAACAGAAATGTGTGCCACAGTGCCTGTGACGCCATGAGTCTTGTGTAACCCGATTCTCCAACAAATGAGACTCTGGGATTTTTTGGGAACAACTGGGAACAAGATGGCTGGCGATGGCGAAGGAAACACTTACCCTCCACATTAAGTTTTACCTTAAGATTGCAGCTGGGATCCAGTCGCTGATAACAATAGATAGACTGAAAGCGGCATAGTTAACTTCCTGTGCGTGTAAGTAGATAGTCGGACGCTTCACCATTGAGAAGATTTTGGCAGTTGTCTTAGTTTTCCCACCCCAACATCAGTTTCTTACTTGATTTTTTACCTACCAGATTAAAAACTTATTAAAGGCAACTTTAATCGCTCGATTTGGCTTAGATTTCTAATAGCTGACTAGATTACAAGAAAAAGTGATCCGTATGCGGGGCAGTGTGCTGGTCTGTTATACTTTTAGGAAGGTAAAAATGTGTCTGCGGAAAGATAGTTTTTCAAAAGCTGGCTAAAGGTTCCTGTGGCGCGGCCGTTCTTTCTGGGTTTGGACATCATCTCGTAGATACGTTCCGTGAAACGCCGAGGGTAATTAATGTATTAAGCGCATCAGTACATAGAACAATATGAGCTCGAATCGAGTTCGGTCCCAGCAGCCGCAGAATCAGGCGGGCAGGCTCGGCGCTGGACCCTCTCTGAGTCACAGGCTGGATCCAAGCGAAGGAATCGAGATGGAAAGGATTCATCATCGGGACCTGGGGCTTGGGGGGTCCCCGGGGGCGTCCAGCCCACCCTCCTCCAGCTCAAGGCAAGCATGGAGCCGTGACAACCCAGGGTTCGAACCCGAGGAAGAAATGCTGGATGCCGACTGGCCCCCGGCGAGTCCGGGCAGAAGATCCGTATCCACCGCGTCGAGCAGCAGCAGCAGCGGCAGTAGTGGGCTGGGGAGCTTCAACGGAGGCAGCAGCAGTAGCAGCGGCGGCGCGGCCCGGATGCACCGGGGGCTGTATCCCACCCCGGCCCCCGAAGGCCAGCATCAGGACACGCACGGCCACCGGGACTGTGGGAAGCGGATCCTTGAGAAAATACGAAGTAAGTGCGTCGGTGATCATGTTAATCCACAGGCGAAGTCGACACGGGACCCCAGCAGTGCGACAAACGTATACACAGTACAGTTATTTAACTTTAAAAATGTATTGCTGGACGTGGCTGATGTTTGATTTCAGTTTTGTGGGGGACGCGTCTAACGGAGGACAGTGACAGCAGCAGGGAGAGGTATTTAAAGAACGTCCTTCGGGAGATGGTCACCTACATCGTCTTCCTTATCACCGTGTGCATGTGTAAGTAACACCAGCTACATGTCTTCAAGCGTTGCCAGAGTAAAGGTAATTAAAGCATTTAACTTAATAAGTGTACTGCAGTTTCCCCCCCCCCAGAAATATTTTATGGCTATTTGTTCATTTTACGGGTGAGTGCTTGTGTGCATTTAGTACGGATGTGCAACAGGAAACCCCATATTCCAAGAAACATAAAGTTAAAGTTTTTACATTTCCCTTGCACATCACAAATCCTCATGGGAGATAACAGATGTTACCTTACCTGTTTTGACAAGGACAGGATGGGTCAGCCAGTTGCATCTTAAGTACTCAGAATTTTGCCTAAATTAATCCCTCCCCCCCTCGGCTGGCTTTGTCCCCTGCAGTGACTTACGGTATGGTGAGCTCCAATATGTACTACTACACCAAGGTCATGACACAGGTGTTCTTGGACACACAGTTGTCAAGCTGTGATACCACCAGTTTTAGAAATCTTGCAACCATGGATGAGTTCTGGAAGGTATGAATTCTCTTTTCAAGTGCAACGAGTCATTTGAATAAAAACTATAAGATGATATTGGTTTTCTTAGGCTAGGAGAAATGATGGAGAAAAGTCATGTCACTGCTTATAAATACTGTTATAACTGTAGGTATACAGTCATAGATATTCCTTAAAGAGGCTGCATTTTCAGTTTGCAGAGGGACCACTTCTTAATGGACTCTACAGGGAGGATTGGTACAACAACAAGACTGTTTCTGAGAATCAAACCTTCATCTACTACGAGAGCCTCCTTCTGGGGGTCCCGCGACTGAGGCAGGTGAAAGTGAGGAACGGGTCCTGCTATGTCCATGAAGACTTGAAGGATGAGGTGACAGAATGCTACGGCCTGTACTCCACTGCCAACGAGGACACATCTCCGTTTGGGCTCAAGAATGGAACCGCGTACGTCCGTAACGAGCCGAGTGTTGAAGACGAATATGCAGCAGAGGACGAGCAGAATCTTTTATGTAAATCTGAGCGGGTGTTGAAAGCTAAGCTAGGTGTTGAGTGGAAGGTTTCGTCAAAATGATAACCTGTAGGGATCCAGCAAAAGATGCATTGATTATGTTTTATTGGAGCGATTTTACGGAAATAGAAAACATCCTTAAGGAAAGGTTTGGTAAGAATATCGAATAGCAGTTCTCGTGAATGGTCTGTCTAACAGGTGGGTGTACACGGACACAGCCCATACGACCGGAAGCAGCTACACTGGGGAGATCACCACCTACAGCGGGGGAGGGTACTACCAGGACCTGTCCCGCAGTAGGGAGACAGCGGCTGCTTTGCTGGACTTGCTCAGGACCAACCTGTGGATAGGCCGGGGCACCCGGGCAGTGTTCATCGATTTCTCCATCTACAACAGAAACATCAATCTCTTCTGCATTGCCAAGTAATGCAGACTGTCTCTGTGTCTAAGTCATGCTACCTCTATGGTTCATGTCCATATCCTCTGGCACAGGAAGCTCATGGCAGTTTAACTTACACAAAAATGTTCTGAGGGCAGAAAGATTGATGATTGGATCAGAGAGATAACCAATCAGATTGTAGAGCAGGTGGATCCAAGCGACTAGAAGATGCGGGACCAGATGTCTCGGTCCCACCTCCTCAAGTTGCTTGGATCCATCTCCTTTTCGATCCGACTGGTTATCTCTCTCAACCAATCATCTTCTGCCCTCAGAACATTTTTTTTGTAAGTAAAACTCCCACGAGTGTGCAGGAAGGTGCTCTTAACCTGGGGCCATTTCCCATTGACAGGCTGGTGGTGGAGTTTCCGGCCACTGGGGGCGCCGTGACCTCTTCACAGTTCCAGACAATCAAGCTGACCCGTTATGTGTCTGGCTGGGATTACTTCATCGCGGCCTGCGAGGTCGCCTTCTGCTTCTTCATCATATACTACTTCGTGGAAGAGGCCTTGGAGATTCGTATACACAGACTCCAATATTTCAAAAGCTTGTGGAACTGCCTGGATGTGCTTATTGTTCTGGTGGGTGTGCCTTGGGAAGGTGCTGAGAGCTGTTGCCCGTGCCTCAATATTAAACAGATTATGAGGCGCAGCGAACTCCATCTGTATCAAGTTTCTGTATCCTCATGCTGTAATTCTACACTTGCATTCAGACAGCTCCCATTTCCTTTGTCACATCCTCCCACAGCTCAGTATCCCTGCCATCATCATCAGCATTTATGGAACGTCCATGGTGAGCAGTCAGAACCCTCTGGAAAACCACGACACTTACCCCAGTTTTGAGCAGATGGCCAATCTGCAATTTGACTTCAACAGTCTAGCAGCTGTCATTGTCTTCTTCTGCTGGATCAAGGTGAAGCTTTTTGCCTTCACATTGTTAATGAAAATGCACTTCATGTTGAACCTGCCTGCATTGTTTTAAAATATTTGGCAAAACATATAACTAATAACGCGCTGGTTCATTAATATCCATTCTTCAAGGGAATACATTGCTGCTTGCTGTTAGAAACCACTCTGTCTTCGTTCGTTGCAGCTCTTTAAATTCATCAACTTCAACAGGACGATGAGCCAGTTATCGACCACCATGTCTCGCTGTGCCAAGGACATCCTGGGATTCGCCATCATGTTTTTCATTATATTCATCGCCTATGCCCAGCTGGCCTACCTTGTGTTCGGGACACAGGTCAACGACTTCAGCACCTTCAAGGCTTGCATGTAAGTACTGCAGCTTGGCGCTCAGACCTGAGAACATCCCGGCAAGATCAATGCCCAATTTAGGTGTTGTGTGCTATTGAGTCTAGGTTTCCAATATTCTTGGAATTTTCAAAGTAGGAAACATTCCATGGGAAATAAAAATATATGGGATTTAATGGGAATAAAGTGGAAATTTGCAAAATTGCAGGTTTGCCTATAATAAGGAACTTGTCTATATTTATGTTTGTATATGATACGGTTTGTATAAATTACTTGAAATTTCCAGTTAATTCCTGTCAATGCCCATATATTCCCATTAGTTCCCATGGAAAGTTTCCAAATTGAAATTTCCAAAATTCCCCAGCTTAACTTCCCATGCAATGGAAAGTTTCTGGAAAGTTTCCCAAAATTTACCGCCCTTTTGCAATCCTAATTATGACTAAATTGGCCTGAGGTGATGTGTGGTTTGGGAGCATCAACCTAGTGTTCTTTATCCATGCCAAGCTTAATTAGTTGCAGTAGTAGTCAGTCAGTTATTTTGATACTATCCTCCTTTGGTAGCTTCACACAGTTCCGTATCATCCTGGGTGACTTTGAGTTCTCAAAAATTGAAGAGGCAAACCGAATCTTGGGCCCCATTTATTTCACTACCTTCGTCTTCTTCATCATCTTCATTCTGCTGGTAGGTGTTGAGTCAACATGCACTCCATTTATCTGGAAACAAGAACACCTTGAACATTTTGGACAAATGATTAATTTCTCACATCAGAGTAATTGCTTTCTGCTCCTAGCATGTCCTAATCGCTTCTTGATGGACTCTTTGAAACAGTATAGTGGTGAATGTATCAGTCAGGCCCTGCCCTGGTAATGACATTGGCTCTTCCCATCTCTTAAGAATATGTTCTTGGCCATCATAAATGACACCTACTCTGAAGTAAAAGCTGACATGGCTCAACACAAGTCTGAAATGGAGCTGGCCGACCTCATTAAGAAGGTATCACCATGAATATGAGCTCTGAGTCAAAGCAGGCTCCACGTATGGTAGCCATTCGAGGTCTTTGCAGGACGTTCTTTGATGAGCCTGTCTCTGCAGGGCTACAACAAGGCAATGGTGAAGCTCAGGCTGAAGAAGACCACAGTGGATGACATCTCAGAGAGCTTCCGGCATGCTGGAGGAAAGTTGAATTTTGATGAGCTGCGGCAGGATCTGAAAGGGTGAGACTGTATGGACATACACCTGATCCAGTCAAGGTCTCCATACGCCCTTCTCCCAGTAGATGACACCTGCAAAGCAATGGGTCTCCCATAGACTGAGAGAGACTGTGTTTGTTGCTGAAACAGGAAAGGGCACACCGATGCAGAGATTGAAGCCATCTTCGCCAAGTATGACCACGATGGAGATGAGGAGCTTACAGAGCATGAACACCAGCAGATGAGGGATGACTTGGAGAAGGAGAGAGTGAGTGGTGGCCCCAGCTGCCTTCACAGGGAAAGTCCCTGGTTTGGTCACTGAAACAGAGCTTGAGTGGTAGTGGTGTATTAACATCATGCCAGTCCAAGCGAGTGCTCTCACTGTATGCGTCTGTCTACCCACACTAGGAGGATCTCGAGCTGGAGCGTAGCTCCCTGGCCCGTCCAGTGAGTGGGCGGAGTTTCCCGCGCAGTCAGGACGACTCCGAGGAAGACGATGACGAGGACAGTGGCCACAGTTCCCGTCGCCGTGGCAGCAGCTCGGGGGGTGTCTCCTATGAAGAGTTTCAAGTGTAAGTTCTTCTGTTTTGATCAAGTTGTGCAACTTGCACTCTGCAGTCCTTGTACATGTCTGACCTAACGCATCCTCTGGCTGTTCTGTGCATGTGACCCTGTGGGCTCTTGCCTCGACAGGCTGGTGCGGCGCGTGGACCGCATGGAACACTCCATCGGTAGCATCGTTTCCAAGATGGACGCCGTCATTGTCAAGTTGGAGGCCATGGAGCGAGCCAAACTGAAGAGGCGGGATGTGCTGGGCCGGTTGCTGGACGGGGTGATGGAGGTGAGTAGCTTGGGGCAGGGGCTGTTGTCGTGTGGGGTTAGGACTGTAACACTCATTAGTGTTCACTTCCCTCCCTTTCTTCCGGAAGGATGAGCGGATGGGGAGAGAGAGCGAGGTGCACAGGGAGCAGATGGAGCGCCTGGTGAGGGAGGAGCTGGAACGCTGGGAGTCAGACGATGCGGGTTCGCAGGTCAGCCACCAGCTGGGGGCGGTGCTTGCCACCGGGGCTCCCCCCCGACCCCGTGGGTCCCGCCCCTCGTCCTCGCAATCGACCGAAGGCCCAGACCTGGGGGGTAACAACGGCGCGCACCTATAAAATCACCCCAGCTGGCATAATTCTGATCACAGCTGTAGTGGTTCCTATAACCACTTAAATATGTGTTTTTTCGAATTATATAAGCTTTTTAAACCTGGCCTGCACCTCAGTTGTTTGCAAATTGTTAAGTACAGAAAGTAAATTATTTTAAACTTCGAAAATACAACGGTACGGTATAACAGTTGATTTCTGTGAACTGTAATGAGGGTGAACTTGAATCTTGAATCGATATGGATGGGTGCTTATTTTAGTGAGAGCAGTCACTGTGTGTCCTTCGCATTGACCGTACACTCCATAAGTGAAGGAAGGCAGACCACCCGAATCCCCAAAGCAAGCGTGGACAGCCACTGTTGTTAGTCTTACCCCTAATTTGCACTCTCAGAAAAAAGGGTAAAAATTTGTACCTTTGCTTGTCACTGGGGCTGTACCCTCGAGGATTTACCAATTGTACCCTTAGCTGTAGGTAATTGTACCTTTTAAGGTACAGAAATGGACTCGGGAACTTTTTTCTACCATTGATGGTACATTAATGCTGTTTGTACCTTTGGGACGTTCCTCATAGTAGTTTCTGTACCTCAAAAAGTTCATTTACAAGGGTACAGCCTCAGTGACAAGCAAAGATAGTTTTTTTACACTTTTTTCTGTGAGTGTACAGGCTGCAGACATTTTTTTCTGATAAATTTTAATGAAAATGATATTGCTGAAGGATGGTCAGCGTGCACTGGGCTGAGTAAAATACTCCACTGTTACGGATAAAGGTGCACCATATGCTTTTTAGCTTTGCCGTTTTTAATTTGAGGATTATAGAGCCTGGGCTTTATAGACAAATTCCTGCAAAACAGGCTAATTGCGCACTAAGGCTGGATAGTTTAAAGCTTTTCACCGGTTAATCTCTGGAACCTTCTGCATCCTGCCTTTCGCAGCTTGCTTCCGTCTGTCTAACACAGGCCCACATTGCCGTATAGGTTGTCATATTTACAAAGGTATTACTCTGTAATGATTTATGCATGACACCTTTAACAAACTTCGATTTGAAGTGCACGTAGTTTCATGGGAAACCCATATGTAAGACTGTACTATACCATGCGGAATGTTCTAGCCTATTCATGTATATTTTTTCAGGACTTATTAAAGGAGTTTTTAAAATACATTTTCTCCAGTTTTCCTTTGATGGTTTATGGACGGGTAGCACTTACTTCACCTCCTCCACCCTCCGTTGAGGATTTAATTCCTGCCTCTGCACTTTTCTGTACAATGCTGGACATGCACTACTCTGCCAGGCCTGCCATGGAACTTGGTGTGGGTGGAGGGTAACGGGTGGGGGTAACGACTGGGATGTAGAACCCAACACCTGCCAGCCAGCCCTGGGAAGTAAGCCCTGGGCTAGACAGCTGAATGCTTGTGGGCAGAAAGAAAAATGATTGGTTCTCTCTCTAAACCAGCGGTCTCAAACTTCAGTTCTGGAGGGCCGCAGCCCTGTGTAGCTTAGTTCTTTCCCTGTTCCACCACAAATGATTCAGCTCAAGAGCTGTGTGGTAATTAGCACAAGGAGTTGAATCAGGTGTGTTAAACGAGGGTGAACCAAAAACTGTGTAGTGCTGCGGCCCTCCAGGACTGGAGTTTGAGACCCCTGCTCTAAACCAATCAGACTGTAGAGGAGGCGGGACCAAGATATTTGATTGATTGGCCCCGCCCCTGCCCATGGAAGATTTTGGCGTAAAACTCCCATGACCGAGCTGAACAGCAAATACTTAAAATGTACAAGAGATGCACACATTAGCAGATGAGTTTCATGATCGATTTTATTATAAAGTGCCATATCTACCGTTTATAAAACAAAATGCCCTCTATACAAAATGAAGGTGTGCAGTTCCAGTCATTAAATATGACTAAGACGTGAGTAAACTCACAACTAAACATGTATACCAAAATAAGACAGCTTATTTCTTTCAGATGCAAGTGGGAACTGATACATTGTAATCCGCATAAATAATAAGATTATATATTCAAGGACAAAGACGGTTTTAAAAGGCTTTCAACTAGAAGTGGCGCCTTTGTAAAGGGCTAATCCCCTTCTGCTGAAGCGGCTTCTTGAAAGTAACAGTGTCAGCTAAGAGCAGAGGAACATGAAGATGGATGGATGGATGGATGATCAGCCACATTTATGAGAATTTCTTAATGAAGCGCAATTTCAAGTATGTAATGATCAGAAAAATGATGATCATTATTGCCATGGCCAGGTGGTTCTGCCATAGTCCCCAAGTTGAGTAGTCAATTCCTTGGTAAGTCAGAAACTGCTCGCCCGTGCACCTGTGAGAATGGAACAGTGTTTGACGGTCAGATGGTTGACAGTTCTGTTTGTGTGTGTGTGTGTGTCCCACACTGTACAGATCAAATGTCACCACAGTGTGGACATACACATTACTTTTTACCTTTCTGAGATATTTGTCAGGTCCCCACAATGTAAACTTCAGATTTATAATTAATGCAAATCAAACAACTACAAATGCCAAAAGTCTTGTATTTTGTTTGGTTACTTATGTTTAAGGTTAGGGCTGGATGAGGGTTAGGGTTATCACAGTTAGAATTAAGGTTATGCTTATAGAAATGAATGGAGAGTCCCCACAATGACAGGAATATGAAGTCTTGCTCAGGAATCTGTGCGAAACACAGATAAGGGGACAGTAATTCTCATAACGAAACCTCTTACGTTATACTAGAGGCCGTCACGTTGCAGCCAGCAGAAGCAGCGGAGGTTGTAGTGTTTCCACAGAATGTCAGCCCAGTAAATTCATTGATTTCCAGTGCCTGGTAAGGAATAAAAATGTATATATTTACATACAGTTACACCTACAGTTACACCTTTAGGGTCACGTAAAACACACCTTCCATAATTAATCCAAAATGTCCCATCTGTACTTACTGTCAGACCATAGCGAGGGATACTGAAGTACTTCAACCATTCCAACCAGTTCATGACACTAGGAAGGTTCACCAGAAGACCAGAGAAGATCTGAGGACAGAGAAGTTCTGATTTCAAACGGTGGATATTATCTATTCTCACGTTTGTGGGGGAATTCGGTCAGCTGCAGTTCAAACAGAAATTACGTATTGAAGGCTCACCATCATGAACACAAAGATCACGGTCATGAAGAGATTGGCCATGGCCACAATGTTCTGGTCAGCAGAGATGGCGTATGCCATAGATGTGGCCGTCCAGGCCACCATCATCACGGTGAACATGAAGATGAAAAAACACGCCGCCGTCTTTTTCAGCCCTACGGGGAAACAGCGAATTCAGAGCAGCTTGTCCCAGAAGGTTCCCGGAAGCTTGAACCTTCAAGCAAATACCATTCATCTGGCGTCATCGCGTGTTCCACACCTATCATGAAGTACAGTATGCAGCTGAAGAGGACAGCAGGAATGGTCCGCATGGTGATGATGTCTGACATGATCTTGCACAGGAAGTACACCGATATTCGGTAATAACCACTAATGTACTCGTGTCTAGGGACAGAAAGAACCAGCATCCATTAGCCTGGGACAACATTTTGCATTTCTGATTCAGGCATGACTGGAGCTCAGGACATCTAAAGACTTTTGGAGTTACAGAAATGCATGTCACTGCATTTATTATTTAGGAAGGACTCCTACATTAACATTAACAACTAATGATTAAAGCTTTCAGCGGCAGAGTGGTAATACCTACACAAAGAGTTTCTTCTCTGTGATAAAGAGCTCAGCTGCTGACAGGGTGCTGAAGCACTGGTTTGTCGTGATGAAGAACAGCACTCCTATCCTGAAAGGTCAACGGGGACTGGTTTGAGCCCAGCATGACTTTAACCGTAACTACCAAAGTGTGTGAGAACACTGCAGGACACAAGCGACTTTCTGGGGAATTTCTGGAAATGCATAAAAAACAACGAACCTGTTCTGGATTCCGCTCTGGTCGCTCTTAACTCCAAAGAATATAGCTCCAACTATGAGGCCCAGAATAATGGTGACTACAACCTGAAGACAGAGACAATATTATAGCAGAGGTGCTTGTATCTACACTGAACATGTAGAGGTTTGGAACGTGCAAATTAAACTGAACACCCTCCACTATAGTTATATGGTTATATAAAGTGCATTGTTCCTGAGCCAGCTGGCTTTAAACAAGGCTACTGGGGAGAAGGAAATTAAACAAAAATCGGTGTCTAGTTTTATTATATCATAATATAGTTTTAGTATATTATTATATATATATATATATATATATATATATATATATATATACACACACACACACATACATTTGTACCACTGCCCACATTTTAGAATAGTTAAAGACATAACAATAATAAAATAACATTTATGTAATTTTTTACGGACCAAAACAAAAAAATAACTTTTTTTGGGGGGTGGGGGCAACTATGTTGGTTGGAACTCAGAAGTTTGCTGGTTCAAATCCTGTGGTCAGCCGAGTGATGCCACCATCACACCCTTCAGCAAAGCCCTTAACCCTAATTACTCCAGGGACTAGCTGACTCTACGGTCTCCTCCAAGCCATTTTCATGAAGTGGCCTCCTGGGATGATTTTTTGGGTCCCACATACAGGTACATGCTGAGCACTTATTGGCCCATTTTCATTCCTCTCAAATCATCTGTACTGTGTCTAGGTCAGGTGGTCAGGTCATGTGATGCGACACAATCACTCTCCTGTGTAGGCGGCTTGGCATGTCCAAACTTTAGACTTGTACTTTAGCTGGGGTCACTCTGCCCATTTGGTTCTGATGTTAAGAAAAGTGCTCAGGAGTATGCCATTAGAGAAGGACCACAAACAAGTCTTTGATAGAGTGACTCGTATAGCTCCGTTGAACCCCCTGTTAAATCAGCACCACCACCACCATCTGGTCCTGTCTCTGCACTTGCGTTAATCTCGGATAACTGGCTCAATCGTGGTTCCAAGGACGAAAGGCTACGTTTAAAGGGTTAAATCGTTTTCCCACCCAATTCCCAGTGTGTGGAAGTGCTGAAAGGGTCACGGGTCCCATCATGTGATGGGCTACGCCATCACCTAGAGCTTTAGCGAGACATCATATCGCTTCGAATTCCGCCACAAGAGCCGACACCAAGGTCACAAAAGCTACTTAGTGAAGACTGGGGTTATTACGCTTCATTTAGAGCCGATTAACGGCTAATAATTCTTTGGGAGAGTACAACTGATGACATTTGGTCGCAGAAGGTCCGTAATGAGCACAGAAAATCTCCTGGTGTGATGTTGTGGATCACAGAATTCCCTAATTAACACGCTGATTACTTTCAAGTCAGTTACTTGGCTAAATCCAGTCATAAGGTCATTAGCGATTAAATCCACCTCCTGTCTCTTTGATGCAGAATTTGTGATATCGGTCCAGTGGCTGCTTAGAACTTTCGCAACATTTCGGACCAGCTTAGGAGTAGTGAGAACTACAGATATTCAGGAATTCTGCAGACAGAGGACTCAGCTCTGTATAATATTGCTTCATGGTAAAACCTAATAGGTAACATAATTCTGTGCCCCCTGTCAAGCAAAGATAGGTAATTCATTTTCAGAAGCATACCTGAGCTATGGAGGTCTGGGGGTTGAGCATGAGGTTCCGGTATCCTCTCTTGAGAACCCAGAAAAGCTGGTGAAAAAAGGAGGTGTTGTAGGTGATGGTGCGCGACTTGGGCTTGCTGCTGCACACTCTGCCTTGGAGAATCTTCTCCAGTTCCTCCTTAGTGTTCCGGCAGTGAACAGAGTTCTGGAACTCGCTCACCAGACGCTCCTCTATGGTCTGTCTGAACTTGGCCTTCTCCATGTCCAACTCTAGGAATGCAGCATGACAGCGACCACCAGCCAGTTAAATAATAGAAATGTACCCCAGTGGATGACACCTTGTTTTTGGGCTCTCAGGTTCCATATTCAGTGCTGTTAGAGGTTGTGTCGCTGAGTATATACAGATGTTCCCCAGGTTACAATGGTCTGACTTTATGATGGGTATGATTATTCAATAAATTACATGAGAAATTCAACATTTCATTATAAAATACGTTTTGTATTAATGATTTGCCCAATTGTAGGCTAATGTAAGTGTTCTAAGCATGTTTAAGGTAGGCTAGGCTATGATATTTGTTACGTTAGGTGTACTGTATAATGATATTTTCACCTTACGATAGGTTTATCGGAACGTAACCCCATCATAATCCAGTGAGCATCTGTAGTCCACTGATCTTTAGTCAGGTAACTAAATTTAAATAAAGAACTTTAAACAAAAATGCCTTTAATATACTGTACAATGACCTTTCTTGCTCAGCTGCAGTATAATAATTAAAGTGCAGGATATTATATATATATATATATATAGTACATATGCATTCATTATATTTTACGAAAGTGGACATTTACCTTCATTATTCTGTATTTTGGTCAAAGCAAATGCTGTGGAATCGCCATTGATGACATCCAGGAAGAAATCGGCCGGGTTGTCATGTGTTTCACAGGGATACCCTGCATTGGGAGATTCAGAAACACTCGTCATACCCAAAGGCTTTGAAACTCCAATCCATCAGTTGTATACATCAATGGATGTGTTCTGGGGCCAGTTTTTTTATATATAAATTCTTACAGCCTGCCTTACCAATACTAGTGAAGTAGTCCAAAGCACTTTGAGCTGGTCCATGATAGACTAATTTGCCACTGACTAGTAGAGTCAAAGAGTCAAATAGCCGGTAAATAGAGTAACGTGGTTGGTGGATGGACAAGATTATGGTCCGTCCCAGACTGGACATTCTAGAGGGGAAAAAAAAATCAACTAAATCTCTAAAACAACTGAAAAATCTTCAAGTGACTGGTAACAGATTGTCTAAAGTCAATTGACGTAGACATGGCAAACATGACTGTGACTAATTAACCAGGAAATCCAGCAGTATACCTTTTAAGTAGGAGCAGGACAGAGTTTGCAGTACTGGCATCCAGACCAGTGGTTGGCTCATCAAGGAACAGGACCGGGGGATCAATGATGAGCTCCATCCCGATAGCGGTTCTCTTCCTCTCCCCACCAGAGATTCCCCGGATCATCTGCGTCCCTACCTGCAGAACAGAGCACCTATGGTCTGAAGGCACCTCCTGTGATGTACATTTATGCACCTCGAACATTCAAAGGGCAGTAGAACATGCAGTCTACCTTGGAGTCAGCCACTTTGGTCAGGCCCAGCTCCTTGATGAGGTCAGCCACCCGATCGTCCTTCTCCTTCTGGCTCACGGAGTTGGAGAGCCGCAAGGCGGCACTGAAACGGAGGTTCTCCCTTACGGTGAGTGTGCCCATGAGCACGTCATCCTGGGGGACCACAGAGCAGCACTGTCAACATGCCCCTCCAGGGCTACCAAGAGGCAAAAGAATGAGATCTACAGGGTCAACAGAACTCATCCACGGAGTAGAGGGTATGGGTTGGCAAGAGGGCATCCAATTCTATGATTTTACTATTCAGTATTTCAATCAAAATTAAAAATCTACAGTACAAGTAGCACAGTGGTTAAGGAACATGTTTGGTTTAAGTTCTAGAAGGAGCTTTATGAGGTGACTTTGAGTTGGGCCCTTAATTGGAATCCAGGTTCTATGCACAAATAGGTAAAATTCACAAGTTGCCTTGAATAAAAGCATCAGTGAAGAAAATGTACCAGACAGCCAGAAAGTGTCATTTATAGATCCTATACATCCATACTCTCAAAATTATGTGCCCATCTGGACCTTTTCCAGCTTCTTATAACCAGTTCTCATTGTTAATCAAAACTAAAACAAGAAAACATTTTAGTAAACTGAAATAAAATATGAAAAAAAGAAACTAAACAACCATAAATACTGCTTTGGAAACTAACAAATTAAAACAAATGTCAAACTTTGTTACAGTTTTTTTAATACTATCTACAGTAAAAGTTCTCATATCCAGCAATGTCAGGCACTGTTGGATAATTGAAAATAGCTGATTGTTACTTTTTAGAAACTGAATTATAACACATTAGTTAGACATAATTTAATCCTTTTACACACATATAAATAATAATTTTGCTGTTACATTGGATGTTATAGGACTAATATAGTGTGCTACTCCACAGGCAATTTAGTGTAAAGTTTTAATATAGTATTACTAAATGTACATGTTTTATATTGATATTATGCCGGTAATTTGAATGCCGGATAACAAAAAGCTTTTGCTATAGCTAAAGTAATAATTTGTTTATCTTCATTGACCATCAATGACACCTGGAACGTCTTTTGGCCATTTTAAGGACATCAGTACCTAATGTCAGGGTCGGTACCCATCTGATCCTCTCCCATGTGTCTTGTCCCTATTTGGCCAGCAGGTGTCGCTGGCCATCCTGCTTCCCCCTCTCTGTCTTGTAGCCCCTCAGTCCCTACTGTGTTTCCCCACTCTCTGGGCCGCCAAGTAGCTCAATAGGTTGAGCGTGTGACTCAGAGACTAAACTCCTCTAGTCATGCCTCACCTCATTTAATGTATATTGGTTTTATATCATCATTAATGTTGGATATTGTTTTTTCTATGTCCTTGCTTTGTATCCCTGTTTTTTGGTCTACCTTACTCGTGCCTTGTTTAATCATGTTGTTCTTGTACTTTTGTTCCTAGTCTCTCTTAGCATTGTTAGCCCTTGGTGTTTTAATGTTTCCTAGTTCCAGTGCTTGTTAACTGTAATTTATTCCAGCTGTTTGTTATCCTGTGCCTTTACTGATTGGTTGATTTTGGTTATATTCCAGACCTGCCCGTTGTTAGCCCTTGTCATCTGTGATGATGTAAGTGCCTGTCCTCATTCTGTTCTTTAGTGTGTCATCGTAGTCGTTACTAAATGTTTGTCTCCCAGTCCTGCTCCCAGTTCTGCTCCAGTTCCCTGATTGTTTGTTTGTTTTCCTTGTGAATGATTGTTAGTTCCTTGTATTACCCGTTTTGGTTTTGACTGCTCCTGGTCTCTTTATTTTATGGTTTCTGCTTTGAATAAAATCTCGTCTGTGGTGAGCTGCTCCGTGGATCATCTTTCTTTGCACTGTCATGCCCTGCCTTAACAAATGTAAACTGTGTATTCATGTAGGCTTCTCTAAAGATCCAACAAATAAAATAGCTCTTCAACTTTTGGCCATCCCTTGAAATAAAATGACAAACTAAGACTGCAACTAAAACATAAAAACTAAACTAAAATATAATAAAAAAAACCCACACTGAAAAATAAACCATTTAAAATGAAAAATGAGAATAATAAAATCAGAATTATAGCAATATAGCTTATAATCATGTTTCCCGGCTTTGAAGAGCCCCTCCCACAACATGCCACGACGCTGCGTTTTTTTTGTCTGACTAACCATTAGGAATTTGTTACATAATGGTAACTTCCTGCCACCATTATCTTTTGTCTGTCAGCCAAGCCTTCCTTGTCACAATATACATGTACCATTACCTAAAAACAACCAAAATGCACTTCCCTGATTTTCCACATATTTACCATCTGCCCTCTTCTCCACCATGTAACTATTCACTTTAAACACTATTTTTTAAAATCTATAAGTCTAATTATTCTTCTCTCACCTCTTAGTATAAAATATTTTTACACAGAACAGCCACAGTATACATCTCTACCAGCCAGAGATGGGGACTCGAGTTTGTGATTCGGACTCGAGTCGCACTGAAGTTGCTCTAAAATTTACTTTCGACTTGACTTGCAACTCGTTACTTTTTGGCTCTGACTTGACTTCGATTCACTAATAGTGACTCGTGAACAATGAGTCTTTAAGGCTCTGTTGAAATTTCCACACGTGCAAAGCATTGAATTTACGACCCTTCCCCAAACCATAAAGGCGTTAAACACATCAGGATGTGCAGCTGTGCACTCAGCATAGGAACTGGAGCCGGAGAAGTGTGACGCCAAGAAGTATCAACAATCTCTAACACGCTTTTTCTGTTTTGCCACTAGTTCAAAAATTGGGGACCCGATCTGACAAAGAGCGGGACATTCCGAGTGTTATTTTACACTATGTAGGCTATGTATAATTTATGACAGAGGTTAAGCAACGTCTATTTCTAGGCAACGCCATCTAGTGTTGTGATGCAGTAACACAGATCGGCATAGATTGCCATAAATCTGATAATTTAGCAGGTATGTTCCAAAAACGTTTCTGACATACCCTTCCAAGTCAAGGTGTATTTTCTTACAACTTAAAACCTGCACCTTCTCATTGTGCCCTGTGTACCACGTGTTTTTCGGATTTCTTTTTCGTTATTCACATTGGGAAAAAGTTTCAACCGTGTGAGTTTTTATAAAAATCTGTGACTGCTATCAAAAAACTAAAAATGCCAAAAGTCTTTTTGTTTGGTTACTTGTGGTTAAGGTTAGGGCTGGGTAGGGGTTAAGGTCATCATGATGGGATTAGGGTTTTGCCCAAAGAAATTAAAGGAAAATCCCCACAAAGATATAATTACAAACCTGTGTGCATGTGGGGGGGGAATTGTATTTATATTACATCGTGGGAACCAGATGTACCCCACAATGAGATAAACGTTTTATGTTGTGGGTCCATTTTTCAGGTCCCCACAAAGGTCTGTGAATGCAATCAAAAAACTAAAAATGCAAAAGTCTTGTATTTTGTGTGTTACATATGATTGAGGTTAGGGCTGGGTAGGGGTTAGGATTGACATTGTTGGGATTAGGGTTTTCCCCATAAAAATGAATGGAGAGTCCCCACAAAGATATAATTGTAAACTTGTGTGTGTGTGTGTGTGTGTGTGTGTAGATAGTTGATTGTAAACTTTGGACCTTCTTTGGGCTGTTTGTAATTGTTCACACTAATTAAAGTTCACCTGCTCTGCTCAAGGAATATCTTCATCATAATGTTAAATCTGAGAAAGTATTAATCTTAAAAACTACATGAGAAAAGTACTTAGGTTCTTACAAAAATTTTATTGCTTGAAATCCATGTGAAATAGCGATTACCTTGAAAATGTATATAACCCTAAGGAACTATGAGACAAGGAGTTTTTGAACTGTTCAAATGGCGATTCCCATTTAGTCACATCAGTTACTAGTAGAAAAAAAAAAAATAGGTGGTTGCATTTTTGATAAATAGTAAATGTCAAATTGGAACCACGATGGAGACCTGAGACTGGACTCAGACTCCAAATCTGGGACTCGTGAAAATCTCTGCTACCAGCCTGAATCGGCAGAAACGCTTCTCTTCCTTGTCCGTACCTGGACCACATATCCTGAGAGGCACTTGAAGTTCGGTGGCTGAGGGGCCCCATCGATCAGCACCTCCCCCGAGAGCCCGGAGGGGTCCTTCCTGGCTGCCAGGACATCCAGGAACCTCAGGAATACCAAGGCGAGTGCAAATCAGGCCAAGCATACACAACTGCTGAAAGGGGGGGTGGCACAACTGCACAGGAAAATCAAAGGCACGTCAAAATCTGCCCTCTGGAATCTGGTTTATGTACATATTTTGTGAAGGTACTTACGAGGATTTCCCACCTCCTGTCGGTCCTAAAATTGCATTTAATCCTGGTTTCATGATTCCACTGCAAGTACAAGGATAGGACGTCAGTCAGAATTCAACTTAAAAAAAAAAAAAGTCTCTGTGAGTTACTCCAAGCTACCTTTTCATGCCATAATATGGTGATCAGCTTGTAGGTTGGAGGAGACAGAGATCACCAAGATAATTACGCCTAGGAGCTGAATAGAAGTGTTACCTAACCAGGTTATATGGAGGACATGGCCTTTCACCCAGCTCTTGGAGATCCCTGGCTTGTTCTACACACAAACACGTCACCTTAATACGCATATTAGTTTTATAACAGCCATAGATGATGTGCTCATAAATGTATTCAATATGCATGTGTTTACACACAAGGCGTAGGATGTGACCGACGCTTGACAAGTTTAACTAGTAAACAAGTGACTAGGCAAAATTTTTTGATGACACGACCCATGACCTAGTACACAGTTATGATACCAGTAATATCTGTCTGCAGGTGATTTTCAGATTCCTTAACTGGGGTGGGGGAAAAAATGCAACCCAGTAAAAACTAACTGAAAGGCTTGTGTCAGCTGGTCACATCTCTGCCCACCTGTAAAACGGTTTTAATTAAGAGATTATAACCGAGAAAACATGCTTAATATTGAATAATTAACACAGTGGACTAAAAAAGGCCAGTGCAATTTGTTCAAGACCATCGCCATGGGCAGTACAGTGGGACAGAGAGGGAACACCGTCCAGCAGGGTGAACAAACAAACAAAACAACAGCCCAACATCACCCGCTCAGCAGTCAATAACAACTACTAGCTGAAGATAAAGAACCTGGATCGCCCTGACTCCATTAATAGGCTGATTGCTCCAAATGAAGATCATGTGACTCAGCTATACAGTAGTCGCTTCCTTCCGTCAATTCAGTGACATCCTGTAACGCTAATTTCATTGGAATCTGGTCAGCTAGACACACCTAATGTGCATGGGTAACTAACGCAGTACGTGCATCATTCACACCGCTACTCAAAGCACTAATGAGATCGAGCGGCGCTCACTTCAGATTGACCAAGACCTCTTTGGTGATACTCTTCTTTTTGCATGGGGGTCCCATGTTTATCTTGACCTGGTACTGGATGTTGTGGAAGCTGACGGCGGAGCCGTGTGGCATCTTGGTTTTTGTAATGATCTTTGGCTGGGGGGTGCCATTGGCGTGTATGGTGTCCTCCAAGGGGACGTTCACCTGGTCTGACCCCTCCATCATCTAATCGCGGTTACCCCTGTGGGGCCAAGAGATGAAAACATTTAGAAAATGAGATAAAAAACAAACACACACACACGCTTTCCTTTACAAAGTTTTATTCACTTCAGCTTCACAGCTTCAGCTTTGCCTTTCTAAAACAGAAGCTCTGCAAAAAATAACCACAAATAATGATACGGCATAATAATAATATAAAGAAACAGATAAAATTTTAATGCTGGTCTGTGAGGATTCAACTCTGCAGAGAAACCCCAATTAAAATGCATCGCCCTAAAATGTCAAATCGCATAGATATTCGATTAACAAATTGAACTCGGAAAAGAATCATGACTTGAACATCAAAATTCAGGTAATGATGCCAAATGTAGATTCCTGATTATAAATAAACGGAGGAGTCACACGCTTCAGGACACTCTAGCCCAGGGGTCTCCAACTCCGGTCCTGGAGAGTGTGGGAATAAATCTATAAGGGTGAAATTGAGAGAATGATTCTATAAGGCCATAATTAATCAAAACAAGAACTGACTGGCGCCGGCAGGGCAGGGTGACCGAAGTGAGACAGATAGAGGGAGCAGACAGAGACGTAAGTGGCCTTCACTTATCTTTAAGAACATAAGAACATAAGAAATTTACAAACGAGAGGAGGCCATTCGGCCCATCAAGCTCGTTTGGGGAGAACT
>JAODJU010000085.1:1096125-1117259 GCA_026776725.1 Gnathonemus echidnorhynchus
ATACCTTAGCCTCACTGGCAGCTTTCTCAGATAACCGTCACTAAAGCTGAGTATCGCCCTATACCTTAGCCTCACTGGCAGCTTTCTCAGATAACCGTCACTAAAGCTGAGTATCGCCCTATACCTTAGCCTCACTGTTAGCTTTCCCAGGTTCATCTCTTCTGCCAGTTAGTTTACAGAGAAAAATGCTCACTACCTTTGCTGAGTAAAAAGTATTGGTGGTTTGGATTTCAATGATAACATTTAATCGGTGCTGTAGTCTGCTGTGTGATTGGCATGTAAAAGTGCTTCATCTCCCTACAATATTATACAGTGCCCCCCCCCCATCTGCGGTTTGACTTTCCATGGTTTCACCTACCCTCTGTCAACCATAGTCTGAAAATATTAAATGGAAAATACCAAAAATAAATAATTCATAGGTTTTAAATTGTGTGCCAATCTGAGTAACGTGATGAAATCTCATCTCGCCACTGTATTTGCTACCCACTCGCCTGTCAGCTAGCAGCCGTCTCAGTTACCTGATCAACTGGGGCGGTATCTCAGTGCTCAAGTAACCCCCTTGTTATAATTATATTTATTACTAGTTATTGTGGTTGATGTCTTACTGTATGTAATTTATGAATTAAACTGGATCACAGGTATATATGTACAAGAAAAACAAGTCATGCATGGTGTTTGCTACTATCCATGATTTTGGCTTTTGGTTCTGCATCAAGGATGGCGAGAGGGCAGACAGAAAAAGAGTTTTATTAGTTATTAGGTTTGCTGTTTTATGTTTAATCTGGTGTGTTGCCCATTCTGCATTGTCATAGGCACAGTTTCCAGGAGTGGCACAATCAAAGAGAGAGCTAAAAAAGGCAACGGACAAAGCTTGGTGCTATGTAAATATTTGCAAATAGTTTGGAAAAGTGTGATACCTGTGTTGTGTTGTTTTGGGGGGGGGGGCAAAAAAAAATTTTCTGTATGCTCTATGTGTGCAAAATTTTCTGGAGTTGACGTTTGACAGATCCACTGTTTCAAAAAATACAGTAACTGAAAAATATCTTTGTGAGGATGCTTTTGGAGGGATTTTATCAACAGTACATAGTATGAGAATCTTATTATAAAACATTATAAAAGGTTATCTATCGGTATCTACAAAATAATCGACTTCCTTTTTGATACATTCTGAACTATAAACCGTTAGCTTTAGGTTTGCCTTTAAGGAAAGGACTCATCAAAACACCCTTAGAGCTAAGAGGGTTAATGTATAAATGATACATATTACACATATCCTATAGGGGGCGACATTACAGCATAATCATCCATTCTTTGAGCTCAAGCACTGACATATAAAGCACCTCTTTAAGATACGATGCCACAGAGAGATGTGTGAACAGAGTCTGAAAATAACAAGCAGACAGACTGTTTGCCCGATCCACAGTGCACATTGATTTGCGTACTTGTTTTTACAGCTCATTCATGGCGCAAAAGCTGTGGATTCTGTTTCCGGTTTATATTCTTCATCTTTTTGGTATCTACTTTGTTTTTTTAAAACATATTGGAAACAATATGCAGTGATTTTATAATATTGTAATGTGTTTCTCATTTTCCCTAGAATGCAGAGCTGAAGACACAGTGTCTCAGACCACAGGACATGTGGTTGCTTATGAAGAAGGATCAGCGTCACTCAGTTGCAACTACACAACAAGAAGTGAAAATATTTATCTTTTTTGGTACCGACAACATCCTAATCAGGCACCCGAGTATCTCCTCTATAAAGGTGCCAGGTCATACAGTAGGTATGAGGGAAATACCAATGCCAGGTTCAATTGTACTACATCCAGGGACACCACCCAGCTCACCATTGAGAATCCTACCATAGCAGATACAGCCATCTACTACTGTGCTCTGAGGGATGCACAGTGATCAAAACTTACTGAGATGCTGTACAAAAACCCACCTGACAAGAAGTTCCTCTTAGTGAGCATCAGAAATGCCTTTTCCAAAAGGAGGATCAGCTCTGAAACAGCTTCTACCCCACATTGTCTGTTACATCCAATACACCAATATACTTCTATATACAGTACACAATATGTGGAAATTATGAAGAAGGTTTTACTGTTTGAAAGAACAAGGAGAGGTTTAGTGTCAGTCTGAAAACAAATGTAAAGATGTAGTTTTAACAATATAGAATATGCAGATGCCTAACTCCTTTGTTTAGTATTTTGTAATATGAAGCCCCCAGTGATAATAACATGTAAAAACAGAAGAGGATGAGAGGAATGAAGCACCTTTAGGTTTTGTTTATTAATAATCTTATTAAACAGTTACAGTTGTGTCTACAGAATTCTCCACTGACTGTCACTTTCATATTTATATCTGTGTTTACTTATGTACATCTACGTTCATATTTATATCTGTGTTTACCTGTGTACATCTACGTTCATATTTATATCTGTGTTTACCTGTGTACATCTACGCTCATATTTATATCTATGGTTCTATTTGCACTTTTGTACATATATCTCCTATGACATTAACAGTAACGCGGGTTTCATTGTGCAATATCCTGGAGCGCAGTGTTTCAGCTGCTATTCAGATTACAACACAATACGTTATTTTTATATACAAAACCACACAAATATACTTTCACATTTTATATTTATATATTCTTTTTAGCACTTTAATTTAATTTGTAGCTTTTCCCCCCTCCTATCGTTAAATGATATCTGTTTCACGTAAATGTATCAGAAGGACTGCTACTCAATTTTATTGAGGTCGAGAAAGTAAAAATCCAAACCAGGATTTTTTTTCAAACAAGCAGTTACTTGATTTAAAGAGTAACAGTTACAGAGTATGCAACTGGTTGGCTGAAACAAAATACTGCTTCGGAAATTTTACTTTATGGACCTGAAATATCCGCCTCTGAGTGGAAGTAGCTTCCTTCCCCCCATCCAATATCATTTCCAGAGCAGCAGAGTTTCAGATGTAAAGCTGGTTATTGTGGTTACATCAGTCAGAGGAGCTGATGGCTGAGATACTGAAGTAAACAGATCAAGATTCTGCTGTAAATGCAGCCTCTGCTGCTATAGAAGCAGGATTTATTTTCTCTCAGGACAATGAATAAGGGTTAGGCATGTGTCTGTGAATTACTCTCTGCAGACAGCACACATAGTCACAGAAAGTGTATAAGTAACTATAGTGTCTCATATTTATACTCCTAGGTGATGAGTAACAGCAATGGGCAGATAAGACAGTGAGTAAGCAAATGGAAACGTTCCATAGTCTCTGCTGTGATCAGCACTCAGACTTCTGGGCCTGAGGTTCAGCATTATGAGAAACTAGCTGTACCCATATTACCATTAAGAAGAGTTAACAGGCTTGAATTATTGTTACTTGACTCCTTCTGTGTTAGAGCATGACCCTGAGCATTTCTCTATAAATGGTATTTACGCCGGATTAGCTACAATGAACAAGAACAGGTTTCGTAAAGCAGTTTTTTGTTTTATTTTTAACTCATTTTATTTTGAAATGTTGGGAGAAAATTAGCGGGGGGGTGGGGGATTTAGGGCTTCGAGGAAATATATTGTGGGGGACATCCCCACCCATGTAATCGACAAATAAATTGTTCCATGAGAACTGCCAGTTTTCCAATTTTAAAATTCTGCATACTATGGTGTATCTGGCTGGTATGACAGTATGAAAAAGAAGATGCCACCCAAGCCTCCGAACATCTAAGCAGATGTATATGGGTGATGTGGCTAGAATAAGTCATATTTTTACACCTAACAATAGAACACTCACAGATTTTATACTGAGTAGTGCCAAATGCACAAAGACAAAGCTCAAGTATAAGTGCTTATTGCAAATAAATATAATCCTAATCAACACTAGATGGCAACATTTCACTAAAAAACACCAAAATGCGAAGAAGTTAGCAGTTTAATTAGGGGGTATTAAATAACATGAAACAGAAAGTACTTAGCGAATGTTAGACCATAGAAGGTGCTATTTCTGCTTCGTGAGATTGACTCTGTTTCTCAAATAAAGAGCATACAGCTGGGAAAAAAGAAAAAAAAAAAACACTTCCAGTAGATTTGAGCAACCATGTATTTACTGCGGATATATTGTAATCTCAGTCAAAAGCTTGTTTTTATTTTTTAATTAGTTTGAATATATTACTTTGTAATTACTTCATTGAAATCACATTTTTCTTTGTTTTGCAGTAGGAGTTGGTGCAGATAAAGTTGATCAGCCTCCTTTGATTAATTAATTCCCTAGAGGCAGTCAAAGCTTTACTGACATGCAGCCAGAATATTAAAAACTTCACTTCTATGAACTGATATGTGCATCCAAATAAAGCTCCTGAACCTCTCGTTTATGGGTATGATACAGTTCTTCCTAAAGGAAGATTCTCAATGGATGTGGACAGAAAAGAACATCTGACCAGCCTCTCCATCAGTGACAGCAGGACAGAAGACACTGCTGTGTATTGCTGTGCAGTGCAGCCCACAGTGACAGTGTCTCATGGTACAAAATGCAGTTACAGCTCTGAAAATTTACAGCCAACAAGAACCCATTTACACTATCAGCAGACATTTTTACAATTAAAGCTATGTGACCTGACCCCTCCCACATCACAGCCCAAACATCCCCACAGAATAACTGAGGCTGTACATTTAGCTTCAAGTCATCTACCCTCTAGGAGTGACAATGTTAGCGTCACATGACAAGATGCAGCTTCTTGTAGCAGTGCTGCTAACCATGACATTCTGTAAGTATGTGAAACCTCATGGTCAGTATTGGATGGTAGTTTCATTATCAGTGTTCCTTTGCTCATCAGTAATCACTTGTATTGGTTTATCCACTGCTGACAGGTTTATCCTCTGGGGATAATGTAGAACAGAAGGAGAAAGAACTGTTCAAAGAGGAAGGAAAGACGGCTTCACTGGAATGTACCTTCAGCACAAGTAGCACTAACTATTATGTCTACTGGTACCGTCAATATCCTGGAACAGCACCCGAGTTTATACTGTTCAGAGGAACATATGACTACACTGCAGAGTTTGCTAAACAGAGATTCTCCTCAAATGCTGATAAGTCATCAGGAAGAGCCTCTTTATCCATTTTAGAAGTTCATCTAGGAGACAGTGCTGTCTATTACTGTGCTCTGCAGTCCACAGTGATACATTAATGCTAGAGCTCATACAAAAACCTGCTTCACCTGCTTACACACAATTTACTTTAATGGGCCAACAGAAAAACACTGTAGTTTACCTCAACAGGAAATGTTGGCAACTTGTGTAAGTGTTTTTGGGCTAGAATTCTGTGTATTTCTGGGCTTGAATTTTGCGTCTCACAGCTGTGGCGAGGAACTGCAAGCCTAGTCTTTCTGCAATCAGTTTACCTTTGATTATACAGTTGTGTTCAGAATAATAGCAGTGTGTCTAAAAAGAGTGAATAAAGCTGAAAATCCTTATAATAGTTTTAATTTCCATACAAGGAAATGCATTGGGAACACTACACATTCTATTCCAAATCAAAACAAGAAGAGAAATTCATCACATTTGTGTTATTCCTTTCTAGAAAGAAAAGCAAAGGGAATATTAGGCTATTCCAAAAAATAGCAGTGTCCACTGTCACGCCCGGCTCCGTTCGATCCTCCTGTGTGCCACGCCCACCTCGTTACCTCATGTTTTTACCCGATGGTTCTCACCTGTGCCTTGTTGAGTTTGCCCTGTCATGTGTATATCAGTCCGCGTCTCCCCATGTCTGCCAGATCCGGCATTGAAGTCGCTAGTGTGTTGTCCTGTTGTTCGTGGATCCCTACCCATTAAACCCCGTTTCCCCGTCATCCTGGCTTCCTGCTCCTCCTTACCCGCTCGCTCCGCTCCGTGACATCCACATTCTTCTTTACAAACTCAAAGATTCACCGTATGAACTGAAAAATGTTTTAAGATTTTGCTTTCCTTTGATTCATTGAACTAATATTTAGCTGTATAACCACTGTTTCTGCCAAGCAACACAACACTTGCTCCCAACTACTTTGCATCATAAAATAATTTGCTAAATATATTCATATTTTACTGCTGAACTGGGGCACATTTACCAAAAACGCCTCTTACTCAACTTAGATAGTGGAAACCATTCAGTCGCATGGTTCCAAATGTGTAAGTCGCTAATATAATGAGCAACGATGCTTTTGGGAAATGTAAACCCGCCCTGCTTTTACTTTTCAGGCCTTGTCCACACGTCCAGGGTTATTTTTAAAAATGCTGTTTTTCCTCCTCCGTCATGAAAAAAAATATCCGTCTACATGAAAACACTAAAATGTGCTGTGAAATGCCAAACCAACAGGTAGCGATATAACTAATCGTAAAGTCACATTGGCCAGGTGCACTTACAGTATGAACACCTCTTTGTTTGATATGAAGATTCAAAGCATATATTGTCATATGTACAGTAGAAAAGTGCGTTTCTCTGTGAAATGAAATTCTTACTTTGCTGTCCACACAAAATGCCGAGGTACAATATAATAGAAAAAATAGAAAATAAATACTTTGAAGTGTAATGTGCAAAAGAGCTTAATGTGCAAGAATTACAGTACGAGGTAATATGGTAGTATGGTATGGTAGTATGATACGGTATGGTAATATGGTAGTATGGTATGATAGTATGATACGGTATGGTAATATGATAGTATGATGTCCATTAATCGTACTCCTGTCGGCTGTTAAGGAGTCTGATGGCAGTGGGGAAGAAGGCATTGTTGAGTTGGGAGGTTCTGGATTTCACTCTTCTGTACCTCCATCCTGAGGGCAGAAGTGTGAACAGTCCGTGTTGGGGGTGTGTGGGGTCTTTGAGGATGGGGGCAGCTCTCCTCTGGACTCTGCGGCGGTAGCTGCTCTGCAAAGAGGGCAGCGGAGTCCTGATGATCTTCTCCGCAGTCTTCACCACTCTCTGCAGGCGTTTGCAGCCCATAGCTGTAGTGCTGCCGTACCACGCGGTGATGTAGCTGGTCAGTGTGCTCTCCACGATGCAGCTGTAGAAGTTGCTGAGGATCTTGGTTGACATACTGAACTTCCTCAGCCTCCTCAGGAAGTACAGCCGCTGTTGAGCCTTCTTGACCAGCTGTGTGGTGGTCAGTGACCAGGTGAGGTCCTCACTGATGTGGACGCCCAGGTACTTAAAGCTGCTCACCTTCTCCACTTCAAGCTCCTGGATGAACAGTGGCTGATAGTGGAGCCCTCCTGGGTCTTCTTCCACGGAACCCATTATTGTTCAAAATCCAATGCATGGTGCAATCAGAAAGTGACGTACCTTGACCTTGGAGCTCAGCTTGAATGATTTTGGATGGTTTCCTTGCTTCTTCTTCTACCATCCACACTATCCTTCCGATCAACTTGGGTTGCATTTCCTCTTGCGTCCATATCTTGGGGGGTTGGCTACAGTCCCATGAACCTTGTGCTTTTTAATAATATTGGCAACTATGGTCGCAGGAACATGAAGTTGCTTGGAGATGGTCTTATATTCTTTACTATGGTTATCTATAATCTGTCCATACTATTGAGCATGTCTTTGTAAAATAAACAACAAATAATTTTTTTGCACAATTTTACTGGTTTACTCTATCACATACTAAAGGCATGCAGGTATACAATAGACGATGGATTAAATTTGAATCACTTTTCAGGAGAAATGAAACATTGTTTCAATGGGCTGTAAGGGTACCAACAAATTTGTCCACGTCTGTATACACACACACACACACACACACACACACACACACACACACACGCACACACAATTAAGGTCATATATTTAGAATATGCATATAAGCAAGAATTATAACGCAGCATAACTGTCTCGGTCATTTCCCGCTGGTTATCACAACTTGAGTGTAAAATGTGCGCCTTGAACAAAGGAATTTCCCGCATAAAATTCAGTTTGTTCAAGCAACATATGGCGTGTTTTCCCTGTCTTAAAATATAAAAAGTTCTGTTATACGGTGTTGCGTGGCTATAAAATACCACGTCTCTGCTGCGAAACAAGAAATAAATGTAGCAGAATTAAGGGAATTAGGAAATCAGAATACCCCGTGATCAAAGCCAGGACAAGAGGTTAGTAGACGGATGGATGGAAATGTGAATAAGCACGTGGTAACTGCAGGCATGAAGGACGGTTTTATTAACCTTTATTATAACAAAGACGCACGGCATTCCATGAATGTAATAGCTAAGATCTTACTTATTGAACGATTGTCGGGTGTGCCTTAGTCTGATTCATTTAAATGATTGGTGACACCTGTTTGACAGCAAAATATGCCGGCCTCTCACGACATTTCGTTCTGTTATATATATTATTATGTAATTATGATGATAATAATAATAATTATTATTTTATCAATCGATATAAATGCAGAACCTTCCGTGATGGGATTGTACAGATACGTTTAAAAAGAAACACTTTTTTTTTTATTAAATAGGCTGATCGTTTTTCCATCCTTCTTGCGAAGGTTAGGAATAAACTGTGTTGAACTTTGGCGTCCTCTCACGCGACGATCTAAATTCCACGCGCTTTAAGCGCGAGAGGAGTGGAACCGGTACTGTGTGTGCATGCCTTCGGCTACGTGTTTGGCCGCATGTTTTTTTTTTTTTTTTGTCTTTTCTTTTTGGCTTTACCTTCATGTAAGAACAACGCAGCTGCACCGATACAGATAAGAAACATACGGGCTTCTTTTGGCCAGATGGTGGGCGGGTATGTGTGTGTTTTTAGGAGGTATGTAAAGTCCTGGAATTGTGGCTCATTGTGGAAAACGGACATTTAAAACCAATTGTGAATGTGTATTAACGTTAAATCTCTCGGCCTTTTGCACCAGGTCTAGACATTTTAATAGATAAAAGATATGTAGCATGTCTGTAAAGTCTTAGATATATTACAAACATTAAAAGGTTCGTTCCTACTGTAGCCTTCGATTTTCAGTTTAAAGAATGCGTTTAAGCTGTTAACGACAAATAGGTTTCTGTAATATTAATGAATAGTGTGTATGACATAACTGTATTTGCATAACATTTGATATGAATATACTTAAGCTTGTGTTGAACAGACGGGAAATATGTTATAAAGTACTCACTACTGCACATCACTTATCTCCTTTGTCAAATGTGACATGCACATTAATAGGGTAGCTGGTATATCTCACCATTTAACATGAAGACTGTGGCTTCAGATATTGACATCATCCTCAATTTACTTGTAAGCTTTGATCGTATCACAGGTAGTATGACACACAATTTAAAAAAAAATGTTCTTGTTAATTAATCAGCATTGTGAAAAATTGTGCAAGATTAGTTGCAGTATGGATTTAGGCATTATAATAATAATTGATACTTTATTGATCCCTGTGGGGAAGTTCTCTTTATGCCTACCCCAACTTACTCTTTGTAGAGTAAGCTGTCTGTGAAGAGCAGCCACCTGTTGTGGTGCCCAGAAAGCTGGGGGTTAAGGGCCTTGCTCAAGGACCGGCAGACATGCGTCAATTGTGCTGTCTGCTGAAGTTCTCTGTGATCAATGATTTCTCAGATAGCAAATGGAACACTAGACACCAATGACTGAACTCAAATTTGATTGGACAACACAAACACTATTGCAAAGCCAGTGAGAATCTTTGTTCTTTGGCATCATGGATTTCTGATTATCACCACCGCGTACATTTAACCTCAAATGAACATTCTTTAAAAAAATCTTAAAATGGTGTCTTGAATCTTACACTCAAGCTTGGTAGTGCCCACTGAGTGACTTAGCTAACATGCATAAATTTGCACACAACTAGCTGTAGAAATGTTCATTTGTACATTTCTCTACATTTTAGAATAATTCTAAAGACATCAAACTATAAAATAACATATATGGAATTATGCACTGACCGAAAAAGTATTAAAAAATATATATATATATTTTTTTTGGTGGTGCAGGTTTATCATCTGGGACTCAGGAGGATGCAGGGTCAAATCCCTGGGTTGGCAGAGTGACCTTTCCATCCGGCCCTTAACCCCAATTGCTCCAGAGACTCGCTGACCCTACTGTCTCCTCTGTCCCACATATGCTGAGCCCTCATTGGCTGCTTTTCCTTCCTCCTCTCTACTGTGTTTAAGTCAGGCGGCCAGGTCACGAGTTGCGACACTATCACTCTCCTTCGCTATTCTATCTCCAGCATCTATATTAACAGTAGGCTAAGGGCCATACGTTTTATAGGTTACAAAACACTCTGCTCTTCACTGCTGAAACGGAAAAGTATCAGGTCATGATTTATGAGGTCACGAAAAATGAAAGTCCCTTTAAAGACTTTATTAAAAGTCATCTGTCAAGTGCAAAATACATAACACACCTGATCTGACACACAGGGTCCAAGACGCAACCTTCCCATAACTCAAGGATGTGGTAATGTAACAGTGTAACATGGCTCGAGAGGCATAAACACTGTATGGAGTCAGAATTCATCGGTGCATTAGCCTCCTTGCTAAAGCCCACAATCAGACTTAAAGCTAAAACAAGATTGCGTGTCACATGATGGGATGAGTATCGATTGGCATCTTAAAGTGAAGTGATTACGCAAGATAAGGCAAAAGACACGAACTTCACTCACGCAAAGCTGCCGATTTCTCATGCGCATTCCACGATTAAAACGGCGCACAGTGCCTTCTGACGGACAAGTTCACCAGTTACTGGGTTTAAAACTGCTACAAAATCAGCAGACTTTTGTTGACAGTGCTGGATTCACAGTAGATTAACTGAAATAAAAATCACAGACATAATGATGAGCAGCTTATACCATGAGACCATATATAATATACATAATACCAAATCGCGTGTGTGTATGATTCCATTTCATGTACTGCTAATGTTAATGTAATTAATCCCAACCAGAAAAAAAAATCAAGCTTGTACACGTCTCTTCTTCACATCCCTGTTCAAACTTCCTTCTCTCTGTAGAAAAGCAGCATCGGAATGCAGTGAAACATTTCATTAAAAGAACAGACGCTTACGGGCTTGTGATTTAGCCACACGAGGCGTGTCCCGGGGTGGGGAGGGGGGGGTATGTCCTTTCAAACGAGCCGCCTGTCGGAGGCTGTGGGTCACGTGCAGCTCACGAGGAGACCTAGACCACAAACCTAGAAGGGTCTGATTCGACAGAATCAGAAAAGCAGCTTCCTGTTGTATAGCGGGATTCCTGCTAGGTCTAATTTATCAAGGACCGTCCCTAAAAGGACAGCCAATGAGGTACCATCCATCCATTATCTGTAACCTATTCAGGGTCGCGGGGGGTCCGGAGCCTATTCCAAAGGTTAGGGGTGCAAGGCAGGGAACAACCCAGGATGAGGGGCCAACCCATGGCAGGGCACACTGAGATACATCAACATAAAATACATCCACCAACACACATGGAGTAACTAATTTCAAGTGACAGATATCTGGAACACAGTTTTCCTACTTGCATGTGCACCTCAGTAACTATAAATATAGCTAACATGTGACATAACTCCAAGGATGAAGATGTAAATGGGACTGACAGTTAAAGCATTCCTTATAGGTATTACAGATTTTTTACTGTTTGTTTGTGTTACTGTTATATAGGTAGGTCCATATTCTTGTTACATAGGGCAAAAGTGATCTCCTGTACTGTTCCACAGCCATTTTTCTGCTCTTCACTGAACGCTCCCTGGAAGTGCTTCCCAAAAAGTCCTGTAGGGGGGGGCAGAGGGCCGCCAATCTGCACCTCACGCCCACCGGCCGCTGGACACGAAACTGCGACTGAAGGAGAACTGAACGCTGGAGTTTTTGTGCTTCCCCCAGGCCCCGAAAGGAACCACTATGATTGTGCTGTTGTCCTCGGCGCCGTACTGAAGGGCCTGCGGGACAGAAATGGGAACATGGATCTTAGTTGCTGTGTTTTTAATCTATATAGCAGGAGTTCTCAAAGTCCGGACTGCAAATTAATCCGGAACCAGCCAATAATACATCTTATGAATCAATATGTTTGACATAAAAGGGGTAACATGGTTTGACGTACCTATAAAGTAATGCTTTGTAACAGGATTATAAACAGGGATGCAAATACGCGCTATGTGCATTCGCGCCGTTACGACAAGAAATTACCATGCATTTTAAGCTTTAATGTGGTTAATTTGTACTTCTTTTGCGCTATAAAGGCTAAAACGTTGCAGTGATTTCTTGTCATAACAACGCGAATGCATATAAAATACGATTTGTGCGGCTACAAGTAATTGCCGCGTATTTCGCTTTATACGGCGAAACCATACTTGCGTACCAGTTATGTGCATTCCTGATTATAAGACCTTTAAAATGTAACATTTATTAATGTGGCCAACCAAGAGAGCTTAATAAGTAAACAATAGGACCTCAATCAGTTTCACAAAGCCTGACAAAATCCTGGCTAATAGGACCCCGGGATGGTGACGTCGCAGAAGACCCGTGGGAACCGGGTGGATAGCCGCGTCACACCTGCTCCGTGATGATCTGGGCAGCCTCCTTGGGGTCGTGGCACTGGCTGATGACGTCGCAGATCTCCTGGCTGTTCATGATGAAGTTTACCCCGTCCGTGGTCAGCGCCAGGAATGAATCGTGGGCGTGGTGCAGCTGCGGACGGCAAGAACACGGCCCGATCACCCCACCGGAGACGGCAAGCATGCAGAACCAGGTGGCGGAATTCCCAGCATCCTCTGCGATGCACTCACGGTCAGCCGCTTGGTCTCCGGCTCGGCGATCACGCCCATCTTCTTCAGGTCGAAGTCCCCGATGCTCCGCGTCATGGCCAGCCTGCCGTTTACGTGCGGCTGTCCCAGACTGTTCCACGTTATGTAGCCCCCGCTCTTTTTTATCCTGGGGGAGAAAACAGGGTCAAAGACGGCAGCCACGTCCAACAGAATCACCTCGGGTCACATGGTCTATTTTTATGCAACCTGTCACTTCAAAGGTTAGGTTAAGCGTCTCGGTACAGAAATAGACCCCCGCCCCTGTGCTGCCTCCACCCCCCCTCACCTCTCCTTCTCGTCCCTTCGCTCGGGGGTGTGGTCCACCGTCAGCTTGAGGGCCTTGGCTTTGCGGCACAGCAGGGCCCGGCTGTCCCCAACGCTGGCCACCACCAGCTCGATGCTGTCCCTCAATAGGGCCACTGTGGCCGTAGATCCTGAGCTCTGGAGCGACGCTGAAACAGCCACCAGAGGGCGTCAGGCGGGCGTCCGCGGCACGCTGCCACTCAGCTCTGCACCGTCACGCCCCTCCCCACACCATACAAACCCCTCCCCCCTCTATTTAACCCTTTAAAACATGTCAAGAGGATGGGAAGGGCTGAGGGGTGTAAGCATAAACAGGTAAGGATATGAAGGGCAGGCAGTGGCGGGGCGGGGGGGGGGCGACAAGACAGACATTAAAAAGGTTTATTTTACAGCAGGGTTTCCAAATTTTATTAATATGGTTAATATCTATAAAAACTAAAAGTGAAACTCCGAGCAGCCAAAAATATCCGTCAAACGAGCGCTGGCTGGCACTCAGAGACCGCAGAATGTGTCGTGGAGAACCAAGCCCGCCGTCATGTGACGGGGGCCCGAAGCCATCAGAAGGTCTCCATCACCGCTACACTAACAGGGTCCAGAACGTTCTCCGCCCACTCAGCCTCCCACGTCACTAAATGCCAACGGTAAATTTAACACTGTAACAAATCAATATTTCATAACCCTGCTGTAAAACGGCAGCATAGGAAATGAAGCGGAGCAAAAATAAAAATGCGAGGAAACACAAAGCCTGTGGGCAGGAGCAAACTGCTCTATTGTCCTGCAGAAAGTGACGGTCGCCTCACTGGCCGCTTGCCCTTCCAAGCCACACAAAAGTGTTACTCATTTTCGCAATTTTTTAAGCACCTGGTGGATTTTGGCCACCAGCTCCTAGGGTCTAAAACAGAAACAACCACGTAACACTGTTTCCAAGTTAAGAGTGTAAACACATCAAAGTTTAGATGGATGCACAATTCATATTTTCATTCTGCAACAGGCTCAATATAGCAGTCTGCCCTTTCAGATAAATAAAAGATTATGACAGAGGTAAGTGAATGGTAATTACTGTTAGGAATATATAGCAAAGGGATTTTGGCAAACGTGTGGAAGCTTAATTTTTCTGCCGTTGTCATGGAAACTGCCTTTTCACAGACCCTCAGTTCTATGCGCTGGAAGTATGTGGTGGGAACGCAGTTCGAGACGGAATCTCGACTAATATTAGAAACAAGAAATGGTACAAAAACAGGAAGATGATCGGGCAACCTGATAAATGCCATTTAGGCACCTTAAGGAGACTGCCTGTTCACATGTGAGATTTAAGCAAACAAATCCCAGATTAGGGACTTAAGGAAGAACAGAAACCTCGAGGCAGTTGCCATGACATCGTTAGTTAGTTGTAGCTTCTCACTACATGTAAAGTTAACAGATTAAATTACCAATTATTTCTACATCTATCCAGAGAGAGGTCACAGATACACAACCAAAAATCGCAAGTCTCCTGACAGATTGTGCCACAAAGCCAGTGGAATATATTTAATCAAATCATACACACTCACTGAGAAAGTACTACAACGCTTGGCGTCTCAACTACAGCGTGAGAAGAGAAAGGATGTGGAACCTTCCAGTAGTCCAGGAAAGGACCCGCTGGACATCTGGGACAAAATCTAGCCCCTCGCCTTCCTTTGACGCCCACCCTTACGGTGCCCGGGCCCTCCAGTTCTGGAGGGCGACAGCCGGGACAGCAGCTGTTTTGAACAACATGCACACACACAAGCAGATGGGAGAGTCTCGCGCGCGGCTCTGCTCACACATTGCATCAGAACGGTGACGTCAGTTACACAGCAAAAAAAAAAAAGTGACGAGAGTCACATCCCTCAGGAACAGGAGGAGCGGCCAAAGGAGGACTCACCCCGAGTCATTAAAACCGAGGAGGAACTCCCCTTAGCGGGCCGCCGAGGTGCGAAGGGACAGCTAGCGGTCATAAACGCTAAACCGGATCAGTCAGTGCTGGGGTGGGGGGGTCATGGAGATTAAACTCAGGCAGAATGAATTTCAAGGGAGTGTAATTCTACACAGCAGGGGCTCTCAAACTTTCTGATCGAGGGTCCACATTAGATTTCTGTTCAAAGTCAGAGGTCCGGAACAATGTTCAGTAACCAAACAGCATTTCATGAACTTTAATAATGCAACAATAACTTTCAATACAGTCATAAATATAGAACAAATATAGGAACTTAATGTAAAGACGGGTTCTCTGTCACGGTGGGGTGGGGGATTATGATGAGTTATGTGCGTTTGAAGTTTGGTAGTTTGGTTGTACCAAAGGCAAAAATTTTTCAACGGTGCATCACCTCAGTTGGCAGCTCCCATACTTCCTATTGGTTGACGAAGGTCTTTGTTAATGTCCAATCAGAACAGGAGTATGTATACATATGTGAACATTACTTAAAAGATACTTAAAACTACGCTACCCCTTTTTACGTCAACCATATTGATTCATAAGGTGCATTATTGGCTGGGTCTGGATTAACTTGTGGTCTGGACTTTGAGAACCCCTGCTATATAGATTAAAAACACAGCAAGATTGCAACAGTTATATCTAAAGTCCCTAAACTAAATATAGAGATCAGCCCAATCCACTTAAGCTCTGTTCTTTTCTTACTTTGGAAGAGAACATTGATAATTGTAACACCACCCCACACTTGACCCGGCCCAACCTACAAGAATTCCCATAGGCAAAAATTTTTCAGTGGTGCATCACCTCAGTTGGCAGCTCCCGTGCTTCCTATTGGTCGACGAAGGTTTTTGTTAACATCCAATCAGAACATGAGTGTGGATACATACATAAACATGACTTTAGAGTTACATTCAGCCAGTCATGGAGAATCATATGTGAATGGCAAGCTTAATCAACTGTGATTTAAGAAAATTAAAGCAAGATTTTGATTAATTTTTCCTCTATTTCTTACAGAACACTACAATCACATATTGTCTATGCTCTATTGTACCGCGTAATACAGTTTACAATTTACTGTGATTTCTCAGGTAGAAACCTGTCACTGTATGTTTCAATCCAGTGCTATACAAATAATATTTCATATACAATGATTATACACAGAAACTTAAGGTTGTCCTCTATACCTAAGGGAGCTGGACAGCCAGGTGAAGAACTAGGAATAATTAACCTGTGATTTAGACATCATTCATAATTCAGCATTAATAGAAAACTAGAAATTCACTGGTGTTACATGCAGCTTCTCATAATCAGTGATTAATACACTACCACACACTAACAAATTACACACGTTAGGTTATTAAAGGTCTGATTTTAAGATACTTACAGCAATCATCAAAGTGCAAATGTCTGGCGAAGGCCTTGTCGACCTCTACGAAAGCTCTGGACAGAACGATCTCGAGGTTTTCCTCCTTAGCAACCAGATCTCTAAAACAGCGATACATAAAATATAAAACACAGGGTGCGGCCAACCGCCAGTCAACTGACACCATTAGGCCAATAATCCGTTTTAAAAAGTAGGCAATAATGAATTAATTTGCAAAAAAACAAAGCAGACTATTCTAATTGATTCCAGCTCGTTCACTGTGCAGTCCTGTTATTTCTAATACTTAATATCGTATTATCCACAATACACTCATAAATACACATAATTGCATCTGCAAATAACAGGTATACAAGCCCATAATTACGTTGTAGGCTCACACAGATATTGTCTGCACGAAGTTCACAGAAAAGACATTTTTTTCAGACTCCTCCCCCTGGACATACACCTCCACCCTCAGCGGGCACCAACCTGATGTGCATCTCCATGTACTTGTGGCAGAAATCCGCCGCCTCTGCCCCGCCGTGGCCGTCGAAGACGGCGAAGTACAGGATGCTGTCGGTCAGCTGGGAGGCCTGCCAGTGGTCCTCGTTCTCCTTGCGCAGGCCTATCAGGGAGGCGGCGCCCACGTTGGACAGGCTCACCTTGGGAATAGGCTTCCCATACCGGATGCTGGGAGGCAGCAGGATGGGCTCATCGATGCGGTCGTCCCAGATGCCGAAGGCATCCCAGGTGGTCGGCCGGCCGCTCCCGTCCGGGTCAAACCGCGAGTTGCTGGTCAGTACAGGAGTCGGTCCATGGAAGGGGCGCCGTGTTTCCTGCAGGGCCATAACAGTGCGGTAGGCCTGCAGCCTCATTCGGGACCCCACAGACCGAACCAGGCCCACGAAAGCTACTGCAGACATCACAGCACCCGTGTGAAGCAGAGGGTGTGAAGGTAGGGGGGATTTCTGGATTGCGACTCCAAATACAGGTTCTCCAAAATGCTGTCAATGGATGGCAAGGAGGAAGCAGAAGCCTGTAAGGGGATAGACAAGAGTTTATGAGTAGGATAGGTTTCATATTTTTAATATGACAAGACATTCTCGCCAGAATACCCCAAATTTGACCAACTAATGGTTCAAGTCTGCGTTAAAACCTCCGAATTTGCTAATCCGTGCATAATCCTATCCCGACGTTAACACACCGGAAATGCCCTTTCGGGTCGGGGATCAGGAATGCGTCACGCGCTTCAGTCCTCCCAGCACTGGCATAACGCTGCGCTAGAGAATCGCAATAACAGAAATGTCCATGACAGCCTCGCCTACGGCCAGCACTCCCTGAGAGGGGTGCAGCTCGACGGAACACCACAATGCAGCACCAAGACGCGTATTTTACAACCCGCCGATAATGCGATGGTCAGTAAATCTAGTGTAAAACGGTGCCTTTAATGCAACTGGTTGCTTTCATTTGAGAATCCGTTTCAGCGATCGGTTTCCAATATATATATATATATATATATACACACACATATTTACAGAACGTCGCTACCGGTTTGCATGACGCAACAATCAGATTGTGTTATTTAACATTACACAATAGGAGGCGATCAGGGTCCGTGTAAATAGGTAACGTTACCCTTGCATATATGATATATTCGTATTTCTGCAGCTTTCATTCAGTATCAATGCTAAACTAGAAGCTCCGTCTGCTGTCCTGCGTCGTTTAATTCGTTGTAGTAAAGCGGCGATGAAGCTCTTCATGGGCTCGGTAGCTGGAAATTTCGTTACCTAAAAAGAACGGATGTTTTGTTTCTGCCTTCGCTTCAGCCTTACCTTAAACTTCGTAAGACGATCACAGCAGAAAATTCTAGTCCTCTTCTTGCAGTTTAAAAAAAGGTCAAGGTTAGTCCCTTGAATTTCTTAAACCCGCAGCCCATCCTACAACAAGAGAAAACATCTCGCTGAATCGCATTGCACAGACGTGCTGCTCCGCCAATCATATTACACTGATCACAGCGAGAACCAATCAGGTACAGGCAAAGGTTTCGCCGGCGCTATTTTCTGATAGGCCACTGAATAGTGATTGTCGCGAGAGTTCTACCAATTGCCTCTGGATTCCAAATGAACTTCAGTGACAGTCCCTTTCGCCAAGCTATCAGATCAATAAACAACCCATAATCTACACATGTTCATCTTCTCCATTCCTATTGTACTGCACACTATATACTGCTAATACGGTACTTTTATGCATTTTATGCTATACAATTGTCAATTTCATATAAGAATAAAGGATAAATAAAGGATAAAGGCTGTTATATTGTCATTCCAAAGCATAAACACTTGATGTTGTACATGTAAACACTTGATGTTGTACATGAAGGGAATTAAATGAGGTACTGAGGTCCCGGTATAGGTAGCATTAGTAGAAATAAAATCCAAATCAATAATACAATAAATAAGATGAAACAAACAAACAAGTTAAACTAATTTAAAAAATACATACGGAAAATACGAAGAACATTACGAAAAATAATAAAATTAGGATATCTCCAATATGATCATACATATATTTTCTGTTTATTGCTTATTAATTGTTTCTTATTCTTATACTGCACCGTCCCTTCTTCACTAACTGTGGCACAAGAATTTCATTGCATTGTTCCGAACACATGTGACAATAAAAGTTAAGACGATCCTTTGTCCAGTGTCCCGTGCTTCCTGGGGTCGTGTAAAAGCTCCTTGTAATAAACCACCTTCAACAAAATATCAGAACTTTTTACATACAAATGCATGACTGTGCTCTGCTTTGATGATTGCATCGCAGATAATACACGTCATTTTTTAACTGGCACACTACCAGGAAGCTGGGACTAGGAACCGTAATGTCCCTGCGTTGATATTTAGGAGGAGGTACGATACGTGAGACACTGAAATTTGCACCAGTGAGTTCAGTCGCATCCCTGAGGCCGACCGAGTCAGGGCGCGATGTACAGCTGGGGGGACGGCTCGCGTGGGCATCTCGGGCTTCGGCTGCAAGGCGCTGACACAGCAGTGGCGGTGCCCCGAGAACTCGCTGACATCCCCGAACAGGTGATACAAGTAGCCGCTGGAGAATCCCATACCCTGATTCTCAGCAATAGCGGGAAGATCTGGACATGCGGGCGCAACTCATCAGGACAACTCGGAAGACGAAAAGGAACGAACAATTATGTCCCAGGTAATAAATACAACGCGCAGATTTTCGTGCAGACTAGGGAGCAGGTGGCAAAGAATTCCGCTACATGCATGTATGCTTGTGTATGTGGCAAATAAATGATGAAATGTGAAACTTAATCGCACACTTAACTCATAAGTTTTTATTTAATTATTTTCCATTCTCGTAAATAAGAACGTTTTGTTACCGGAAAAATCGTCAGAAGACGCTAATTTTCGGACACATAAATGCGTCCTTTTCGTATTGGAATACCTTTAGCTATGATAAACCTATTCTGTTGTATACATACCGGCAACTTCAGCTCGGTTTCGCTTTCGTTTCTCATGAGATAGGAGTAACGAAACTTAATGTACGCATTAATACACCCATTCTCCGTCTGCCTCTCTTGTATTTTCTGCTCGAAATTCCTTAAGACCACCAATTCACTAATACATTAAAAATAAAGTAATAAATTTGATGATAAGCCAATAAGTATAATCGGGCCCGCTATTAGTGAAATTTATAAAATAAATAGGTGCAAGCGTGTAACTTTGAGGTTGAGGTCTCCACCCATTTAAGGGGGTCCAGGGGGTTGTATTGGCTGGTTTTTATTATTGTGGGGGGGTACAACCTGAGAACGTTTAGACAAAGTCACACATACGTGAAATACGTCATTCTTGGTAAGCAAAGTGCAGGCATTGTGTCATGTGTTGTATGAACAATCCCTCTGTTCAGTAATTCATTCATAAATTGGATGATGAACAGTGAGCTAAAGACTGGGTTGTACTTGACCGTTTCAGTGGCACTGGATAGGCCAGAGAGCGCAGTGGGCGTGGCCAGCGGGCAGGAGCATTGCCTAGCGCTGTGTAAGTCGGGGGAGGTGCTGGCGTGGGGGCGTGGCAGCGAAGGCCAGCTGGGGACCGGACGCTTCGATAAACAACTGAAGCCGAGGTAAAGCGTAAGATGATCAACGCGCATTTTTTCATTAACAGGAGCTCGGTGCTAGGCAGTGAATTTCATTATGAAAATACAGTAATTTGAAGAACTGAATCCATTGATGTCAATGATGAACAAGATGACTCACACAAGCTAGCAAAGATGTGTTGAAATTAAAAAATTGCTGAAAAAGTAAAAAGAATACTTAATAATGATTAAAAATCATGACTGCCTTATATGTATTTTGCAGGATAATACGTCTAACCATGTCATCAAGTATGCCTACACCTGTAATTCAAGTTGCATGCGGAAAATATCATTCCCTGGCCCTGACTAAGGGTATGTAACTGCACAGTGGTGTTTAATTTATTACTCAGTATGATGGTGCATGTATATGGTATATGGTACATGTAAGTCCCATAAACTGAGTATATCATATTAAAACCCTGATCCTCATGCAACAAAGGCAGCATTTTTACCTGAGGAAAGCTACGTTGCCATTATTTAAAGGCTCAGGTGAATCTTAGCTTAATTGCTGGATTTTTCTTTTTATCCTGTAGAGGGTGAGATGTTTTCTTGGGGAAGGAACAGCTATGGACAGCTAGGCCTTGGCAAGGCTATTTCCACGCAGGCT
>JAODJU010000085.1:1125700-1137240 GCA_026776725.1 Gnathonemus echidnorhynchus
GCCTCCTTGGGCTTCGCTCAGCTGATTTTCATTCATTTCCAAGCACATCGTTTTCCCCATGATTTGCTCCTTAGATCAGTGTTTCTCAACCCGATCCTCAGAGATCCCCAGACGGTCCATGTTTTTACTCCCTCCCAGCTCCCTGCCAGACACTCCAAAATGTTGGTCCTTCTGGGAGGGAGCAAAAACGTGGTCTGTCTGGGAGGGAGCAAAAACATGGACTGTCTGGGAGGGAGCAAAAACGTGGTCTGTCTGGGAGGGAGCAAAAACGTGGTCTGTCTGAGAGTCCCCAAGAACCAGTTGGAGAAACAATACATTACATCTAATTTACCTGAGGCATTAATTTTCAGAGACTTACGGTTATTCATATTTATATACAATCACATTAGCTGCATATATAAAAATCAACACAGAATCACTTCACAATAAGACAAATATAATAGATATGTGTTGGACTAATTCCAAGGTAGTATGGATACATATACAATACAGTAATGTTAAATAGTTGTATAAGAACCAGAAATATTACACACTAGTTTAATTTAATTTTATTTAGTTTGTTGTTTGTTTAGTTTGTTCATACTGAAAAATACCTTCTAAAAACCAGTAGACATTTATTCAAATGCGTGTCTGTAGATCTTTTAGTGACAAAATATTAATCTGCAATTATAATGGTGAATAAATATTAATTACATAGTCTTTTATTAATAAATGAATTTCATCTAGCGGTTGTGGTGTGGATGTCTGATCAGGTTTTCTTTCAGTTGCATTATCTGTGACAGAGCAGGTAACGATTTAGGGCCACATGAAAGCATATCATATTGGGCCCTTCAATCCAGACCAATCCAGTTATTTTCCAATTTTTTTTAGGACCCTAGGAATCGTCCTAACTTTACCCCTTCTTACACCGGTCCTGATCTGAGATACGGAATCAAAATGAGTATTCGTGTTATAACGGTAGTGTAGAATTAGAGGGTTTGGTCCATAATTAATCACGCTGAGTGTGTGTCGCTCTATAACTGATGTTTATTGTGATCACACGTTGCTTCGTCTCCGAGCTCGCAAGTGCCCTCCAGCGTTAAAGATATAACATGGCGTCAGACCTGCCATTGCCGGTCACTGCTAGCCAGTTACAGCAGCATGAATATTAGAAGGAAAAGCTCGATTATGCACTTAACTGAAATGGAACTAAGCTGTAAAAGGATTACTAGGATTTTAAAGTCTTCTATAGGCATACATACTGCAGGATGTAGAAATCCTTACACTTCAGTTTCCAACTCGCATGTACAATTAGTGGTTTCAGTGATTCGTCACTAACTATATAGATACAATCCTCCAGAGCTTTTGTCAAGTGTACTGTAATTATAACATTCTTGTTCAGTATCTATTATTTATCGCTTCCTTGTTGGAAGTGGGCTAGGTCCTTCACTGCCGATAAGAAGTAACGAAGTTTCAATTAAAGTTATAATATGCATTTTAACCATGGATGAAAAATAATAGCCTAATTTAAAGTATTTCCCCTGCGATGGCCGGTTGGTACCCCCATTATGGGTTGTTCCCTGCCTTGCGCCAGTAACCTCTGGGATAGGCTCCGGACCCCCTGCGACCCTGAATAAGGAGAAGTGGTTACAGAAAACGGATGGATAGACGGATGGGATGGATATTTCCCCTTCTCTCTTGCAACCGGGATCCCGAGGTGTTACGTCCTGCGGTGGGACCGCGCAATGCGCTGTACCTCTGCATGCCCCCAACTTGACCTGACCTGACATTTTTCCAAAATTCCTAATAAAAATAACTGTTGTTAATTATTATGGTGTTGATGATAATGGTGGTTGTCCTTTTGCTGACGATGATTAGAGTGATAATATTGACGGTGGTTATTATGATAATTATTAACAATGACGGTGATGATGATCCTGATAATGAACGGCAGGGGCGCCCCCCCCGTCCCAGCACCGCGCGTACCTCTGCCGGATACCTGTGACGGACATGTCACGTGATCAGTGACGCGCGCCGATAATCTGCATCGCTACTTCCTTGTTATCGTCGAGCTTGACCAACGATCCGGGAGTCCAAATGCACAGGTAAGCACTATAGGATTTCGCTGCCGTTTTTAATGCTTTATGTATCCTATCCCCAGGCCATAGCTGGTTACGGATTGATGTGGCTTTTGGCCTCTCTCTGGGGAAACTGGCCCGGAACGAGGGGGGAACCGCGACGCCTGAGAAGCTTTGGGCTGCCCGGAGATGGACCTGCCTGGGTGTTATCGCCGTGTTAGAAACGGTCGCCTTTTTGTGTTCGGCCAGTTCCCTGTCGGCACAGCTGCACTCCCGCGGGTCTTTTTCGGTCAAAGCAGACTAAGTGGCTCCCGCCCCTCTATAACGGGCGGATTTCCACTGGAGGGGCGAGTCTGCCGGTGGCGAGTCCGCCTCCCAGGCGCTGGGTAACGGCGTTAGCTTGTTAGCCAGAGCCGCGAAACGGGCGCCCCCAGTTAGCCCGTCGCATCGGCCCGGCCGCCCACAGTCCAGTTTAGTTTACTTTAGTGTACTTTGGTTAACTTACTGCTGTCAAATGGCACCGTTAGCCGGCTGGTTAGTCTGCCTGTCCGTGTCTCCGCTTAACGCCCCTGTTATCTTGGAGGGTAGCCGGATACCTACCTTGGAAAATGCCTTAATTTTTCCTAAAAGACTAAACTAAAGAGACTAATTACCTCATGAATAACTAACTGGGAGATCGTGCTTTATTTAGCCGGGAGCCCTATTTGTGTGCTGATCTGGTTGTCATTACCTTCTTTCGTATCTACTTGCATGCATAATTTTAAATTCGTTGCTTTCAGTTTACAATCCCTGAAACGTATCTGAAAATGTGCAAGGATGCATTGTAAAATAGACTCGTTGTGCTTTGAAACGTCAGACACACGGTGTTAATAATTTTGTAAAATAAGGAGCTTTATACGAAGCAGACTTGTGTTTCGTATCGGTATTTTTAAGTGTCGTTCTGTCAGTATTTATTAATGTGTTGAGAACTTCGAGTACCCCCATATACCCGTGATAAATGCTGTTCAGCCTTGGTTATCTCCCCTGGAGGAACTGTTATATTCAAATGTGGTTTATGTACAGAAACAGAACCGGATGGCATCAGATCCAAGGTCGTCATCACGAAAACTAGCAGTGAAAATCAGCTGATTTAAAGACGCCAGTTGGTGAAAGAAAGACACTGGAAGTATAACGTAATGTAACCTACAGTGCGAATGACGACGAGCTAGAGTTGTGGAAGGAGACATAAACTTTTAATTTTCGTATAGTCACTGCCTGAATAGTGACGTTTTAAAAGTGGATTTCATCTTTCGTGTTAAACAGCTCTGAAGATGCTGATGTCCTACCCAAGGGTTGCAATGTGGCGAAAGTTATCGGATGGAAATGAGCAGCGATCAATTTGGGATAATTTTGAATATGATCCGATTTACCACAAAAACCAGCTTATCTTTAAAGGCAGCTAACCAGTCTGATGTTATTTAGTTTGTACAGTATATTGGTTTGTCTGTCTGTCGATCTATCTATCTATCTATCTATCTATCTATCTATCTATCTATCTATCTATCTATCTATCTATCTATCTATCTGTCTTTACACAGTGCACGACTGCTTCAATGAGAATTGTGCAGTTGCTTATCTTTGTGATTCTCACCACGGTTTCTGTACCGCGGAATCGGCGGGCGCATTAAAAATAGTGAAATTATTACATCAATTTTGCGAAAATGTTGTCGTTAAATGGTAAAAAATACGATTCCCAGACAACCGAAATGTTTTCCGTATAATTTTAGCAATTTCACCTATATACATTTTTAGTAAGCATATCGTATGTGGAATATTATCATTCTGACCCATCGATTTTAACGGGAATAAGAATCAACTTAACATTACCCCTTTTTCGGTTGCTTCCGAGTGAGAGGAGAGAGAAACGATCCGGAAGGTAGCCTTACAGACCGGAGTTTTTTTTTTTTTTTTCGTTTTTGTAGGAGAGATCCAAGGGCGTAGATTTGGGTATGGACGGTAGAGACCAATGTTGTGCGCCTACCGTGTGTGTTTAGAGGGGCGGGGGGTGCGGGGCTTGGTTCCTATTATAAGGCTGATGGTTGAATCCAGATTTGCAGATGATGGAGTTCTGGGCCTCAAGTGAGGCTTTCTATCCTTCCCATGCCCCTGTGATGTTAGATGTATTTAGTACCCATGCCTCCCAAGTTTTTGTGGAAAGACATTTCCCAGTGTGCACTGTTCACACAAGGTTTGAGATATGGAACCACCACTTCTGTGATACTCTGCACAGTATCTCCACCTTTGAATGGTATGCTGTCGGGTGCATTTTTAGCAAAATGACATTTTAAATCTAATGAAATTTTCAATGCTGTTGTAATCCTGATTTGATCAAAGGTCCTTCTGCAGTGGGCCAAATGTAAGTCTAGTTTGCTGTGGAGTTGAGACTGCTTCTGCACAGCTTGCGACTTCGTGGTTTAAACTCTAATTAGCACATACCAGTCTTCTCTGCTCTATCTAGACCCTCGCCTGCTGTGGCAGTCTGACAGACATCTCTGCCAGAAAAGCATTGCACTGTTATGTTAGGCTTATTTATATACTAGGTGAAGATGGCCTTCTGTGACTGCAGGAAAGTTAACAAATATTTATACGTTTTTCGTGATGTAGACTTTTTTTTTATATTTGAGTGTCGTTGCTGTGGTGGTTTGTTGAATTTTCCCCTATCAGGAGGAGGACTTTTTAAAATTTTATTGTATGTTGTGCAATAAAGGCTGTTCTATTCTGAAATGGATATCGGTAGTTTGATACTGAAATAAGTTCAGCCTAAGCTCAGAGCATTTTCCCGTCAGCCACGCAGTGCTGGGCTCTTGACTGTATACTTATCGCAGTACCGGAGCTCGGAGCTGCTGTGTGGTGACCTGCGATCAGCCAGGGAGTGTCTTGAGCTGTGGGTTAATCCGCGGGGCTTTTAAAAAAAAAACAAAAAACAAATGTGGTGTGGTTTTGTGGTCAATTATTTGTGTAGGGTGGCCGCTAATCACGTGCCAGTGTGCGGGCAGCAGGCCTGCGGTCAGATGCCCAGTGCTGGCTGGCCCACAGCAGCAACTCTCGGCCAGAGCTGTGGCTGAAATTAACGATTAAGCACGCGGGGAGCCGCAGTGGCCTCTCAGCCTGCCTTCGCAACATTCTGCTGAGTGGCTTGTTGAGTTTGAGAACCAGAAGAGAAACTTTAGTATTCAGTGTTTTTACGCCCTCCCCAATCTCCTTGCAGGTTGTGAGAGTTTTTATTTTCTCCCTCTACGTAGTTATGAGTCATCTGATATAGCTGTAATTCCTCCCTCCCTCTCTCCCTCCCTCCCTCCTTTAGGCCTACAGTCTGCCCTAAAGAGAGTGGACCGGGCGTCCAAGCTTAAGGCCTCCCCAGCCCTGAGCGACCATGCTGTGCTGGGGCAGCACGGTGGCGGGCCAGCTGGGCCTGGGCGACTCGGGGCCCATGATTGCCGAGCCACTCTGCTGTTGGGCCTTTTCCGGCCGTGGCCTAAGAGAGGTGGCCTGCGGAGGGAGCCACTCGCTGTTCCTGTTGCAGGACGGCAGCGTCTACACCTGCGGCTCAAACAGCTGCGGCCAGCTGGGTCACGGGAAGGCCAGCGGCATCCCAGGTAAGTCCATCCCCGAAAATAAACCTCGCTCCCCGCACCGGGGCGCTGATTAGCTGCAAATGGCAGCCCAAGGAAAACAAATGTAAATAAAACCAGACATGTCCCTGGCCCTCAGCCAAATAAATGTACCTGCTTATGGCTACTGATAAAGAAACCACGTGAATCGTGAATAGTTATTTGTGGAACGACAGGTTTTGTAGGGCCGAGGATGCTTTCGTTAAAGGCAGAGATGTGTGTCTAAGACCAAGTAAAAGCTGCCAGGGGTAGCTTTCCTGCATTTGCACTTTCCTTTCTTGCCAATGCCACCGTGCAGGATCTGTTTTATGTACATAGTCAAACTGAGGAGCTGGTCTTAACCACAGTTGTAACCTGTGTACCTATGCCTAGATGGTAGCATTGGTTCATTGCACCATCCCTGGGGCTGTGACCATGTTTGCTGACCCCATGGTACTCTGGGATATCGTGGGGTACTGTGGGATGTTCCTCTCTCCTCTCACGACTCGGAGAGATCTTGCACTTGAGTCGGACTCAAGTCACAAATTTGATGACTTTTGACTAGACTCGGCAAAATTGATGGAAAGACTTGGACTCGACTTGGAACTGAGTGCAGTGACTTGAGACTTGGACCAGACTTGGAGCCTATGACTCGAAGACTTGAGGTTATAGTCCCCCCTCTGTATATCATATCGTTAATTTTATAATATCTGTGTATATTAATTCTCTGCTTCTGCGTTTTCAACTGACTGAATGCACAGTCTCCTGAGATAGTTTGTTGGAAAGATGCATCACTCCCTGCATATTCATGGACATACAAACTGTGAGGATAATCGTTGAGTAGACATTCTATCAACCTGTCTCTGCCTTTAAAGAACATATCCTATGACATACTGTGGTGGGTTTTTGCTGCAGCAAGGTAAAAACAAAACGGACATAGGTAGGGACTCAAGTTACATGACTCACAACTCGACTTGGACTCGAGTCACAAATTTGATTTAACTTGTGACTTGACAGCAATGTTTGGACTCGGACTTGACTTGAACTCGCCAAGGAATGATTTGTTTCCATCCCTACCATATAGTGTATGTCTGAGTGTAAATGTGCTATGTCAGAAGCTTAAATAGGGCTAACAAGTGGTTTTAGTCTTATGTTTAAGTATTTGTTTAGTAATTGAGATGGCCTGTTTCCCAAGGCTGTGAGATTCTTCATTTAGACATAGTCAGAGTATGAAATTGTTTAGGTAGCTGTCCAGGAAGCGACCTGAGTGAGCTGTGATGCCCCCTGCTGGTGTGCATATGTGGGGACTTGGTGATGGTTTCATGGCACTGACCCCCCGCCCCTGCCTGTTTTTCAGAGCTGGTCGGGGCGCTGGATGCACAGAAGATTGCGGCGGTGTCCTGTGGGCGCTCCCACTCAGTCGCCGTAAACGACCAGGGCCAGGTGTTTGCCTGGGGGGCGGGTGGTGGGGGCCAGCTGGGCCTGGGCACTACGGAGGAGGCCGTCAGAGTCCCCAGGTGGGTCCGTGTCCTGCACCCGCTCACAGATGGATGGCATGAAGTGAGACGTTTGACCCCCTGGGTCTCTCTCTTCCTTTGGTCACCTAGAATGGTCAGGAAGTTGTGTGAACATCGCATCTCCCAGATCATGTGTGGCAACCAGCACTGCATTGCACTTTCTAAAGGTAATGACCTAAAGGACAGCTTTCCCCGTTCCTAAATGACGGCACTTTGTCAAAGCTGACTTTTGGCCCCATTCCTGCTCAGACGGCCAGCTCTTTACGTGGGGTCAGAATTCCAGCGGTCAGCTGGGTTTGGGAAAGGCTCACCCAAGCACGCCATCGCCGTTGCCCCTCAAGTCCCTGTCGGGCATCCCCCTGGCCCACGTTGCCGCCGGGGGGGACCACAGTTTTGCCCTGTCCCTCTCTGGGGCCGTCTTTGGCTGGGGCAGGAACAACGCCGGACAGCTGGGACTCAATGATGAACAAGGTAGGATTAGGGTTAACGTTACACGCGCCAAGAAAATGTTACGATAACGCCATAAGGCTGCTCTTACCAGATAGTGTTTAGTTTGGTCTACAGATTAAAGACTGGAAGGTTGGTAGCTCATATCCATTGGTGCTATGTGCACCAAACTCGAATCGCCTTATATTCTTAGTAAAAATATTCCCAGATCAAGTTCCATGTTTGTACAGTCATAGTACCTCGGTGCGCTTTCATGCTAAGATGAACATGCGGCTTTGTGTTTCCCGCGATCATTTCCAAGACCGCGCCGTTCCCTGTCATATCAAATTCCTGCGGTCGCAGAAGGTGGTGTTCATCAGCTGTGGCGACGAGCACACGGCCGCCTTGACGAAGGTACGCCACCCACGCTCTCGTTAGCGTGATGTCAACCCGTGGTGTTGTTTTCTCAGTTTGCTCGCTGGTGAAGTTCCTGCGTATCGCATGTTCCCAAAGCTCCGTTGAGGTTCGGGCCTGCGGTCCGTCTTCGTCCCATTTGGGCTTGGCAGCCCGTGCTTTCGTAACTGCCTCGACGGAGCTCTGCCAAAGATTATACATGAACCGCTGGCCCCTCCTCAACAGGATGGGGGCCTTTTTACTTTTGGGGACGGCTCGCAAGGGCAGCTGGGTCACGACTCCATCAACAACGAGGTCCTCCCCAGACGGGTCCTGGAGCTGATGGGGAGCGAGGTGTCGCAGATCGCCTGTGGAAGGTGCGTGACAGCTGACCGCACTGGGCACACTTCGCCGCCATGTCTGCCGCCCGTCCTCTGCTCTGTTCTGAAGGACGTTTTTCGTATTATGTATCGGAAACACGAACCCCCAATTAACCGCAACCCTACTTTATCACACCAGCTACTTCACTAACGCTAGCCGAGCCCTGAGAAAGCTGGGAAGGTTTCTAATGCGGCCACCATCACAAAGCACTACAGCACAGCAACTCTTGAGCACGAAATCTCTTGCCATTTCCCTGTTTGCATGGGTCTGCGTTGGTAGCTTGATTACCCGGTCGTTTTAGCTTGGCGCTGCCATGTTTGTCATCTCCGGCTGTCATCCCTGTTCCGTTCCAGACACCACACCCTGGCTTTCGTGCCTTCTTCTGGCGTGGTCTACGCATTCGGCTGCAACGCCAAGGGCCAGCTGGGCACAGGAACCAGGGCCAACACCAGCAGCCCCCTGCCCATTAAAAGCAGTCTCTTCCATAGGGGATCCCCCACGACAGGTGACCTTTGCACTGTTTTCCTCGTTTTATGTTGGGATAGATGTTGGGTGCAGCCGATCTCTAAAGTCTAGGCAATGAATAAGCAGAGATGTAGACAGTCTGGTTTGTATCCAACCCATTACATGCGGGGGCCCTCGATTTCAATGCAACTTGCAAATTAAGTCAAAATATATGCCCGTCACCTTCCTCGTCTGGATTCCGGGAATTTTCTATTATTGTTGGACCATTGACAGAGTGGAGGCTCTGTGTATGGATGAAAAGCATATGAAGGCTTTTTTTTTTCTTTTCTTTTTGGTGTGCTTTCATATGTTGAGACAAGTCTCTCGTTGAGTGAGAACTGGCACAAGGGGATTAATCTTTAAAAAAGTTACGTGTTTGAAATTTTATTTGCTCAGTACAAGTCGAGCGTGATGCATTAGAATATACTTTGCTGACCACCTGTTTCATTCTGCAGAGTCTGGAATTTATGCCGTTTTCAAAATTCATTGTGGAGGAGACCATAACTTTTTATTGTACTCCAACCAGGAGGTAAGTTTCACTGGGAGAATGTGCCAGAACACACTGTGCTGTTCTCTGGTTTGGTGACATTCCAGCGGCACCCTGTTTGTAGGAGCTGTTGGGCGTGCAGGCTTTGGGATGCCAAGGGTGAGCAGAGCGTTTAGACGTGGGGCAGAAACGTGCTGGAGGTGGGGAGCTGGATTTAGCCCAGAATCACGGGCTGAACCGGTGGTAGATAGAAGCCAATCACACATTAATTCTAAGCTAAGATCTGCATGGGGTTTGAAGTTCCTATGTTCTGTGATGCAAACTAACAGCAGGAATGAATATGGTCCATCGTATGGTAAAACAGAGGAGTGTGGATAGAAAGGCAAGCTGTGATTGAAGTAGATTGCTGCCTAATCGTAGATCCGTGGCTGTTTGGTCCTTGAGGTTACTGTGCTGGTGAATTTGAGTGCAGTTGCACATCTACATCACAAGGTGGTGCTGTCGTTCAAGCAGTAAGGCTGCAAACACTAACAATACATGGTATTGTAAAGCAGGCCTTTTGTAGGTTGTTCCATGGTCGGTCTGATGTTTCCCGGCGCTGTGTTTCCGTTAAGACGTTCTGTGTTTTTTGTGGCTAGCTGTCAGCCACACCGTGAGTGCTGGGAGCGTTCTAATTACGTCCTCGCTGGCGATGCCAGCACCGGTCTGTCACACTGCGGCTGCGTACAGTTCTCGCTCCATCAGCACATCACGCCTCCGCTCCTCTCTTCCCCACAGAGCTGTGTGCCCCCCGAGGACTATCGTGTTATCAACGCCACCAAAAGCATCTCGATCATTAATCACGAAAGCCTAAACGCATGGAGGACAAAACTAGTGGACAGCACGGACTCCAGTATCACCAAGTAAACATTTCAGCTCCATTACGAAGCTTTGACTTGTAACGCTGCAGCATCATCCTGCTGCTGTTGACTTTCTCTGTAAGACAATGAAGTTTGTTCCACTTCTCTCGCATGCAGTAATGTTCCCATATTTACTTTCTAGCGACATCATTCTTCTCCTTTCTTCAGCTGCTTGCTGGAATGCCAGTTTCCTGGACCAGAGGTCAGAATCTCAGTGGTTCATAGCCATTGTTTGTTTTTGTTTTTCTTTGGTTTCGTCTCTACTGGTTTAAATGGTCGTTTGGTGGATTTTGGAGTGTGAATGCCATTGCCTGAATGTTTTGAGGGTCCATTTTACTTACTTAGACACTTTTAATTAGCATATTAAAATTGATTAAGAATAGCCAATGGTCTGGTCCCCCCCTAGAGGTGTGAGGCAATGAGCCAATGAGCTCCCATATGATGATAATGGCAGACCAAATTACATTGAACGTAATATTCATTTAATAAGTATATTTTACAGGCCAGGTTCTGTTTATTGGTAAGTTCTGCAGGACTGGTAGGGTGCTGGCCTTGGCACAGTAATAGTGCTCATATTCAAGAAATTGATAAACGGGCCATATTTGCATGATGAATTGTGGCTACCTAAGAGAGCTATCAGCAGCCTCTGGAACATTCTGTGAATGGTGTTTGTCCTTCATGCCCTTCGGTCATTGTTAGGCTCTGCTCCAGCTCATCACAGGGGAATATGAGGACCTCCTGATTAGTATGACCTTATGGACTAAAGAACTCCTTACATGTTCGGTCGGAGTTTCTTCCCTTCTCAACACTAATTTGACTGAAAAGAGTGTGAGGTGGTTCCCTTTGAATCTCTTTGACCTGTCTAGAGAGTTACCCTGTTACTCTCCAAGCGCCCCCCTCCACAGTAATTGTAATGACAGACTCCGTTTCTCACCCTCCAGTGACGATGGACACTTCAAGACCAATCCAAAGGTCCCTGGCATTGATCTGACCTCGGTCAGGCTGTTCTTTGAGATGCTCATGAAGCCAGCATTTTCCAGGCTGCTGGAGCAGGTACGTCTCCTCTGTCTGTTTGGCAGGCCTCCCTAGAGCAGGTAGGTCTCCTCTGTCTGTTTGGCAGGCCTCCCTAGAGCAGGTGCGTCTCCTCTGTCTGTTTAGCAGGCCTCCCTAGAGCAGGTACGTCTCCTCTGTCTGTTTGGCAGGCCTCCCTAGAGCAGGTAGGTCTCCTCTGTCTGTTTGGCAGGCCT
>JAODJU010000085.1:1137340-1154588 GCA_026776725.1 Gnathonemus echidnorhynchus
CGTCTCCTCTGTCTGTTTGGCAGGCCTCCCTAGAGCAGGTACGTCTCCTCTGTCTGTTTGGCAGGCCTCCCTAGAGCAGGTACGTCTCCTCTGTCTGTTTGGCAGGCCTCCCTAGAGCTGGTACGTCTCCTATGTCTGTTTGGCAGGTTCTCCCTAGAGCAGGTATGTCTCCTCTGTCTGTGTGGCAGGCATCCCTCACACCCAGACCTGGGGAGTCTCCAGGCAAGTCAAATGCAGCTGGAAACATCTGTCACCAATTTTTTTCCCCTCCATTTGCTGATGCATCAAATCTTCCAAAACAAGTCAAAAAGAGTCATTTCCAGTATGCATAGTTCTGATGGATGACCTACTGCTGCCATTTTAGTGCCTGTTCCATCAGCTCCACTAGCTGTCTGCTTTGGCTCTGAATTGCTCCTACACATGCAGAATTGGACTGCAGAGTTCAGCTCGCAGAAGGATTAACTCGCGGCCAAGTGGTGCTGCGGTTTGACTGGGCTTGCCCCTTTTCTGGGCTTTTAATGCAGAACAGCCATTACGATGACTCATGTGTTCTGAATCTGCACATAGATGGAACCAAAGTAAAGTCAATGTTCCCTTTTATGTTCTGGGAGTCTTGGGAACAGTGGTGTACAGACCACACCCTACCATTTGCTGTCCAGTGTGTCTGTTATTATTATGATCTGTTAGCCTCTGTCTGAAGACACTGTCATTAATGGATGTCCAACTTGATTCTGTTTGGGAAAGATACTGCAGTTATTTTGTTCTCCCAAAAGTCCCAATATCATCTTCTAGGCATAAATGTGATGAGACCCCAGCAATGAACACCGGTTCCTGTGCTGTCCCATTCAGGCCACCAAGAGCTTCGAGAGCTTCCTGATCCCTCAGCTGCCATGCTCTCCGCCGGACGTGGAGGCCATGCGGATCTATCTGATTCTTTCCGAATGCCCTGTGCTCCAGGACTCCAAGTATTACATCACGCTGACCATTCCTCTGGCCATGGCGATATTACGGCTGGATGCAAATCCCAGTAAAGTCCTCGGTATGCCTTGCCTTCACATCTCAGTGTCCAGAAACAGTCTTGGGTTATTCCATGCGTCACAATCTTAGTTACTTCCTTATAGATACATTAAGAACTCTAACCTTGCCTGTCTTATAGATAACTGGTGGTCCTTGGTTGACTGCAACGTATTCTCACGCCTGCTGGAGATGTACAAAAGCACGGTGGTTTACCTCCTGACGGGTGGCAAATCGCTCCTGATCCCGGTGTTCCTGGAAAGCTACATTAGCGCCACACTGAGGCTGCTGGAGAAGTTGCACAAGGTCCGGGAGGGACGCCAGCGTGAGATCTCTAGTCCGTAAAATTCAGCCTCTACTCTTGGCTCTGCATGAATGAAATCCTGAAGTGAACCTTGTGTTCCAGGTGAACCTGAAAGCCCAGCACGTGGAGTACAATCGATTCTATATCCCTGACATCACGAGTCTAGTGGACATCCAGGAAGACTACCTCAAGTGGTTTCTGAGTAAACCAGAAATGGTGAGTCTTGGCGGCCTCCGGTGTGATCAGTCATAGATACCAGCCATGCTGTAGAATTTGGCGGGCTCCTAGGATTCCGGGCCGAAACGCCCTACAGAAGGAGGGATAACGCATCCAGTAGCTGCTGGTGCCTCCACTGAATTTTGGCAGGCAAGCTCGTCTGGGATGAGGCTGTGCTTCATGCTGTTTTGTAGGCATCGTGTTGGGGGCCCACAGAGACGTATCGCTCCAGCCAGTATCTGTACAGAGTAGGAAGCAGCACCTCAAAGTCTTTGTTCCCATCTGAAAGTGGGCTGAAGGGCAAATGAATTATTTTCACTGAATGAAATTATGCAACTCATATTTTTTTTTTTGTTTGTTTAAAACAGAAAATGACGTCACCAGCCGTACAGGTAAGATAGGGAACAAGATGTGCCATAAATGTAGCAGCTTAAAAAAAACAGAAGTGTCAACAAAGGCTTATTGTTGCAGAGCTCAGTGACGTTGTGTGCCTACCCATTCATCCTGAACGCACAAGCCAAGACAACTATGCTACAGACGGACGCCGAGCTGCAGATGCAGGCAAGCCGCTTGCCCTTTCTGGGACCTTGATTGGATAAGGGGTTATGAATAGGCACAGACGGACAACATGATTGGTCGGATGGGTTTATGGGTGGAGTCTTGGGGGTGAGTAGCGTCTAATGGCTTTGGGCCTCACCGGTGCTGCCTCCGTGGGTCCAGATGGCGGTGAGCGGCGCCAACCTGCACAATGTCTTTATGCTGCTGACGCTGGAGCCGCTGCTGGCGCGGAACCCCTTCCTGGTGCTGCACGTGCGCCGTGGGCACCTGGTCAGCGACGCCCTGCGCGAGCTCGCCCTCTATTCCGACGTCGACCTCAAGAAACCTCTCAAGGTTGGTCAGGGCGCTTCCCTTCCTCTACTGAGCCGTCTGGTGCGGGTGGATCGATACGTGCCAGGGAAAATGAGAGAGCTTTTGGCTTTCACTTATTCTCATAAGAGCTGATGGGTAATGGGGGTTTGTTTTTAAAGAGTTAGGTTTTGAAGTCGGGGAGTTGGAGGCAAGGTGGAACCCATCAGGACCAATGCTGGACCCACTACAGAAATGTTCCGGCTCACTAGACACTGTTTTGGGGAAAGTGTAGAGTAGCAATGTAGAAATGGCTGCTGTTGGGCTGTTATGGGAGTACTGAGGTTTTGAAAACTATCAGTTCTCATATCCCGTTGGTTCCTCCAAGGCTTTGGCTCTCGATGGAGCCTGTCGACTAGGGCTTTGTGGGGACGCCTGTCTGACGGTGCCCGTGGCTCCCGCAGGTTATTTTTGATGGTGAGGAGGCTGTGGATGCCGGCGGGGTGACCAAGGAGTTCTTCCTGCTGCTGCTGAAGGAGCTGATGGACCCCGTGTACGGCATGTTCACCCAGCACTCCGAGTCCAACCTGCTCTGGTTCTCCGACAAAGTGAGTCTGCGGTGACGGCCGGCCAGGCCTCCAGAGGGAACACCCAGTGTCGCTCTTGGCTTTGTGAAAACCCTCGTACTGGATATTTCTGTTGACGCCACACTATTAATCAAAGTTCTGATTTAATGTTTTGAAAGTTTTATCAATGTAATAATCTCACAGCTCGATGCTGGATCATATTTAGCATAATTTTCCAGTTCCCCTTGACAGTTTTCCTAAATTCGGACACGATATTCCTCCAGATCTGACCCTCCCATTGAGGCTGTATCTGTCTACCAGTTCTCCTGTATCCCTTTGAGACATCCTTTTGAACCCTTCCCACAGTGCTTTGTAGAGCACAATTGGTTCCACCTGATTGGCATTGTCTGCGGCCTGGCCATCTATAACTCCACGGTGGTGGACCTGCACTTTCCCCTGGTGCTCTACAAGAAGCTTCTGGACGTGGCTCCCACGCTGGAGGACCTGAAGGAGCTGTCACCAACAGAGGGCCGGTATGTTTACCGCTTTCTGAGGAGCCCCTGTTCCCCAAGGATTCAGCGGTAGGTGTGGTCAGGTGACCACCTGGAGCTAGGTTATAGACCCCACTGATGTCTCATGAAGCACCCCCTTGTGGCCTGATGGTGTCACTGAAGCTCTTACTGCTTCTAGTTTGTTCACTAGGGGCTTTGGGCAGGGATAATGTAAAGCGCTGTGAGACAATGTAATGTGAAAGTGCGCTACACAAATAATATTGTGAAACTGAACTGAATGTGTTTGCTCGCATAGTCTGGTGGTGATTCAGGCCAATATGTCACTTGTACTGATGCTATGTTTGGAATCTGCTTCAGATACTATTATAGGCAAATAAATTTCTTCTTAGTAGGAAACACGAGACATTTTAGTCCAAGACTGCATTTTTTTTTTAGTAATCTTCCTTTTTAATAGCATGTAACTGGCTGTAACCATTACAAGGCAGTGATTAATTGCTGGCAGGTGGCCTGCTGATGCAATGATCTGTTCTTATGTTGAGCAGTGTAGTCAAAGGGAAGCAATGCATTATGGGTAGGCCCTGTCCCTATGTGGACTCTGAGCCGCAGGCAGCCACTTATGCTAGTGTGATTATATTTCTGTAGCTGAATAAACAAATGCTAGACTTTGTAGTGGATCCTTTGCAACTTCCTATTCAAAATAATAGAATTCGGCGAAAGGTATTTTCGGGGTTTAATAACGCTGTCCCTGGGGGGGGGGGCACTTTGAAGGCCTTCCCCATAAGCCCCTCCAGGAATGGGATGCTAATCGAGATATCTCGACACTTCCTGTGTTCAGTTCCGGAGGCAGTCACCCGCTGTCCGTGTGGCCGCTTGCCATCATCAGCTCGAACCACGTTATTAATAAGCACGCATACCTACACCCCACGCCCCCCACCCACTGTGCTTTACATCTGTGAAATCTGTAATAAAGCCCCTTGACATCTCATGAAGTGCCCCCTTGTGGCCTGGTGGTGTCGCTGTAGCTCTTGTACTATGCAGGCCTGGTTCAGCAATCATTCTGAAACTGGCAAATCCCCCAAGAAATCTGATGACTCATCACTCGCTGCGATGGAGCCCGCTTGATAGGAAGAGCAGGCTGGACTGAGCCCTGATAGGCCCTGGGCAGCTGCGGATCTTTGCGATTCGTTGTTCTCTGCCGGAATGCCCTTACTGCAGTGTTTACCCATGTGTCTGTCCGACAGGAGTCTGCAACAGCTTCTCGATTACGAGGGGGATGACATCGAGGACACCTTCTGCCTCAACTTTGCAGTAAGTGGGTTGAGGAGGGGTGTTGCGGGACCGGACCTGGTGTTCTAGCCACAAACCACTGATCTGTATTCATGCCTCAGCAGTCCTTCTTAGCACTGGAATCTGTCACATCTATTTTGATGCAATCGTGAGGATCTGTGTCTTAACTGTGACTCAAACGCCGGCCAGCCCCACCCCCCCCCCCAGAAAATAGCTCCCATTGCACTGAATGACCACCATCATCTCCCCCCTCAGATCACGAGGGAGCACTATGGCCTGACTGAGGTGAAGGAGCTACTTCCTGGGGGAGAAGACATTGTGGTGCAGAAGTCCAACAGGTCTGTTCCACACTCCCCTTTCCTAACCAGTAGGAGGCGCTGTCATCATCCAAACATACCTACATCTGCCTTTTTTTTTTTTTTTTATGTGTATATTTTTTTATGTGTATATTCTTTTTCTTCTGTTGTTGTTTCCCCTCATCTACTAAGTTATTGCAATTCTGTACTTCTTGAATTAATAAATGGATGTAGGGCCTTTAAAGATCTGTTGGAATATGAAGAGGATTTTCGCATCTTTAGGCGCCATGTAGGCAGATGGGGACTGTTTAAAAAAAAAAAAAAAAAAAAAAAGTGCAAAAATACTCGTGTTGATTTTTACAGTCTGCCTTGGCTTCGGAACCAGATCCACAGGCAGCGACCCAGAAAACGCGAGTCCTGCCAAGGCGAAGGCCTTTGTTTACTGGCAGGTTTACAAATCGGCCATTTTAAATGCAGCCTGTCGACAAGAAGAGCATCGGCTGAGCAGTCGATGGCCAGATCCGCGTCTGAGCGGCCGCCTGGTCTCAAGGGGCTCACTTTCCGGAGGGTGGGGGGGCGCCCTGCCGGTGGGACACGCCCGTTTCCTATTTCGAAGTCCGTGCAGTTTGGGCCCTGTTTGGCACAGAGGAACAAGCTGTGCCAGAGGCCCGGGTGTGTTTCCTGCCGCCGGGACGGATTCCTGTACGGGGTGAGGACCCAGGCGGGGGTGCGGACCCAGGCGGGGGTGCGGCGCCCGCTGAGTCCCACAGTGCTCCTCGGGTTAGGTTATCTGGTCCGGGTGGGGCGGGGGGAGGATCATGTACGCGGTGACGGAGCAAGGCAGATGTCTGGCCGCCTTCCAGCGTACATCACGCTGATGCTCCGCTTACGGAAAACACCAGGCTCCTCTTTCGGAGCCGGAATGCTTATTTTGCGTTACTGTTTTTCTACCGGAAAGAATAACGTTTGTCTGTGAAGGTTTTCTCTGGTTTTTTGTTGTCATTGTCATCACTTCACAGTGTGCTTCAGGAGGGGGGCGGGGGCGAGGGGGGATTTGATCCTGCGAGTTTGATTTTTACCGTATGAATGATAATTGTTATTTTTTATCATTATTATTATTATTATTATTATTATTATTATTATTATTATTTGGTGGGCCGTTCCCAGTGTTTACTTTGTGCTTGGCCTGTGCATACAGTTTGTGTAACCAGGAGTCTGAAGCCTGCCTTGGACGTACAACAGCATGTACTCCTGACAAGGGAGCCTGAAGCCTTCAGTAGGATTTAAAAAGCCCCTGGACATCACTGTGCCATGTGTACCTCCTCTTTCAGGGAGGAGTTCGTCAGGGCCTACTTGCGCTACGTCTTCGACGACTCTGTGAAGGAGCTGTATAGCGCCTTTTCCAGCGGCTTCCTTAAAGTGTGCGGGGGCAAGGTGCTCTCGCTGTTCCAGCCCTCGGAGCTCATGGCCATGGTGGTGGGCAACAACAACTACGACTGGGAGGAGATGGAGAAGGTCAGAGCCGGGCCTCACGCACCGCCATGATGGATGCTATGCTAGGTAGCTTCGGCTGAGCCAGAAATGCACCTGGACGTCTGCTGCTACCTAATTGATAGCATTTATTGGGCATTAGCCATTCTGCTAACTATGAGAACTAATCGTGTATTAGTAGGAGTGCTGACTTTCAGACATGTAAAGTTTGGTTCAGCTGTGTGGTTGTAGGTTGCTCACCAGACAAGAGATGGTCTTTGTTCCCTAAAACGATAGAGAGATTTCCGACTCTCTCTTTGCTGAGGTTGCGTTGTGGTGACTGTGAGCTCTGTGCCTGTTTGCTCACTCCAGGCTTCTGCTGGGAAGATGTTTTCCCAGCAACCTCCACCAGATCCGGGTCCCTCACCGCCGACACGTGGGACCATGTTTGTTCTCGATTGCTAAAGATTCCGGCAGGGCGCGGCTGAGTCTGCGTCTAATGACAGAGCCAAACTTTCATTGACTCGCAGCCTTGGGGAAACGTGTCCTGCATGTAAAGCGATGCTGTGGCTGATTCAGGCCCCATGAAAAATGGCCTCGAGAGTGATGCAGTCTCTCTCATTAATGTCATCGGTGTTTTTTTCCCCCCAGAATGCTACTTACCGAGGGGAGTATTCAGCGTCTCACCCTACAGTGAAAATGTTCTGGGAGGTCTTTCATGAATTTTCTCTGGAAAAGAAGAAACAGTTTTTATGTAAGTACCTCTCAGTCAGATGAATTGCACCTAATTTTTGTGTTCCTCCCTTTACATTTTGAGAATAAACGCTATTCAGCTAGACTCTGCTGGGAAGTCGATTCACGTGCCTGCTCCATGTTACAGTGTTGTGGTCCATTTTGTTGTGTAACTCTGTGGTTAAATAGCGCAGATGTTAACAGCTGGCACAGAAAACCAGCCTCATTCTGCTGAGTTTTGGTTTGTGTTTTTTTTTTTTTTTTTTGTTTATGGCTATTTAATCTGAGAGGGTTTGTGTCGCCTCCTAGTGTTCCTGACGGGCAGCGACCGCATCCCCATCTATGGCATGCAGAGCCTGCGGATCGTCATCCAGTCCATGGCGGCCGAGGAGGACCACCTGCCCGTGGCACATACCTGCTACAACCTGCTGGACATGCCCCGCTACCAGACCAAAGACACGCTGCGCCAGCGCCTCACGCAGGCTGTGGAGCAGTACGAGGGCTTCAGCCTGGTGTGACACCCCCCCCCTCCCGCCCCCATCCTTACTGCTGCTGCACTTTATCACTCTGTTTTAGGGTGGGGTCTGTCAATTTGTTTACTGGAAGAACAACTAGAAGCAGGCCCAAGGAAGAGTGAGATGTGGGACGTAGGTCTTCAGGTGACTTGAGCTGTTCCTTCTCCCTTTACCACGAGGACGACGGACTGACTTTTCTCTCTCGGTGTCCCTCGTGCAGCCTGAAGGTGTGTGGACTCGGTGAATGTTCAAGCCTGTTGATGCACTGGTGTTGCTCCCTCGGTCCGGCTCAGTGACGAGCGGCTCGGGGTTCACAGCAGGACACGCGACCAGCTGTTTTTTCCAGGCCGTCGTCGCCAAGCGGGCGACTCGTCCCCCGCGGTGCTGCCCTACCGTCTTTCCCTCCCCCTGGTCTCCACCCAGCGCCGCCGTGACACACAGTTAATCCTCCAGGCTACGGAACACCGGCCCGCCTTACAATCCCGGCACATCGCGTTCTGGCCGCCGTTCCCCTCCCGGCTCCGGCTCCCGCTGCATATGCGACAGTCGGGCGCGTGAGCTGCGCACCCTGCCTAGACTTCATTTTTACTTGCGGAGTCTTCGCCTCCGACAGCGAATCGCTGGACTCGAGGCATTTCTAGTGAACAGTATCGTGTGAGCATTGTGTGTGTGTGTGTGTGTGTGTATGCATGTCAGCGAGAGTATTCAGTGAGCGGGGGTCTGCTCACAGCAATGGTAATTATTTTAATAACGTCACCCTGCCCTTCTCTCCTAATAAAAAGGGGTCATCTTCATAAGATAAATGCTTTCAGAGTTGGAGAAATGCGGTTTGTTGGATTGCTGTTTTTTTTTTTTTTGCAGTTTCTCCTTTGCTCTGAATATTAAATCTTGTGACCTGAAAAACAGAGTAGCCATAATATTAAATATGACTAATAGCTTTTTGCTCCCAGGAATGAATGTCCTATGTTCTGTACTGTTTTTTTTTAATATATCACATGACTATCCCTTCCACCTTGGCTGAACAAGAATTGGGGATGGAGTGAAGCTATATCCTCACATTCAAAAGCAATAAATAACGGCACTGGGACCGTACCGCCGTCAGGACGTATCGGTGAAATCTTAGCAATGTTCAGTGAGCTGGGGCTCCAGCACACTCCTCCCCTTGTCCTCCGGGACTGTGAATATATCCATTATATATATATAAAATGGTGCAGTTACTAAATATACCTACACAATCATGCTTGTATACACAGCCTCTTTTTTTGGTTTGGCATCGCTGGTGGTTTGATTGATGTAGGTGCAAAAATGTGTTCCATATAGTGAAGGAAATGCTCTATTGCTGTATATCTGTTTGGCACAGCAGCTGCTGGTAGGTATTAGTGAATATTTACACCCTGTTCTGCCTCCCGAGAATGTTACGAGTCGTGTAGTGTTGTGCATTACAGCAAAAGTTTTGTTTTTTTTTTTGGGGGGGGGGGGGGGGGGGGGTTTGTCAGTGTGCAAACAAGGGCTTGTGAATGGCTAGTCATGGATTTTATGAAATATTTAATTTTATACCTTCTGAATGGAATATTTTCTTTAAAACCCCTTTTTCCACAGATTGCACCTGATTCCAAGGCTTGGATTTTTATGTTTATTTTAGGCCAAATATGCTGGTTTCATAAAAATAAAATGAATTGTGAACACGAAGGGCTTTTTTTTTTTTTTGCAACAAACCATAGTTAATAGACACATTGGTCTGCCACTGTCCGTATTTGTATTGATGGAACAGCGTGGGAGGTTTCCTTTGAACAGAAATCTCATGCTCCTGGAATGTTCAAAACATACCAGGTGGCAACACAAGTCAAGTAAAAATAGGTTCTTTATATAATATGTACAAAATACAAATACAATTATGTACTAAAATGTACACACCCATATTCATTCCACCAGTGTTCACTTTCAGAAAAAGTCCCACTGTTATTTTCCATCATTGGGGGGGGAAAAAAAAGTACTTGCCCTGGTTCGACAGGAGAAGCCAACTGCAGTGACCTTAGCAGTGCACTGCAGAACCAGGGAGGCCTCTGGAAAGGCCCAGACAGGATTGTTAGTTCAGCAGGAGGAAGGGAAAAGAGCGGGAAAGAAGTTTGGGGAGGGGGGGGGCAGTATAGTGTCTATAGTATACAATCACTGTGCATACAACCTCTACAGCAAGGATTCTGTGCCAACTCTAGAACACCAGTAACAGAATGGATTTTAAACAGCATCAGCACGAGCTACAATATCTGGAAATCATCAGCGTTACAGGTCAAGGGGCTTATAGCAAATATGCACATTTGCCTTATTTTACGGAGGAGCCACGTCGTGGTCTTTGGGTGGCAACAGCAAGGAGCTACAGCTGTAATTGTACCTTACAAATGATCCTGTTTTCCTTAACATTTCCTTTGCATAATCAGGTAGATAAAACAGACATGAATAAATAAGTGAAAAGGGCTGCATTTTTTTCAGAATTGCAGTAACTCATGCTCAACGTACAGTTGGGACAACATGGCAGTAGATAAGGACTGAAATCTGGGTAGAGGACATAGCTGCTTGGGTTCTGTATGCACGCACAAAACACCTGCACGCAAACACAAAATTCTGTCCCATATCCAAGAGTAACTGCGGCAAAATAACGCACGGTGCAGAAATGCTGGTTTGTCCAGCTTGACAAGGGCAAGCCGTTAACAGCAGCAGACGTATAGTCAGACCAGCTCAGCGAACTGAGACTGCCTGCTGATTCTGTCCTTAAAAACATTGAAAGGCCTAAAACACGACGCTCTCCCTGTGTCATGTTCTTCACTGGTAAATTCAGTCCGGAATTTGATTCTCAACGCTCTTAACACTAAACTACAGGCGTTTAAAGGTATCCCCCTGCCCCATAAGCACTGCAGAAAAAATATTTGATTAAAATCCTCCCCACAGTTTGGTACCTTATACCAATAATCAAATGTAGGGTGTATATAATAAATAAATGAGTTATAAAATACATTTTTCTTAAGCAGTGTTATCAAAATGATTAACGATTCCTTCAGAAAATATCCGGATACGTTTCCAGATAAAAATTTGTTCTCCGAAGTCCTGTTGGACAGGAACATGCTGTCTGCCTCGCCTTCAGAAACATGGTCCATGCTTCCCAATCATTCCTTGGTTCCGGGGGGGGGGAAAGCCCCTGAGGCCGCTGGATCCACGTGGGAAGTGTGAAGTCCGTGGTAATCTCCGTCTTTCAGGGACGAGCTTATGGCTACAGTGTACTCGTGTCTGTGACTGCGGTCTTCTGCTCGTCATCCTAGATCACCTTGCCGGAGTCTCTTTTGCTGATGAGAACCTCAAGGAGCTTGAGCTTGGCCTTCACATGCTTGTACTCACTGTACTCCTCGGCCAGAGGGGAGCGGTCTTCCTTCTGGACGCTTCTATAGGGATACAGAGATCAGTTGTTGAAGTATGTAGCTGTACTGGCACAGATATAACCAGACAAAACAACGAAATCCTCATATAACAACTATGGGGTACACAAAGCAAAAGATGTTCTCTTCACCTTCCATTTTGCCGGAAAAACTGATCTTCAAAATCCCGGAGGTTCTTGCGCAGACGCTTCTTCTCCTCCCGTGTCTCCTGAAGCTGCTCCATGAGCTCCTGCCTGTGTGCGAGAGAGAGGGCCGTAAGGACTCACTGCGATTCCACAGTAACCTGCAGACAAGTTGAGCCGTTATTGATTTTAACTCGTCGTGGATCAGTCTCCGTAACCTAAACCCTAGCACAAGTAGCCAGTCACGTACATGGTGGCAGAGTGAAGGTTGGAGAGACGCATGTCTGCGCTGCCCTTGGAGGGAGACAGCTCATCCACAGGGGAAACAAAGCCATCCGCCTCCTCTTCTAGGTGCTCCAGGAACCCAAGCATGCTGAATTCTGGTTTGGCCGTGACCGAAAGCTGGGTCTTGGCTTCGCCATCTTCCTCAGACCCGTCCTCCTCCTCCTGGAAGGTAGGGGGGCAGGGAAATAGCAGTCAAATGGAGAGAAAAACTCAGGGTCACAAATGAAGCCAGCCACCATTGCTAGAGTTGAGTAGATGTGGGACGATTGAGCAGCGTCCCCCGCTGAAGGTTAGGAAGAGGACAGAGTTCATAGCAATACGTGTTTCCAGCAGCTAAAACAGAGTCTAAGAGTCATTAGTCATCATATTTTTAAGTTTCCTTAGCAGCTGATTTCTGTTTTTCCACCAAGTAGCATCACCTGCACAATCACAGAGCTGCTTACATCAGAATGAACAAAAACGCAGCTTTTCCCAAGTGCCATTCACTTTGGGATTGTGATTATTGATTTAATCCACTTAGTTTAATTTGAGTTTGTGTGTACCATAGCCAATCTCGCAAATTCACACAGGAACACACCAAAACCACCAAGCAGGTGAAAGGAATATTTTTCTAGTTTGATCACAAATCACTACCTCTACATAGAGGCTTTGTGTGGCTAATCAGCTACTAATTTGAGTACTACAGGTGCTAGGGGGTAGGGATGGGTGGTTAGGCTACAATCAAAGTTGTGGAGATGGGATAGTAGTAGTAGGGGTTGAATTAAAGGGACCAGCACCATCTCTTCACCTTGACATTGTCGAAGAAGAGTGCAGGCACGCCCTCGATAATAGGCTGAAGCAGGGGCCCTCGTCGCTTGCTGGAGGGGGAGCCCTGTGGTGGACGTGTGAGGGGAGGTTACCGTAAGAGGCCCCCAAAGTGGTCCCAAATCAGACCTCACAAATACTATCCTAAACAAACCACTATCAAAGCCCGATCCTGCATATCAGGCCGGGTTTTCATCGGGAGCATTGCTGAAGCCAAAGTGCAACGCAATCACTCATTAAAGCCCTTTATCTGCTTTCATATCAGATGGTTGGTCGAGAATGTTTGTCAAGCACTAGCCACCACAAGCAAGGGTAGAAGGGAGTGCCAAAGGACCATAGAGTGTCCCGTTTTTCCCTGGCGCCAACACGGACTGACAGTCCTCATGTCCTATGCATTCCTTCCTCAAACTCTGGGACTGGAAATCTACTGTGTTTTTGAAGTGTGTGAATAATCAAGCAGTGAGGGAGAAGAGGAGAAAGATGGAGGGGCTGGCTTGTACTTACAATAACAGGGATGGCCGACGCCCTAGACAGAATCTGCTTCACCAGTCGGTATCTATCGTACAGCGGCTTCATGACTTGCCTCTCGCCATTTGTGACCTTGAGTTAGACACAGTTGACAAGGAGGGACATAGTTACTGTCAAGTTAATTTTTAAAGCATGCAACTTTAGTCTATGTAAATCAGTTTCTCCCCACGATATGCAATGTTTCACTGAGGTGATCTTTCATTGTTGGGGAGAAACATCTGTCCATGCAAAGTACTGTGGTCATGCAGGCCAAGGCAGGAAGGGAAGCCCCAGGCCTCACCGGTCTGCCGTGAATGCTCTCATAATAAAGCAGGGCCTTCTGCAGGGCCACCTTCTCTGCACCAATCTGCTCCCGTGTCATATCCTGTCAGAGAGGGGGGTAGAGTTCACACCACAATTAGCATTACCATCTACCATCCGTCTTATACTTTGTAATACTGAGCTTCTGGTGCCATAGTCTGGTGCAAGGTTCCGCAGCACCTCCGAGGTGCTCACCTTGATGTCCTCTGGACGGCCAGCCTCTTGCCTCTTCTCCAGAAGTTTCTTTTGCACGGCCTCCAGTGTGTTCTCCACGGGCGGCTGGGGAGCCTTCTCTGGGGTCTTCCTCTCCAGCTGTGAGCCGAAGCTCTTGGGCAGCGTGTTGCTGCGCTGACGGGTGAGTGGAGGAAGATCCTCCTCAGATTTCAACAGCTGGTGCTCTGGGCGGAGCAGGAGGGCAATTAGGCAGCAGTCATCAAACATCCCTTCGATCCTACATCTAAACAGTCCCAGCATCTTATTCTCTTAAATACCTTTCAGATCTTTGCGCAGCTTTGAAAGTTCATTCATCCATCTCAGCACTTCTGGATTGGCTGCCTTGTCGCTGTGGGAGGGCTGGATCACAGACATCGATGTGTCAGTATTGTTCGGTATGCAGCACAAACCTCCTTCATGACACAGTATCTACTGAGGGAGATTCACCTGCACATTTACCCCTGTCCTAGCCTCTCTGGGCTCGTGACCACTTGCTGGCTCCTACTTACCCTGTACTTCCGCTCCTCCTCAAACTTCTCCTCGTACTTTCGGATCTTCTTCTTCAGGGTGTGGATCTTCTTGGAGATCTGGGCGGACGTCAACTCCCCTCTGTCATCCTCGCAGGAGCCCAGGGAGGAGCTCCGACGGCGGCTAAGAAGAGCCACACACGCTGTTATACTTTCCCAGAAAGCCTAGCTCATGACTGCAAATCCAGAATGCAGGTGATAGACAGCTTACCTCATGAAGGAGTGGGCATTTGGAGGGGAGGGTGGCACTTCAGTGTCCTCTAGGTACTGGGGACAGTGCCCGTAGGTTTGGAAGCGTGGGGACAGCATGGGGTCACTGCCCTCTGCCAAAAGTTGGCGGATCAGCCGGCCACCTCCGGTGTGTGGCGACAGGCGGGCCTCCTCCCGGTCCATGCTCTCCCTCTGCCAGGACGAGTAGGCCGGCACAGGATCTGCTGGACAAGGGGCACAAAGGTAAATGCCATCTGTACAGTCCATCAAATACTGAGCAAAGGTCAAAGAGCAGTTGGGCACAGAATGGGGGTGAGGAGCAACAAACAACAGCCAGTATCCAGCCTTAAAATTAGGGTCCAGAGGTCCAGCAGCAACAAGCAAAGGCAGGGGCTATTCTGTATGCAATTTCAGGTTATTCTCCCAATCAAAGCTGCTCTAATTCAGATGGGGAAATGTGCCCAGAAAGCTCATCCGAAGAGGCTTTAGAGGGGTAAAGCTGATAGGAGCACAACATGAACGGCGACAATCCCAGAGGTCACACGAGACCGTCAAGCTAAAGCCTCTGAGACGCGACAGATGTTCCAGTTGCAGTTGTGCACCCACACGACCGTGCAGTAATTCCCGCCAGATGCAAATGCCCTGCCCAAAATCCACAGATACGTGCAAGAACACTGTCCGCGAGAACGGAGGCTCAAGATGAGCACAGTGTCACCGTCCTGGTCCTGGAATCCGAAGGCCACTCTGGGGGGAGGCTATAGCCCCCAGGCACAGCACACAGGGCCGGGCTTCTGTGCAGGTCCATGACTTTATGTTTACTCTACAAATGGAGGCTCTGAGCCCACGAGTCTTTCCCAGGCATCTGTAGCTTTTCTCGGCATGCCGCAACGTGCCCGCCTGGGCAGCAGCGTTCGCCCGAGGTAATGAACCAGAGCATTTCCCTGAGAGTAAACTCATTCCGAGGGCTGTGTGCTAAGGCAACGGAACATTAAGGTCCATTCAGTCTGCCGTGCAATGAGTGCTGAGGCACAAGCAAGCATATCCTGATCCCAGAACACCAGACCACACTTACCGTCATACCAGCTCAGCTGGCAAATACTTTTGAAATCAAGGAAAGGGACAGTAAAGAAGGGTGAATCTAGCAGAGAAGAGAGAGGAGAGAAAGAGAAAGAACAGAACATACATATGAGTGGAGACGGGATGACAGTTGCTAACCGTGCCTGCACTGGGGACTCCCAATCTAATTCCCCCCCTCCATCCTGACAGACCTCCTCTTCAATTAAACTCCGAATGGGATTTGAGAGGCAGATGGGCTTTATAATATGGTTCTACCCATCTGGGAACATCCAGAATTCTGTGCGTGCACATCTATAGAACGTAAAAACACACACACACACGGGACTTCATACTCATAATGTCAGCAAAAACAGGCCAGAAGAAAAACCAGCCCTCTCTAACCAGCTTGTGTGCTATGCCTGATTGCCAACGAGCTAAGGAATGCCAACGCTGTCAACCCCCTATTACAGTCCCAGAACTTTGATTTGAGAAGGACACCAACATTCTACATACACCTGCCAGTAGAGCACTAACTAACCCTGACCCCCAACCCAAACTTATCCTGAGCTTTCCTTTTGACAGGGCTACAGGGGTAGCCACGCCTGTAGACTGTAAGAGGACCTGTAAAGATTATGCCTTTTTTGTTGTTTTCATTAAACCCAGACCACCTTGGAGAAAACTAATACAAAATATTTTTGTTTTTACGGTGCTCAAGTTTCCAAGGTCTCCAGAGAAAGGTAGCATTGCCTAGGGACAGCCAAGTCATCCAAAGTTGACGATACTTCAACAGGAACAGCCAGAAATCTGTGCTGGCCTTCACAGCAGCCAACAGCCAACCTCCCAGCCCCTCTCTCTCCCAAGCTCCTACACCCCCCCCCCCCCCCCCCCCCCCCCCCCAAAAAAAAAAGCACGGTAATCCCAACCCAAGCTCTCTGCTGCCCCCTTACTGCCAAACCGGAACATTAAACAAACAGGTCCTGTCAAGAAACGTGTTATGCAAATATCAAATCTGGAGGAGAGAGTTTCCAAACCTTACACCAAGGCAGATCTGTAAAGTGTCGAGAATGTGCTGTTCAGCACGCCAAAGATTACAAGACGGGAACAGAAATATCAGAGCTTTCAGACGCAAAGTAAACTGCAGGCATGGAATGCAGACTGAGTCGGACAAAGTCCAGCCTGAAACAGCCGTGCTACTGAAAAGCTATTCTTATCACGCCCTTACTTAGCAAAGAAAAAGAAAGCTGCATTGAGTGTGAATAAGATTCCAGTGAATCAGGTAATGATTATGATAAATCTCTGCAGGCTAGCACATCCACGTTTCGCTACACCCCTGGAACAGAATGACTTTCACTAATGCGATTCACACCAGACAGCCGCAGCAAACCAGGAGTAGCTGAATGCATGAGGAAATCGAGCAGCGGTCAGAAATTTCATCAGAGCTGCCCTCGCATTCCGCCTCTGACCAAAACAGTCATCCCCCCACCACCAGACGACGGTGCCTCGGGCAGCCCTGAAATACCAGTAAACCGTCCAAGTTTGCACAGGGCACGGAGAAACATTAGCGAGCCGTGGCTAACAGGGACAGCCATCCGCGGTGGGACATAAATCGTCGAAAACGGCTGGGGTGCTGTTCTACCTCCGCAGGCATGAGGCAGCACAAGTTAATAATGATTGTTAAAAAAAAAAGAAAAGTTCCGGAGGTGGACACCACAAGAACAAACACGGCAGGTTTCCCCTGCCCCTCCCCCACGCCGAGCGGCAGGCCGTGTGCTCGAGTGAGAGAGAGCGTTACCTCCCCAGTGGCTCTCCTCCATCAGGGTGGACAGATCCAGCCGGGGAACCTCTTCACAGCCGTCCACCCTCCCCAAATCGCTCTGCGTCTCCTGGATCTTCATCGTAGACGTCTGCAGCGGGGCGACACGACAAGCTGACGGGGGCCTGTGGCACGCTCCTTAAGTCCAGGCATGCCGAGTCTCCGCCTGAAACAGCACTAACCCCGCCCCCCCTCCTCCCCCCCACC
>JAODJU010000085.1:1176361-1192037 GCA_026776725.1 Gnathonemus echidnorhynchus
AAGACGCGAAGACAAAGAGCCCCGCCCCTAGCTGAGAAGACACAGAGCCCCGCCCCTCACTGAGAAGACACAGAGCCCCGCCCCTAGCTGAGTGGACACAGAGCCCCGCCCCTCACTGAGAAGACACAAAGAGCCCCGCTCCTACCTGGCAGGCCGACTTGAGCTCGTCAGGGGACTCATAGCCGGCACAGATCATAGACGGACGCACACTGTCCCACCAATACTGCGGCTTGCTGCACGTCTCGAAGGGGACCACGGGCAATGGTGCCTGGTTCAGCTGTTTGGACACCACAGGGAACAGGCTTCCTGCGGAGACAGGAACACACCGGGGCCACTTTCAGCAGACCTACCCATCCGGTAGTTATCGACGTGTCACCACGCCAAAGCCATGACTTAGCTTTCGGGTGGGATGCGAGTTAATTAACTGTAAGACCCTTCCTTCCATGCCGCTCTGAAGAGGACTCGTGGGGAGCCTGTGCTTCCGTGAAAGACTGGAGGGGCCGGTCGCATCAATTAATTACACCGTCCCCGTGAAGTATTAATGAGACCAGGTGGTGTGTCTTCGTCCAAGCACAGGACCTTGGTGAACGCGGCACCAGAGCAGATGTGCTCGTTGACATGAGGGGAGGTGACTTCAGCATTACTTAGCGTCACGCTGAGAGGTCGGCTCTCTTGCAGTTTCTCCTCACCGTGGACGGAAGCTCACACTACCGGCATCGCCATTCTCTGACGAGCCACATAAAGTCGCGAGCAGTTTCACAAGGGGTCTGGCTCTTAAATTAAACCACCTTTATTTTTGAAGGACAGAGTTTGTAGTATTAATAAGCTGAGTCTTGGATTTTTAGCATGTATCGTGTCAGTGTCCTTGTAAATCCACCAGCGTCCACACGGGGGCGCTCACCTTTCTCATCACCCCAGCCAGTCACGAAGCAGTGCGTCCCTCCTGGGAGAACCTGGTCATCCTCAGGCAGACACACGGGGCTTATCTCCCTGATCATGTTGACCCTCTGTGCCAGGTGGACCAGGGCGACGTCATTGGCTACGATGTTGCTCTGGGGGTAGACGAAGCCGGGGTGGGTTAGGATCCTATCCACGGTGTAGCAGGCCTCCGTGGCTTCGCTTGATGCATTCATGTAGTGCTTCCCCAGACAGAGCTGCCACATGTTGGGTTTGGAAAGCCTGGCACACGGAACCATCGGTTAGAACCTGGGTCTAGCCCAACCTGACTGAAGACACTAAAATTAGCCTGGGTCGCCTGGACCAGCTTGTTGGGCGAGTCCAGTGCGTCGCCTTTTTGGGTCACTCACTGCATGAAGCAATGGGCCGCTGTCAGGACCCACTCCTCGTGGATCAGGGAGCCCCCGCACGCATGCTGGAACGGCATGAAATTGAAGAGCCGGCCCTGATGGGGACAATGACATCATCGGGTTACATGTCCTGTCTAGTCAGGTGACTTTGCTGAGAAGTGACGACGGAGGCTGCAGTTTGGGATCTCGTACACACAGCTGTGTGTTTTGTTAGGGGGAGGCGGGGCTGAGGCGGGGCTGAGGCGGGGCTGAGGCGGGGCTGAGGCGGGCTCCCCTGCGGGGACGCGAGGCTGCACTCCGGCAGATGGCGGCCTGCCGTGTGTGGTGCGCCGTGTGGCCTGTCAGTGTCGGGAGGCCTTCACGCCCCAGCTCACCTGCATGGACACCTGCCAGGGCCAGGAGTGAGGCACGGCCTCCACACCATTTACCACGCGGGTCACAGAGGTACTGGGGGGCACGGCGGGCCTGCCGCAGGACGCTGGCCAGTCTAGGTCACATGACATATATATTACACCAGACACTATGGGATATGTGACTATACACTAGATCATGTGACTATGTGACTATACTGTATGTCACTATACAGTAGATTTTGTGTTTTTGCTATACATTAGGCTGTGTGACTACATGTGATTATATGTGACTGTATAACAATACACTAAACTATATGAGTATACATGATATCATGTGACTATATGTGACTATACATTAAATCATGTGACTATACATTATATCACATGGCATACATTACACTGCACACTATAGTCTCTATGGGACAAAATAGCCAAACTCCATCTCATTCTGATCCCCCAACAAGCAGCCGGGTCCCTGCTATCAGTATCAAGACTGCCCGGCTCACCGATGATGATGTCATCCCAAGGTTTGGTGGGCGGAGCCGGCAGAGTAGGGAACACATCGAGGTCCGTCGTCCAGTATCCACGGAATCCCTTATCCTGCTTTGCGCCGTTACTGACGAACCGGATCAGGGCTGCGTTGCCCGTAGTGGTTACCGTGGGCGGGGCAATAAAACCACAGAAGGTTCCTGCATAGCAGACAGATCGTTGTGTGAACACTCACGGGACTCAACACACGTTACAAACAAGCATCAAACCTGTGTTCAAACCTGTGGTTAGACTCTTTCTTACAGAGTAGATCAACCATGCCTGTGTCTATCTGTCTTTATAAACTTAAGATATAATTATTTTTTATTAAAAATAAGACTACAGTACATATGGATCGTAGAGAGGTGGGGAGGATAGAGAAGATTAATGGTGGCATAACAATAACGTAATAAGATCCAAATTTATATCTATTTTGCTAGTTTCAGTAACAAAGATCAAAGAACTACAGGCCAATCATTAAAACCAATAGTAATGGTGTGTTTATTACAGGGGCAATTCAATTTTTCTTTGAAGTCAGGGGAATAACAGGGGCCATAATTCATTCAACCCAACCTAATCATTAGCCAATGATATGCTTTGGATTGGTGAATGACAGAGAAGGGGCACTCCTGTGGCCAATTAGCTTTAAGCTGGGGGCAGAGCCCTTGTGGCCACACCCCTGTATACACCCCTGGGTAAAAGCAGCTTATTCTGGCCTCTGAGGCATAAAATGGGAGCAAGCACACATGGAGGAACAAACCTAGCTTGGTAAGTCCTGTGCCCTGTCCTTCATAGACCTCAACATAGTCCAGGCATGACCCCAGAAGGCTGACAGCTTGCACGTTGAAGTCAGTGAACTTAATGTGGATCTTCTTGGAAGGGGGCACCGAGATGCTCCAGGTGCACACCGACTGGGCCGGGTAGTCAGAGGTGGGCCAGCCTGGGGACATGATCTGCCCCTGCTCGCTGGAGAAGTGGCCCCCACACTGGATCAAGTCTACCAAGTCAACGAGAGACAATCATGACCTACCTAAGATAGACAATGATGACCTAAGATGGACAATGACCACCTAACTAAAATAGACAATGATGACCTAACTAAGACAGACAATGACAACATAACTAGGACAGACAATGATGACCTAATGATGATAGACAATGATGACGTAACTAATATAGACAATGATGACCTAAGACAGACAATGACGATCTAAGTAAGACAGACAATGATGACCTAACTAAGAGAGACAATGATGACCAAACTAAGACAGAAAATGACAACCTAAAACAGACAATGACCTAAGTCAATGACGACCTAAGAACCTAAGAACTGCCAAGGACTTATTTGAAAACAAACAAATTAAATTAATGATAAAGACGACATATTTATCTTATTAATAAGCACATACCACACTGTGGCTTAGTACTGGATGTGCAGTAATAAAGAAGAATGGATGGATGAGCATATACCATACTCTTCATATGCGGAAAACAGCTCAGTTCCACCTCACCCTTGTTCTCAAAAATGCTAGGTGATGTAATGCTTTCTGCCACAATTATGTGCTACCAGCCTCCACCCAAACCCCTGAGTTTGTGAATTTATTTCTGTCTCATCCCATCATAAAATATATATCCTTCCCAGCAACTGTCAGGGTAATGTGTTGGCTGGAAGAAGACCTTTGATATCTTCATATTACTCACTAGGGATGTCAACAGGGTCTACAGACTTCCACGTGGCCAGGAAGCCGGTGTCCACCACGCGGTTGTTGGAGGAGAAGCGGATGTTCATGATCTCACCAGTGCTCACCAGATCTGCTGGTATGCCGTTGTTGCAGTGTGTTCCTAGGAAGGTTTGGAGCAAAAATGTTGGAAACTGGAGTCTGATTATCATGGCCTGCTTCAAGCCTTGAGGATCATGTCCATCAGTTAGAAGATGAATGATTTAATGAGCACAAGCATGGAAAGTGCAACCTACAGCTTCTCAGGCAAAACTCCCACTGAACCACAGAGCTTAACTATCAGCCAGAGGTGGACAGTTCAGGTCCAGAAAGTAAAAATCCAGACCAAGATTTTGTCTCAACCAACCAGTTGTGCATAAAGAGCCATGGAGTCCTCAGCTGCTTGGTTGAAAGCTTGGCAGTGAAGAGCAGCCACCTGCAGTAGTGCCCAAGGATCTGGGGGTTAAGGGTCTTGCTCAAGGACTCAAGAAAGAAACAAAATCTTGGTCTGGATCTTCACTTTCTGGGCCCGAACCATTCACCTCTGCTATCAGCCATGTTCACCCAACTTTTGACAGGTGGGAGTGCTCACTCTTGATAAGTAGCACTGTTGCTCACTTATGCACTAGCTACTACTGTTCATTGGGTTACATGGAGCTGAGCCATATGTTAGCGAGGAGGCGAGTGTTGAGCTTCCCGATCATGGAAACAACTACAGCGGTACGCTTAGTGGTAGCCTCTCCTCCCATGCTGCTGCCTGATTCGTCCCACCATGACAGAGGGCGGGGCTCTGCGATGACACACCCAGGCTGCCGATCTGGTCAGAGAGGGCGACGCTGTCGCTTAGGCAGAGTTGGCTGTCCTCCAGGGAAAAGGCCTCGAAGTGTAGGTGCACTAGCTTGCCCTCTGGCGCAAGTATGTTCCACTGGCAGCGGGCGTCGTTGCTGTAGGCAGCAGGGTAGCCCATGGAGGACAGCCTGCCCTCAGTCCCCGTCACATTCCTTATATCCCCGCAGCCAGATGCTAGGAGAGAGTGGCGGAGTCAGCTTGGCGACTGGCCCAGCATGGAAAAATAAAGTATGAATAGAAGACTGCCCCCTACTGATCAAGTCGAAGATGTACTTCCGGATGATATTCTCTATCCATGGGATGTAGGCGGACGCTCGAGTGAAGACGCTGGGCTTCTTGTCCATAATACAGCCGATGGGCCCGAAGCTGGTGATGCCATGAATCGCCCAGGGCTCCCCGGGGGCGTCCTGGCAAACCAGGGGGCCTCCTGAATCGCCCTGCCAATCGGAAAAGAACTGTCAAGTCAAATGTTTGGGCTATCTTACCCATAGAAAGGTTTACTTGTATTATTCTGTACATTTTAGAATAACTATGAAGACTTCAAAAGTATAAAAAACAAAAAAGTATTAAACAAAATAATAATTTGTTGGGGGGGGGGCAGCTCCGTGGGTTGGCCGTTCAAATCTGACCACTGGGCCCTTGTGCAAGTCCCTTAACCCCAATTGCTCCAGGGACTGGCTGACCCTACTTTCTCCTCTACACCAGTTTCATGAGGTGGCTTCCTGGGATGCTTTTCCAGCTGTTCTGAAGGAGCTCCCACATATATGCTGAACACTCATTGGCCACTTTCCACATGTCCTTCACTCTGCAGTCAAACTCATCCAAAACCATTTCTACTGGGTTTGGGTCAGGTGGCCTGGTCATGTGATGCGACACTATCACTCACCTTTGTAGGAGGCTAGGTGTGTCCAAACTTTTGACTGATGTTGTACGTACCGCTGTAATTCTCAGCAAAACAGTATCTCAAGAAGCTAGATTTTTTTTTATTTGTGGACTATTTTAAAAAGATGTATGAAAATGGTCACTTTGTTTCTAGAGGGCAGATTTCACAAGTTATTCTGTGGCTTAGAAGTGAATGGTTTTACTCCAGGAGGTACACTGGAGGAGGATGAAAGGGCACTGACCTGGCAGACAGACTTCAGCTCGTCGGGCTTGGTGTAGCCGCAGCAGATCATGGATGGCTTCACCTGGAACCACCAGTAGTCCATCCTCTTGCACGTGTCGTAGGGAACGACGGGCAGAGCCACCTGGTTCAGAGTTTCTGCAGCTTTTGGGGCTGTGGAGTTACCTGCGGGGGAGCAGATTTTGCTAACTATCTGCGTATGTTAACAAGTCAGCGGAGCAGTTGTTAGCGGTGGCCTTGTGAATCACAAGTTGCATTCCGAAAGAAGTCCTGCAAAACCGATGTCCGCCAACAGAGGGCGCTGTAGTAACAGTTACAGGAAACAGAGACGCTATAAATGCGTAAACACTGTAATTTGTTTTTCTGTAAAGACCTCTAAAAGAGGGCCCAACCTGTCTCGTCCCCCCAGCCAGTAGCATAGCACTTCTTATCCTTGGGCAACACCTCCTCCAGGGGGGGCAGGCAGGCGTAGTTGATTTCATCGCTGGGCACCACCTCCCCATCCAGCTGGACTAGAGCGATGTCGAACTCTACGGTGGGCACCTGCGGGTAGCGGAAGCCCTCGTGCCGGTGGATGGCGAGCACGCCGAAACACTTCTGGCTGGGCTCCTCCATCGTCAGATTGTGTTTGCCCAGGCACAGGCGCCAGCGCTGCAGCTCATCCGCATACCTGCAGGGGGCGCCCCAGCAGGGAGGCGTGACACCCGGTGAACGACGTACTGATCGACTAACAGCTGCCCTCCTATCCACCATCAGGAATATCCCTTGTTCAATTGGTCTATCTAGAAGTGTCAGTATTTTATCGATAATCAGTAGCAGCTAAAAAGCATATGTGGCTGGAAAATATTATTGAGTTAATCACAAATTCTGATATTTGATTTTTAGTAATCCAGTCCAATCAGATGTCTTGGTTCCGCCTCCTCTAGTTGCTTGGACCTACCTCTTCTACAATCTGATTGGCTATCTATCTGAACCAATCATTTGTCTTTCTGCCCTCAGAACATGTTCTCATTTGAGGATATCCTGTAAGTAGTATTGCATTGTTTTATCGTGGCCCCGTCATTTTCAGGACAGTCGAACCATGAATGTTGACAGTGAGTGATGTTGCCGGGGGGAGGCTCACCTGATGAAGCAGTGGGCGGCGGTCAGCACCCACTTCCTGTGGATCAAGGTGCCACCACAGGTGTGTGAGAACTTGGGCGTTTCCTGGCTGGCCGGCCAAACCTTTAAGGCATCAAGGGGTTGTTCAGGTATTTGCGTTTCACAGGTATTTAAAACAGTTCATGTGCCCTGATGTTTGCCTGATCATTTCCAGATTATTAGCTTATTTTTCAGTACAATTGTATCTATCACCCACAATTCTGTGCCAGACAGAGACCGTTCTGGTGGACTAAGTCACTTTGCTGATACAATCCTCCCCCAAAAAGGTTGATGATGCAGGTTGTATGTTATAGGTTTGAGTCCCAGGCAAGGTCCTGAGTAAAGGATGGCTCCAGTTAAATATTCAGCCATATGAATTGGTAACATGCAAACATTTAAGTAGCTTCAGGCAGTAGGATGGACTACTGGTGGAAACTGTGTAATATGAATTGATCCATGAAAGAGACGTCGGAGAAGCATTTCCATGTTATTCTATCGCATTACCTGCATGGAAACCTGCCACGGCCAGGAGTGGGGGATGGCCGGCTCTCCGTTGACGATGCGGGTGTTGACCATGGGGGGGGTGGCAGGCTTTCCACAGGTGCTTGGCCAGTCTGACAAGGGGGGGGTGGCGGGGAAGGAGATTTGTAAGAAATGCCAAACTCACTCAGACACGCCGTCTGTGGCTGTCAGCCATTTCTTCACGGAACACTCCGTCCCACCTGGCCCACATGGAGCCGGAACCAAATGTCTAATGCGCCAGCTTCCCAATCACAGCCCAGTGGGTGGCCACTTCGGATAATCAGGAAGTAATTTCGAATTTGGCAAAGTAAAGCGATATTTAATGCTTACCATCTGAGACACAATACTGACCACAATACCGACCATCTGAGACGGTATACTGACCACAGCACCGATCATCTGAGATTCTATACTGACCACAGTACCAACCATCTGAGACACAATACTGACCAAAGTACTAACCATTTGAGACACAATACTAGCCGCAGTACTTACCTTCTGACACAATACTGACCACAGTACTGACCATCTGACACAATACTGACCACAGTACTTACCATCTGAGACACAATACTGACCAAGGTACTTACCATATGAGACACAATACTGACCACAGTACTTACCATATGAGACACAATACTGACCACAGTCCTTGCCATATGAGACACAATACTGCCCACAGTACAATACTGACCATTTAAAACATCATACTGTCCACAGCTGGTCTGAAATGTTTAGTACTTTAACAATTTAACAGTTGGTTTTACAAAAAAAACTGTCCAGTGGGTCCTCTTTACATTAACGGGGCAGGCTGTAAAGTGCTACGATGTTATAAACGACCCCGCAGCTCCTCCCCAGGCTTCTCACTTTGATTTATGAAGCAGACGTGTCTTGTAGGAACCTCTATGTGTCACTGTTACAGTCCGGATCTGCTATTGTGCTTTTCCTAACTGAATCAGCCTTCACAGACAAAATATTAGATCGTGAGAAACTGGGTTGAGTCAATGGGGCGTGGTGGATATAGGAGGTCAGATGGGGGTCTGCCAGAGGGCTGAGAGAGGTGGGCGGATGTCACGGTTACCTATGGTGATGTCATCCCAGGGGTTGGGCGGCACTGGGGGGTCTGTGGGGGCCGGCTGAGTGGCGTCCGTAGTCCAGTAGGCTCTGAAGCCCTTGGCCTCAGTGAAGAAGTCGGCATGGAAACGAAGGAGTAAGGTGTTTCCCGTGGTCTGGATGGTGGACGGGAGATTAGTCCCACAGAACGGACCTGGTGGGCGGAGAAGAACAGGAGCTTTTCAGAACTACTCTTTAAATGCATGTGGTCGCTCAGCAAAAGCCCCGATTCCGAGTCACGCGTGGAGGAGCATATTCAAGTGATCTGTGGATCTGTAAACATATTTCTCCTGGGATTCAAAGGAACATCACGTCACTCTCAGAACCATTCAGTTTTGCGGGTCCATTTTGCTGTTCCGTCACTTATGAGCACGGGGCTCCTACCATATCTCGTAGCTCCTGCGGCCGTGCCGTCATAGACCTGCAGCTGGTCGAAGCACTTCCCAAGGAGGATGCCCGCCTCTTCCACCTCAAAGTGCGTGAAGGTCAGCGTGATGGTCTCCCCCGCGGGCACCTCCACCAGCCAAAGGCACTCGCTGTTGCTGGCATAGTTCAAGGGCCAGTTCTGGGACGTGACGATCCCCGTCCTCTCTCGGGAAAAACCTCCACAGCCCTGGATCTCTGACACGCAGAAGGAAGCAATTCTAATGTTTCCATGACTGCTGATCTGGGGCTACAGCATAGAGGTGGAGATTTCAGGTGCAGAGAGTACAAATCCAGACCAAGGTTTTGTTTCAACCCACCAGCTGGGTACTCTGTGACTGAGACTCTTTATGCTCTACTGGTTGGTTGAAACAAAATCTTAGTCTGGATTTGTACTCTCTGGACCTGAAATCTTTGAAGAGAGCGGGAATCCCATCCCAGGATGCGCAGGGCTGGGGACACCCTGGACAGGACATGAATCCATCCCTGGGACCATACACTAAGTGCAATTTAATGACACAGATCCACAAAAACCGCAGGTCTGCATGCTGTAGGATGAAGCAATAACCATCTTATTTAAATTGCTTAGCACTTTATTGTTTGTGGTGATACATTTAGGTTTATTTGCTTTCAAACCATGCATTTGCCCAGCTCCCCCTGTTGGCCACGTACAGTTAATACACTGGGGTGATAATGGGCCCTGAAAGGACTTTTTAATTGGCCCCTAGAACCCCTTATTAATTTAATTGGACCCTTATTAATAACCAAAATCTTCTTAGTAGTGAAATCCGACACCCCCCCCCCTCCCCGCAGCCCCCGGCTCAGTTGTGTCACCTCCGATGTCTTCTGGGTACACAGCCTCCCACGAGGCGGCGAATCCGCGGTCAGCCAGACGTGCGTCGGACTGGAAGCTGAGGTGCAGCCTGCTGCTGGCGCTGATGAACAGCGGTGGGAGAACGTAGCCGCAGTGGGTGCCTGGAAACGCATGGACGGGGCGTGAAGACATCCGCCATCTTCACGGCAAAACCCAGAACTGCTGAACTGGATTCTTTATAACTGCGTCGCCATTTACTTTTGAAACAGTGAAAGCATCAGATTTCATTATCCTGGGCTGGTGTGTGGCTCAGTTAGTTAGGATGCTGTACCTGTAATCGGAAGGTTGTTGATTCAGATCCCAGAGGGATTTCATGGCTGAGCCCTTGAGCGACCTTTAACCCCCAATTTCTCCAGGGACTGACTGACCCTGCTTTCTCAAAGATTTATGCCACTTTGGGTAAAAGTGTCAAATAAATAAAATCTAATTTATATTTCACTACAGTGTTATATCAAATTTACCACCAAACCTACAAAACATATGTTGTGGCCAAGGAGCAATATCACCGTGAATGACTGGAGAAACCGGCCGCGATGAAGACGAACGGAAAAAAAGACCCTCATTCAAAGGTACAGCTGGGGTTGAATTGATTGGAGTTGCGAGGCTGCATTCATTAAGCACAGAACCGTGAGTCATTGTGTTAAAATGTGCCACTCTCAGGTTACTCAGGCCGTTTGGGGCAGTAGGTAGGAGATGTCTCAGCTGGCGAGGCACTAAGCATACGTGACAGGAAGGTTGGATTTTCCAAGACATCCATCCATCCATCCATGCATCTATCCACCCATCCATCCATGTACATTAATTTTGACATGTTTAGGGGAGGTGGGTTGCGGCTCATCGTCAAAGCTAACAGCAATCTCTCACAAAGACCCTGATCCCGCGTTCGATTATCTCTCTCCAAGTCGGAACTCGGATAAAAACGTCATGAAAAACGTAACTTTCTGGTCAGAAACACGCCTCCTTTCTGACGTTGATGTCGGACAGAATTTTCTTGTCCGAGATTCCCCTGTGACATCATTTCAACATGGTGGCTTACACAGCGAACAGTAATTGTATCTTATAAATATTTTAAAATGTTTATCTTGTTAAATATATTAATAGTTATAAATGAAATTGCATGTGGTCGATTTAGAGAATACCATATCATGACCGTAAACAGTATCCTAGCATGCAGTATCAGATTTTTACCAGACTTGAAAGTGTCTTTTGTTTGTTTCCAGTCAGTTTGCCTCTAGAAAAATAAGAATATCGCTATGGGTCTAAAATATTATAAAGCTTTTAATGTGGTTTGGCTAGTTTGTGTTTCTTGTTTGTTTGTCTCTCAGAAAAAAGACTCTCACTCCAAATCTGCTAAAATATAAAGCAACAGTACACAACAACTTGTTCATGGAGGCAGCCATGTTTGTTCCGAGGTGTGTAGCTTGAATGGGAGATTGTCGGACGTGATGTCACTCACCTCGGAATTTCCGACTTCCGAGAGATAATCAAGCACACCATGAAACATGACAACTAGCAGCCAGCATGACAGAAAAATTCACCAATCCTCCCTCTCCCAGAAACCCCCTGTGCTCTGTGTAACAGCCGTCGCTTCAACTCTCAAAGGTGCAGAGATAAGGTGCAGATAACAGGTTCTGGTGCGAATAACAAATTAACAGCTAATCAACAGCTTCACAGATTAGCTGGACTGTTATGTAAGAAGAACTGTGGTCTGATTAAGTCAAAGTCTGAAGATCACACATAAACTCACATTTTTGGCATGTCAACAAATCATATTGGATTATATGACCAATTTTATTATGTAACGGGCTGGCAGATGCTATAAAGTAAGACAATAAAATGTACAGAGCGAGGTATATTACTGATAAGCTCCTAAAGGTGGAGCAGCCGAACCAGGATTTGGACCACTGCCCTTCTGGGACACTATTTGAGCACCTTAACCACTACCCCAGGCACGTACCGAGAGACTGCAGCTCATCCGACACCAGGAGTCTGTCCGGGCCGCACTGGCCCGCCTCCCCGACCACGGCCATGTCCGTGACCTCCAGCTTGACCAGCAGACCCTCGGGGACGGTGATGTTCCAGACACATTGCAGGTCAGACGGATATGGTTCAGGAAAGCCCTTGGAGCTAATGGCACCTTTGCGGCCCTGTTGAAGGCTGCTCGTTCCACAGCCGGAGTCTAAGCAGAGGAAGAGCGTCACACAGAGAGCGCTCATTTTAGATGAGAGCTAGCCGTCTTAAAAATGGCCGCTGTTATTCTGACTTGTGACGTGTATTCTAAGGAAATAAAAATCACACCTGAGGATATACCGCATGCTGTTATTTTATGATCATGCGTTTTTTACTTTTAAGCGTATGTTAAATGTAAACTGAGAACTCAATGTACTACTGGTTCTACTAGAAATACCAGTATGAATCCAGCTTTAGTACTTACACCTGTATGCTTTACTGAGGCTTTTCTTTACTTTATTCAAGGACAGAGAAGCTGGGACCAAGCAAGCTGTTCAGATTAGACCGTGGGCCTTTAACCATTACTCTCCATGCTGCCCTAGTTTGTGTCAGGCGGGCAAAGGGCGCCCCCTGCAGGCTGTACCGCCAGCCCGGCCCACTGCCTGGGCCCCACTGAACGCCGGTCGGGGACGGAATGACAGATGTGCGCCTGTTAGCTGCACAGCAAATGCGAATTATGGAAATCATCGCGATAGAAGAGTCGGCTGGGAATTTCCTCGTTTTTTTTTTTGTGTGTTTTTTAAATAAAGATGCTCCTTTAAGCACGTCGCGCTTGTCAAGCCGCCGTCACGGATCATTAGTCTAAGGTGAAAAAGTGGAAAATGAGTTTAATTTGCTGAGAACGGATGAGAAAATGAGAGTTAAATCAGCGGCGTCGAAGCGAAGTCGGGCACTGATCCTACCGTCCGGCTGCGTCAATGTGGTCGTGTGGGGCTTATCGCCGGTGACTGTTGGCTTGGTGCCGGTGGTTCTGGTGGTGCTGGTGGTTCTGGTGGTGCTGGTGCGGGCGGTGGTGCTGGTGCGGGCAGTGGTGGTGCCAGCGGCCGGCGGGGCTGTGCCGTATACGGCCCGGAAGCCACGAGCGTTGAAGCTGGAGTCAGTCTTGAAGCGGACCGTCAAGGTGTTGCTATTGGAGGCCACCATCCCTGGTGCCGAGCCGCCGCAGAAGCGACCTGAAACGACAGGTGTGGCCTCAGCCTTCCTGCCCCGAGGATCCAGCCCGAGATCATTCGCCATCTGGACCCGGTGAACTGCACTGGCTCCATTATCGCGCCGAAAAGTACAGACTGTTACTCACCGGTGGGGCTAATGGCATGAGTTATTTAATCTTGGCTGCATTCGTTCATGACATTCTCGAAGCAGGTGTGCGGTTTTTTCAATTAATGTCTTTTCAATTAATTTTCGATGCTGTAAAGCAGCAGTGGAATAAGGCCGCAGGCATTCCTGTTGTTTTACGTGTTGAATTTTTAGTTTCCTAAAGTCTCATGTCCCGTTCATGACTCACACGCGCAGGAGTGGCTCTAAATGCCACCACAAGGGTTTGGCTTCCAAAAAACTGGATCTATGTTTCCAGACAGAGTTTCTCAGCTGGGTTTACTGGGCGGGGGGGGGGGATGGGTGGTCACGTGTCTTTACCGAGGATGGAGGGGCCGTCGTACACCTCTACAAAGTCACCACAGGCCTCGGGAACCAGGTCGAAATTGGAGAAGGTGAGCCAGATCCTCGCCCGCTCTGGCACCGTGATCCTCCACTGTGACATCACACAGAGTTTACATGTTAGCGTCATGCGAAGTTGAGGCACGCGGGATTCCTGTGCGCTGCATCACGCAAACACAGCAACCAGATCTGCGTCTCAGGGTTTTTCCAAAAAAGGCCAGGAACACACACACACACGTTTGTAATTATATCTTTGTGGGGACTCTCCATTCATTTCTATAGGGAAAACTCTAATCCCAACATGACAACCTTAACCCCTACCCAGCCCTAACCTAAACCATAAGTAACCAAACAAAATACGAGACTTTTGGCATTTTTAGTTTTTCAATTGTATTCACAGATCTTTGTGGAGACCTGGAAAATGGTCCCCACAATGTCAAAATAATAGGTCCCCACAATGTAATATAAACAAAACACACACACACACACACACACACACCCCGATGTTTGGATTAATACCCCCCCATCTTTTAATAGGCTGCTCCCTGGATGGTTGCATCAGCGCAAACACCAAATGTGGGTCGCCGCGCTGTTCGCTAACAGCTCCGTATACTGCATGCTGATTGGACAATGCAAACCCCCCCCCCCCCCCAAGTGTGGAGCCTGACCCCCTCTCTAACACAAGCTGGCACAGGGCTTCCGATTCTGAGGCTCCAGACGTTCGGATTCCAGACGCGGAAACGGCGCTGTCCTCTTTCAGGGGGTCTGTGACCCAAATTGCTGGAGTTAAATTATTCAAGTGCATAAATAGATATAAAAATCGCAATCTGTCTCGACGGCTTTGAGTAACAGTGTCTGCTAAGTAAGTGAGCCACTGTAATAATAACCTTATTCCCGTCTAATAATTTACAACATTCCCATCGTCAAATAAGCTTAATGTGGCAGTGGGAAATAGTTTTTATTTGTATGGTACTGATGAGAGGAATGAGATTTCTAAACTCTGGGACAGCAGTAACACCATCTCATTTGGAGGTTCATACGGCCATATAAGGTGTGTTTGGGTTCCACGCCCGGGTGGTACCTGGTACGTGACCCCATCTTCATAGTTCTTCTCTGGAAATCCTGGGGTCTGTAGGTCCCCTTGGCTACCTTGCAGGTGGCCGCCAGCTCCGGCTATTTCTGGAAGCAGGAACGGAAATCGCCTCAGCTTCTCAGACGCCTACGGGAAATACCTCCATCCCCGTCACTCCCCCGATCACTCCACCCGTCACAGGGATCCTGTAACTAAGCCTGCGATCCTCTTGGCCCCAGAGGCGACACTCAGTGTTCCTGTTGCATGTCACGTGTCACATGACTCGGGTCCGCTGGAGGCCTACCCGCAGTGCGGTCTGGGCTCATGGCGCTGTAGCGGGCTATAAAACCCGTGTCCGTGCCCCGCTCGTTGGTGTCGAAGTACACCGTCAAGGTGTTTCCCAAGGAGACGATCGGTTTCGGTTTGAAGTATCCACAGAACTTTCCTGCAGAGGTTAAAAAAGTGTGGCGGCTCAGCTAAACACAAGTCTTATCCCGCTTTTGGATGTTCACGTTCTCTCCATTGACCGCATGTTTTGCTCCCTGCTAATCACCATGGCCTTTATTCACGTGAAAAACAGTCGGGGTAAAGTGTCACAGAGCAATTCTGGATGGCCGACCCTACTGCGGGCACAGCCTGCTGCCTCTCTGTGTCAGATTAATCCGGTTATGACCGCTTTAAGGCGGAATGAACCGGCTCGGCAGTCCGTCGGCCTCTGTGGAGGTGCCGAAATGGGCATGACTTCAAAGCCCAATCCCCCCCCCCCTCAGCTGGCAAATGGAGCAGGTCGAATGGGCAGGGTGGGGCGGGGGGAAAGGTTAGTAGAATCGGGGTTGGAGGGGGGCTGCAGGCCTTCCATGGAGTCACAGGGTCAAGCGGGGAGTCAGAGAACGGGCAACATTAAAGGAAATGGAGGTGTTTTCACTGGTTTTAAGTCTTTAACCAGTTTATAGATTCAGTGTAATTGAGCAAATACTGATCCACGCAC
>JAODJU010000085.1:1192137-1223662 GCA_026776725.1 Gnathonemus echidnorhynchus
GGGGTTGGGGGGTGTGAACAAGAATGTTTCAGATTGCAAGGTGACTGGAGAGGCTTGTTAATGAGCCGACAGGACCTCGCAGGGAGGGGCCTCTGAATGTGTGATAACGGGGGGAGATTTTCATAACATCCTACAATGTAACAGCATAGGGAGTGCAGTGGCTGCCTCATATCATGGGGGTGTCAAGCTGCTATCTATCAGGATGCTAGACCCCCCCCCGGCCATGACAGCATCCTGTGATCCTCACCAATCATCCCCAGGTCGTCCTTCACCGACACGAAATCCGACTGACATAAGATAGAGTCCTCCAGGGCGAAGTCTTCAAACCACAGATGGATGACCTGAAACAAGGGGAGAGTCTGTCCGTGATTGGCTGCTCCCTACACTAGCCCCGCCCACCCATGCCTCCATCACAAAGCCGGGCAGGTACACACCTTGCATCTTCAAGATCTACAGAGATGACCTTCAGCAATCTTAAAGCAAGCTGGTTATAACGACCATCTTTTGGTCTGAAAATCTATTTTTTCAAATTTGTCTTTATTTTGCATTAGCACGGATACATTGGAATCCTTCAGCTTTTTGCATGCCCCATCTTGTTTTCCTTTTAAGACACATATTTACAGTTGTGAGCAAAGTTTTGTGTGTGAAGGCAGGGTCAGCTATTTATACAGCATCACTGGACTATTTTGGAGGGATGGGATTAGGGTCTAGACCCAACAGCCATGACTAAATTGCTAATAATGGGATTCGAACCTGCAACCTTCCACTCACTAATACAGAGGACTAATGGGCTGAGCCACACATCACCCCCACTGAAGCAGCTACCTGAGATAAACATTACATTTATTAACCATAAACTACATCCCTGCAGCACTATGTCACAATACGTATGCGGCTATGTCTTTGCCGCAGTTTGCGCATATGCTAATGGCGCAATAACTGCACAGTGGCATATCCCACGTCTGCTCTGCCATATGCGACTAGGAAATAATTGAGCTAATGTGCGCAGGCACATGGGCAGCCAAGCGTGGGGGAACACGCTTCTATTTTCACCAGCCGCTCCGTATCCAGCCTCGCTTTTTGGGTCAGGCCGGGACGGATTTATCTCGCACCTTGTCTGGATCTACGGTGATGCGCCAGCTGCAGCTGGCGCCGCTGTTGTAGCTGCCGGGGTAATTCCCGCTGGCGAACTGTCCCGACGGACCGTCCAAGGGCTGCAGGCTGCCGCACTGGGACTCCGCTTCGGCCTCTGTGAGCACAGACGAGGGAACAGACCCCGTAAACAAACGCCTGTTACTTCCCAGAGTGACAGATCTTATAATCGGCCCCTGCATCAATTTCTGCCAGTCAAGAGACAGTCGTACCGGCACTTAAATGCACGTAAAGCTTGTACAGTCAGTACAGTCACTCCTCTGGATTTGCAGATTTGACATTTATGGGGTCGGTTATTCATGAGTTGGCCGTGAACAATTAAACGGGAATATTTTTGGAGCGTGCTGAAAGATCGCGGAAACTGGCAGTCAACACAAACGCCAGAAATGTATAAACAATACTGAAAATGACTTGGATTACAAATAATCATATTACATATAAATATTAGTGTTATTTAATATTTGTCAGTGTAAGTGCATAATCCATCTTTAATATTAAACTGTGGGATCTATGCATCTTGGCATGTCTTTGTCTCAGCATCCAGCCTCACTCACGTGTTAGCTGCCTGTCTGTCTGTGCAATCCCATGCAGTACATTTTCAGTACCATTCATTTTGCCTTTTTGATTCGTGAATCATCACATTCTTGGGGATCTTCCTCTCCTCACTCTCGCGAATGTGAAAGATAACAGCAAGTAATGTGCAGGAGTGTAAGGTCTGTTAGCTCGTGCTACCAGCTTGGGGGGGAAATTATTATTTTTCGTTTTAAAACATTACGACGGGCCTCCAGCAGGTTGGCATTTCATTTAAAATTCCTTCAGGTTCAGGAACACCATGGACGGGAGAGTGGTCCACATACACAAATCATCAATAATTCCCCCAAATAGTGTATCTGAAGAACCTAGGGCACCAAGAGTGCCCCCGTGTGGAGAGAATGAGCAAACGCCTCCACACAGAGCTGGGACCTCATTCGAACCCGCAACCGTGGGGGCACCGGCGCTGCCTTCGGAGCTTATCCATTACATCTGCCTGACTAACTGTGCCATGTGCTGAACTGAAAACCGCTATGGCCTTAATGAGAGCTAATATATCCTTTTACAGCTAATATATGCTTATGTTCAGCTCTGAAACTCTGCCAAGCCACTGTGTGCTGTGTCTTTAGGTCTAATTAAAATCTTATGTAAACACTGAAATAGTCTGATTAGGGTATGATGCTGTTTTCTAGCTATTCCAAGCTCAGCAGTTTTTACTCTGCTTGTAATGACACTTCAGCACAAACAAGATTCTCTTCCATGGGCCAATCCAGATCATGGGTGTGGTCAAAGGCTGCAATTGGCCAGAAAACACTCTCTTGGCCAATCAAAATGCTGGAATACTGATAATTCCACTGATTTCGCGTAGTTATCTTATCTAGGTTATCTATGTTATCTACGTGCAGGTACGCCAGCTAAGTTGGCTAAGCTGATCTATTTGGCTTGCGCAGATCTACGATGGCAATGGGCTCCCACATGGAGCACAGATCAGCGGAGAGCAGTGAAAAAGGTGTTTCCACGCTGGGTCGTACAGATAAACCTGTTGAGAACTCGTCATTAAATATTAATATGATATTTAAGAGGAGTGACAGGTGAATTATCTTTGAGTGTCAGAAGCCTTTGGTCTTCAGTCCTGATCTCTACTGCGAGCAACAGACACAGAGGATGGGGGCTAAAGACGGTACCTTAACACCCCCCCAGCCCCCCGACATCACTACCTCCACCAAAAACAGAACGCACGCATGGTTACTCCTCTCACAACAGCTGTGGCCCCTAGCCCCCCCTCCCTGAGCGCTGTGGGCAGGGCATGTCACCGTGTGGCACGTGACGAGTGGGATCTGGCCCCCCAATGGTGTTGGCGCACAGTCCCATCCTTAGCTGTGACCCACACTTTCCAAATATGAAACACAAACATAAGACATATACAAACAGCTTTAAATAAGCCATATATCCTCCAGGAAGGTGAAGTGATAGTTTGTATGTTTGTCTGTGCACTATGTACCTTGATGCTGTGGTCAATATGTTCCCCCTGGGGTCAGTAAAGTTTATTTAACATAATTAAATGTAATGTAAACTAATATTTAGAAAGTTACAGATCGGAGCTGGTGTCTGCATGCGTGCGTGTGTGATGACATACATGTCAGTGAGATTGCACACGGATGCCCTTGCACAGACAAACGGACCGACGTTGCGCCGCCCCCAACCCGGCGGGGCTCCTGGATGCCGTCTGACTGGTAAGACCTGGTTCACCTGGCATGTCGGTCCCCTGCCAGCACTGCGAGGCCCGGCTGCCGTCTCCGGGCCGCTCGGGGGACCAGCTGGCTGAGGACGACCTTGGCAGATGTTCATACCACGGAGTCAGTCTTGCTGACCCCCCCGGATCAAGCTGACGCAGAGCCTGCAGCTCCTGAAAATTTATTTCCAATTCCCCTCTGACAGCTATGATTCTTTTCAGCCTTCCAGACTTTACATTTACATCAAACTGCTTCGGAATGTTTATTCCTAATACCAGTACTAACAGGTTAATTTCACAGTATGGCAGTCAGAACAGATAACAGTAATAAGTAATATGTCTGCCATGGACGCATAACATAATATAACTTGTATTCATCCAGGTGCACCTGTCCACAGCCTAGGAAGGATGATACCTTGACGGCAATGGCCTTTGCTTATTTTGGGCTACTTTGGTCGCTCTCAGGTTTGAATGCCAAGGCCTTACTGGTTACTCACCATTTCCGCTGGAAGACTCCCTGTTCTCGACGACGTAGACCACCACCAGTCCGATGCATACCCCAGTAAAGAGCACGCAGAGGAATATCAAGCACTTCTCCAAGGTGGAGAAGCCTCTGGAAGTGGGGCGGCTTCCCTTTGCCATGGTGTCGCGCTAACGGCGTCCCGATGCAAGAGGAGGTGAGGCGCTATATGGTCTAGGTTTATAGCGGCCCGCTCCCGCTGGACTGTGATTGGCTGGACCTTGTCCTCCCCGGGAGGACAGAGTTCTTTCATTAATGGTTAAATCAAATAAAACGCAACCTGATTACGGAGGCAAGGGGTACGAGGTTTAAATCAAACGCCTGCCGTCAGTCTCCTGTCCACTCCTCAATGTTCACCCCACGGCTGCCTAAGAAAGCTGCAGAAAGCTTCCTCGCACCCTTATGATTTTTGTTTGGTTTGTTAATTATCGTTCAGTTTCTGGATGCATCTTCAAAGGTACAAGCAGGGGGCAGCATTTCATAGGGGCCCCTGAACATGAAAAGTAATGACATTCTTAAACATTATCTATTATTATATATTATAATACATTATTATCAAATTATACTTGTGGGGGACCCCTCCCCCTAAGTAAATCCTACTGTGGGGGCCCAAGGTGACATTATGTCAGGGGGCCCAGAATTTCTAGTCACGCCCCCTCCCCTCCTACAGTAGATACACGAGCTGTTCCTTTTTCTGGGACTTGAACCAGTAACCTTGCGGTCATGAGGCCAAGCACTTAGACATCATTAAACGGCATTCGATGTCAAGGAAAACCGAAATAACGCAGAAGTATGCTGAGCAGGCGAAGATGGGCCCAGCAGACCAGCTGGCCGAGGTGCCAGAAACGCCGCTTATTTACAGAACAGTTGGATGTTGGCTCCCGAATGCCGAGCGCCGTCTCTCAGAACCCGGAACCCGCGGCCCGGAAACTTCCACAATCTGTTTTCAGCGGTGAGAGCTGATTACCAGAGTATTTTGCTGTTTCTTTCGCGCAGGGCTTCGGAGTTTAGAAATATCTGACTGCTTGTGGGGGGATGGGGGTTGTACGATTTGTCGCTGTGTTTAACGGACTGTTTTTACCATCTGCTTCTCTTTCCTGATGACAAACTAGACACTGAGAAGAAGACAGAAGACAGAGAGTTTGCCTGTGATAATATCACTGCTCTTCCCAAAAACTCATCCGTCTTCCCAGCATTGCATATTCACAGGGTCCGAGTCGGCTGGGAGGCCGTTCCCAGGACACCTGCGGTCCCAAAGCAGAGGGCGGCATGACTGGGGTTCCAGGTCCTCAAGGCCACACACAGCCCTACACAATGAATCACTGCACTGCACCCCATGGAGTTTAGCAAGGTTTAGAAAGGAGTTTAGAAAGACTTATTTGTACTATTCTCCGCATTTTAGAACAAAGACATTAAAAGTATAAAATAACATATATGGAATTATGCACTGACCACAAAAGTTTTAAAGAAAAATTATTAATTTTTTGGAAGTGGGGGGGGGGCATCTCCATGGGTTGCCGGTTCAAATCCCTGGGTGGCCAGAAGGATCCCACCATTGGGCCCTTGAGCAAGGCCCTTACCCCAGTTGCTCCAGGGGCTGGCCGACCCTACTGTCTCCTCTACGCCAGTTCCATGAGGTGGCCCCCTGAGATGTTTTTCCAGCTGTCCTGAAGGAGGTCCCTCATATACACTGAGCACTCACTTGCTGCTTTTCCTTCACTCTCTGGTCAAACTCCTCCAAAACCATCTCTACTGTGTTTGGGTCAGGTGACCAGGTCATGTGATGCAACGCTACCACTCTCATTTGCAGGCAGCTTGACTGACGAGTGCTGCAGGGAGTTCCCTTTTGGACAGGGCACACAGTTTTATACTCTGCAGCACTTTGCTATCTATCAGGACAGAGGAACACAAAGGCAGGTATTTACTGCCCTCATAAATGGTCGAACCTGAGCTTTATCTTGGATCCAAACGACTGTAACATCAAATGACTGCAGGAGGACACAGCAGCCCAACTCGCAGTCACCTCTTCATGGAACCCCCACGTGCCACGTTGTCTTATACCCAAAGGATGCGATGCAGTCTGCTGCCCTGGCCCCAGAATTTGTGGAGTTTGCAGGTTCTCTCCATGTTTGTCTGGATTACCTCTGGGCAGGCCAGTGTTTTCCACAGTCAAAAAAATGGTATGTGTGACTTTGCACCCTGCGATGGATGAGCATGGATGGATGGATGGATGGATGGGTGGATGGATAGTGATACCATCTGAACTGATTTCATCTGAACTGAAAATAACTGTTCCACAGGATTGGTTTGTCTTCCAAGACACTGGCTCATTGAGCCAAAGCCCATGACATCTCCACATGGAGTGTAACTCCAGCCCAAAGCCCTGGATCTTACTTGCGGCCTGAATCTAGCAGCAAAATGTCATCGAGGTTTGGCTAAGTCCGGTTTTGGCTTCAGAACTGAGCAGAAACTGAATGCAAGCTCACAGTTCAGTTATGAGGCTAGTAATAGCTTTGAGCTGAATGCGAGGAACCGCATCTCCCAGAAGAAACCAGGAGGGTGTAACCACGCCCACACCACGAAGAGGGAGGGTGTAACCACGCCCACACCACGAAGAGGGAGGGTGTAACCACGCCCACACCACAAAGAGGGAGGGTGTAACCACGCCCACACCACGAAGAAGGAGAGTGTAACCATGTCACACCTGAATGTAACCATGTCAAGACTTCCTACAATGGAAGCACTATTTCCACATAGCATGCTTGTGTTTGTGACTGCTGTATGAGATAGGGGCTTCTGGAAAGCAGTTCCAAAATAATAATAATAATAATAATTCTCTTCATTTTAGCTCCTAATCATAACAGACTGATTGTTTAAATAATCCTGAAATTATCAAGTGAAGACCGTTTTGCAGGCTCAATAGTATCAGGAGAATAAGGTCATGGTTTATCATCATCCTCTGTAATTACTAGAATTCGTTTCTGATGGTGCATAACCTAAAATTAAAGTTTAAAATAACTTGCATGCTGTGCAATAGATTGGGCTCCACAGTGACATGTGAGGGGACTTAAATTCTGGGTCACCCTCTCTTCTGAACGCACATCCCTTCAAACTCAGAGATGAGAGATTTAACGGGCCAGCATTTAGATCACATTCATCCACATAAAAAAGACGTCGACTCCATTAAATTTAAATGCCTAACATATCCATTAGATAATGTCTCATTTTCACCATCCCTTTTGCAATAAAATGAAGAGCAAATTGCGAAAAGTAGCTTTTTATCCTAATCGAGCCGTCGCAATAGCACGGAGACCTAAAACTGCACAGGAATAGTCATATGCAGCAAGCACAGGTCTTAAGTACCACCCGTTTTTCCGGACGAAATCTGAACTGCAATTATTACGCTTTTTCACTTATCACCCAAGCCGTACCGCGAACTGGCGGATTTCTATTGTCAAGTATGCAAGCTGTACCCGAGCCGTGACCGCGCTGACATAAATCCTTTTTCGCACTAACAATTTTTCTACCACCTGCTTTCTGTATGTTAAACACTGGTGCTGCACAGTGATAACATTTGAAATTGCAATTTATGGATAACTTACAAAATAAATAAATAAATAAATAAATAATAAATAAATAAATAGTAATGATAATAGGCCAACTGTAGGTGCCACCTGTTGGAATCCAAAGGTATCCAATTTGTTTTCTCGCTTCTCCACCAAGAAACCTACGATTTATGAGTACATCTATCAAGCATAATAAAGCAGCCTTTAATGGAGCGGGGAAGGTGACCTTGAGCAGGGTGCGACTTTACCCGCGACTGGGTGCAGAGCGACGATTGATATGCCGCCCGAAACGCAAACGTCGCGACCAAAAAGCGGAGTCGCGAGCGGGCGAAGGGGCGGGAGCGCGCAGTCGTACGCAGAAGCTGGACAGGATGGGACATCTGTGTATCGAAGGATCCATCGTCGGTCAGCCACTGTGAACACAACATATTAAACGACAGCTCAAATATATACATATAGGGGTTAAAAGAATAAAAGCAATATACAGTAGCCCACAGGATACAGTGTTTTTTTGTAGGCTACCTGATTATTTTCAGACAAAGGCTTGTAGGGAAGCAGCGAATGGAGTGACAATGACAATAACAAAACAGTGGCATCGAGCGTATAAATGCATAATAAGACTTATCTTAAAATCGAACAAATGTCTTTCTCACAACTGGAAACTATTAATGAACTTTATTAATGAAAGCAGAAGCGCGCTAGTTATAGCATTGCGCTTCGTACAAGGTTTATTAAACATCCTTTGGAAAATTACATTGTTCGGGATCTGAACGATAATTATAATGGATTTTACACAATGTATTTTATCCATAAAATTTAAACTGCTCTGTGGTGTCTAACTGGGTCTCTGGTCTGAAATGTAAATGAGACTTTGGATGTACTTCAAACAGGTAGCCTACTCTACTCTATCTCAGCTCCAAGGATTTAGACCGCTTTGGCATAAACAGAATATTAGACTAAACTCATTAATCCAAGCACTGTTAATATTAAAACATATATACGCACTGTACAGTGCTTGCATGGGCTAATTCGCAGCTGAATGCAATCATCTTTGACAGCTCTGAGATTACGCTCAACGCCGAAATCTCTGTACTGTACATAATCTGGATTAGGCAGCGATAAACTGTGCATGGAAATCCTTTCACGGGAATTTGATTAGAGTGACCTGTTCATTAAATCTCGTTATTAAAAGTGCATTGTGTTATCTAAACACTACAGTCGTTTCTGCGTTAATGGTGCAAACAGTGCAGAACAATGGACGGCACCTGCTAGTGTAAAATACAGCTTTCTCCGTTGTTCCCTTCAGACTCTAAGATCTTGTAATATTGCAAACCCCCAAAAAGCGGCAAACGTAACTCCAGGCATCTTGGGAATTGTAGTAACTCAGAAGACATGCCCTTTGTTTAAGATACTTAAAATCTCTCCTGTATTATTAAGCAGTTTTGTCCTGGTAATGTATGGAATAGTGTGCATGTAATGTGATTTTTGAGCACGTATTGTTCAATTAAAAAATTAAAATCACTAGAAATGCATCAAGTGCCTTAATTACATGCCAGAGGAGGCTTTGTTCTGTTTCGCTTTGTTTGCGGGAGAAGTCTTTAGCGTGTCCCAGCGTGAAGTCTGTTATTTCGGGGAATATGACTGGCGGCCGTTTTTGAAGACCTGTCACGAAAAGCCATGGAAAGCGAGGGCGCCAGTATGCGCTTTTTCCTCGGGAACGAGTGCATCCCCACAGGACCAGCCTTGCCGGCACGTCCAGGAGACTGACAAGGACACCAAGAGCGGAAAACGCGCTGACACATAAGCCAGAGACGGAGCAGAGGGGTGCGCTAACTTAACGCTAAAAAGGTAAAACATAGTTACCGTCATCCCCGTGTGGGTGCAACAGCTGGGCTGCCAACTTTGGTCAGTTGGCTGGCATGAGATTTTCAATTCGTGACAATTAAGTCTGCACACGCATCTACATGTAACGGTTTTATTACCTTGTAAATAGTCTGTAGGGTTTGCGAACTACCCTAACGCTTTTGAAGTAGCTAAGTTTTGGTTTATAATGGGATGATATAGATTTGCCGTAAGATTTCTTGCGTAAGTGTTACGCCAGATTCATAAGATTTGGCAACCCTGCAATAGGAAACGCATAGGAAACCCATTGCGGGTTCCTTCCAGAAACGTCTGACCACACAACGCTCTGCAGCTCAGCTCAGCCAAGTAACAGCAAAGTGCCTGAAAAGATAAACACCTCATTAATGAAGCCAGTTTTATGCAGCCATTGCCATTTCTAAGCTTATTTTCAGTATTAGAAGTGTGACATCTACTGGAACTGACATTACTGCCCCTTAGAGAGAAACAACAGCTGGTGCCAAATCAGATTTGAGTCAACGGCATAATAAAAAGCTGGTATTAATGAAGACAGCTTGATGACATCGCTGGTATCTCCCTGTATTATTTAAAAAATGTTCCTGAAAACATTCTGCAGTGAGCCAGGCATTTTCTGACCTCCTTAAGATGCACAGACCGCAGAAGGAATGGGGGAAAAATGCACCTCTCTCCAGACAGAGAGTGGCTTGGAAACACCCCAGTGTTTGCTGTCTGAAAATGAAAGAAACCCCTTTAAGCCTTTCGAAACAGGCTTCTGCTTTTGTACGCAGCAGGGGTCTCCAAGGGGATAAGCAGAAGATCCGCATGAGCGATCCACACATCGCAGCCAAGTTACCTGCAGGCTCTTAGTCCTTTAATCAAGGCTCTTCTTAGTCTCTGGCACAACTCGACAGTATATCAGGCGCTTAGCAGTCATTAAGTAAAGAAAGCAATGGATAGTTCTTCTGAAAACATTCTGCTTTCTAGCGTTTGAAAACAATAGTATGACATGCAGCTCTGGGGACACAGTCTAACGCACCCTAATTCTACAGTATCAGGCGAACGCGGTGACAGAGGGCTGTCCAAAAATGTAAGAACGTGCTCTGCTTTGCTGGAAACGGAACCCATGCTAAGATCAAAGCTCCTCAACCGGGATCTCGCTGCATACGGACGGCAGCGATGAAAACGACCGTTTCCAACCACGAAACCCGTCTTCGGTCAAGATGTTTGGTCCACATAGGGCCGCCCCCTACCTTTTCAGGTGCCCCAGGCAAATCTTTAATTGGGAGCACCCCCCCCCCAACAAGAAAACTGATGATCATTTCGCTTCCTCCACAATGCAGGTAATTCAGGAAGCCTGGGCACCTGCCTCTTCAGCCAATAGCTATTGGCCGGCCCTGGGTCCACATTTCCAAAAAAGCTACAAATGCTGAAATTCTTCGAAATTTCGCAAATCGATACTGCTTTAAATATGCATTTGAAAGTTGCGTCAAGGCCTTAATCCTAAACATTAAACTCTTAAAGCTACCAAAGTAAAGGAAATCAGATAAACCACGAAGATGTCGAATCAATATTCATCTCTGTGATTATAGCCGATATCCCAAAAGAGTTACATTCACCACAAGTGTAGCAGCAAGCAGGACCCTCCTCAAACCTATAACTCTAAAAAAACCTAATAAATAATGGAAGGAAATTAATTGATAACATCAATGTCGCATTTATTAGGATAAAAGATAAATAGTGATACATGGTAGAGTGTGTGAGTGATTAATATGAAAGTCTGTCACATTTAAACTTTCTTAGAAAAACAGACTTTGGCAGTTTGGGTTTTGCTTCGGATGCATAACTGACTCAGTCAAAAATCAGCCCATAATTAGGAGACCAGAGGGTTGTACAATATGTTCTCCTCTTTCAGTGTGGGGGTGAAAATGGCTCTGTGTTACTGCAGGAATCTCTAACCAGTAAGAAAAGCCTTTACATGAAATCTGAGATTAAATTCAGCACCGTCGAGTCCGGAGGCGGGCTTTGGCACAAACACAGAGCCGAAAAGGTGGTCTACTTCTCATCGAGACAAAATAACCAAGTCCAAAGAGAAATGTGAAATTAAAAATCTTACCAATTTCACATATAAATCAGGGTACTTGGTTAATCCTGGGGAACGTTAAACAAATTCATACACTCCACTGTAAAGAGCAATGCGATATTTAGTCACACAAGGTGTGTAAAAGTTATTTGCTGAATGGTACACAGGACTATGCGGGATGGGAGCAAGTCCATGTTGGGGGGGAGGATCTACTGTCAGCACTATTTCACATGCAGCTTGCTACATATTATTGCTGTTTTTGAAATACTGTTAAAATCTTTGCCCCCTCCCCCAAGTGGTATGATCTAAACTGGTTATAAAACAGTCAGCGGGACATCCTCTTTCCTGACTGGCCGATTCCTCGGACATACGAGTTCAGCTGGACGCTGGAAGTGGTCTCTCGTACCAGCGTCCCTACAGCAGAGACAGCACCGACGAGGCTACCCCGCCTGTGGCCTGGGCCGCCCGCCATCCGGGCCGCCCGCCATCCGTCCTTCAGTCCAGCACTGAGGAGGGGGGCGGTCTCGAGCAGCAGTTCGGCCGGCGGACGCTCCGCAGCATGGAGCGGAAAACGCTGCGGTTCCCACGCTTGGGCTTCCTCCCCTGCGAGGTCTGTGAGGAGATGGACTTGCGCAGTGAGCTTCGAGGCAGCGTCTGATTCTCGTGCTCCTTGATCTTGTTCTGTAGGTGGCTCTGGATGGCGAAGCCGAGGGACTCGGGGTCGACGGAGGCCCCGTATACCTCCCACGTCATGCCCTGCTCGTCCCACACCACGTCATGGATGCTCCTCCCCTTGTTTGACTTGCTCGCGGCCTCCGTGTCCTTCTTCCGCCTGTCCTGCTCTTTTTTCTTCTGCCCCAGCAGACCCCGGCTCGCGGTCGTCTCTCGGTCGGGCTTGTTGCTTTGTTGGCGAGTCGCCTGTTTGACGGCTCCATCTTTCCTCAGCTCCACCCCATCTCCCTCCAATACCTTGTTTGATTGAGGTGGAACACCTACTTTTGATTCATTCCCTTTCGTGCAAGGAGGTGCGGTTTGTGTGCAATGGTCCATTTGTAAGGCAGGGGGTACAGCAGAGGGACCCTCAGCTGCCTTTGGTGGTGAGGCAGCGACGGCCTGAACCGCCTGATTGGATTTTGCAGGTTTTACGGGGAGACCTGCGTCTGACACTTCTGCTGCATGTCCACTAGGGGGTGCCACAGATGCGGTCGGGGCTGTTGTGAGTAACCCTTTATTGTGCAGGTCGCTGTCAGACGGTGGGTGAGACTCGATGTTGATTTGATAAACAGGCTGCAAGGGCGGAAGAGCTTTTTGGATGTTGCATAGAAGCCCTGATTCATTCGATTTGGACCCCAGTCCGATGTCCTGCTGCAAGGCCGAACCTGGACACTGGTTGATGCTGGTGCTCACGTTGGCGCACAAACCGGCCTCTAGTCTGACCTTCTCGGCTAGGTGGTCTACAGCCTGGAGGCTGGCACGGTGCTGAAGGCCCGTATGGATGCGTGTGGCCACAAGCGTCTGGATCCCTGCGTCGCAGAAGACCACGTCCCCTGCCGACATCTCGTCGGAGGACGGAGACTCTGCATTTGCCTGGTAGATGACGGCGAGGCCCTCTGCTTCCTCCTTCGCAGTGCTGATGGGCTTGTGCGGCACTGCGAAGGGAATCATATGGGGGCTGGTGCCTGCAGACTGGCTACGGACATCAGCGACCGCCTGCACCTCAGCATCCTGGCACATCTTCACAGAAGGTGGGCAGCATTCCACGGAGGCTGTCATGGTGGCGGCTTCCTTATACTGCTTCTGGCGCCCCTGCAGGTTCGCCTGCTTCTGCTCTGCAGTGGTGTCCTTACCGTTGATAGCTTTGCGCCCCACATCCGTAGGAGACCATTCGCCATTGCGTCTTTGCCCCTCAGATGTGGGGTTCTTGCTTGGTGAAGCCATTGATGGCAAATCCGTTTTGGAGATGGGCTTGGAGTCTCCTGGACTCTTTACATCCTTCTCAGGACCCACGGGCTGTAGTAGTTTTTTTGTGGGCTCTGCCACGTGCCGGTGTTCCGCTAACATCCCATCTCTCAAAGTGTCGGGCGATTTTTGACGACCCACCAAAGACGTTCTGGAAGTGTCTGTCTTTGCACCCTGTAGGGGGGTTTCTGGAAACATGGGGCTGGAGACCAGAGAGGAGGAGATGCCAGGCAGAATAGTGCCACCCTCTGACATCTGGGAGAGCGGCGTGCCTGCCTCTGTGCCCACCCTGGCGCTGCTTGCGTTCCCTTGCGCGCGGGATGCTTCCGAAGAGCTACTCCGTGGACTTGAGCCGCGATTCGAGTTGCGATTTGACTTCAGAGCCATAGCCGATCCATCGTTACTGTTCCACAACCCCTCATCCGTTCTGAGGTTCTGTGCTTTTGATTCTGCTGACACTTCCTCAGAACATGGAGCTTTCGCTGCTTTGCCATCCGTCGGTGTATCAACCTTTGATGGTGCAGCTGATGCAGCCAGACCGGCTTTGCAAACATCTACTCTCCCAGCAGTGGCTAATGTGGTAAGATTAGCATTACTATCCACGCAGCTGCTCCTCACGTCATTCGAGCATTGACCCGTCTGGCCTTCACTAGCCCCTGGCTCTTCATCTTTCTCCAGCTTGACACTTGCGGGTCTGCTTGGGTAAGATGGGCACCTAGCCCGCAACTTTCCACCCTCCAGAGGCTCGCACGTTGTGAGAGCGCTCAACGGTTCTGAGCTCTCCTCACCCTGCCTACATTTTGATGTCACCGCTGACGTTAGGTTCTGGTTCCTCTCCCTTTCCAGGACGGCACTTGAATCCCTTCTTCTCAAGGAGTTGCTGACAGCTAGCTGAGGGGCCAGCTGAACCGTAGTGGTCCTTTTGGGATTTGGAACTGTCCCCATTCTCAACTCCCGTTTGCGTCACTGAAAAGCGAAGGGATCCAGGGGGTAACTGTACTTCTCAGAAGTCAACAGCTGCCTCCACATCGGATTTCCTGAAGCAGAAAACAAACATCAGAGTGAATTTGCATTCCAGCACAGCCTGATGAAAACAAAGTGGTATCTACGGTGACCCACAATGCATCATCAATTTGCATTGTGTACAGGCCTCCTCTGCCCAGACCCTAGTATTCCTAAAAAGGAATGCCCAGTGTTCTCAGCACAATCACACAGTCCCCTCCATTTCAGCCAGCTTGTCCTGTGCTTCCTACAGTCTCCGTGAAAGAACCTTAAATGAACTGCGGGGAGAACATACAGACCCAGTGGTCCCCGTGTCCTAACACTGAAGTCCCAGAGTAGCATATATGCTGAAATGCTGAAATGAAACTGAAAGTGGGATGTGCAGGGTATGGATTTCTGGCAATGATCTTCAATCCAAGGCCAATTGTCTTGCCATGCAGGGTGGTCTTAGGGGGGCGTGTCAGGCTCTTCTGGAGCCTAGATGCAAACTGCCGCATCAATGTGACGGAGATGACAGCCACAGCATCTGGATAACACTGTTACAGCTTTGGCAGCACAAATGCCTCGAGTAAAGCAGAAAAGACCCACACATACAGGGAGAAAGTCACCTCTCGCAAAGCCAAGGACTTCAGAAATCTCCTCTGCAGCCGAGGAACATCAAGACCCAATCATGTCATAGGCAAGATTGACCTTTTTAGATAACCTGCTTTTGTTTGAAAAAACATAACGTCTGACAGTTCAGTGAAGAGAAAATTCTCTAACCCACATATAGTTGTCAAAAAATTCACTAAAAATCAAATTCCATTTGCTCACAGTTAACAAATAGTCTAGCTGATTCTATAGTTAATCATGAGAGGCAGGTATTTAATAAATGTGTATATTGTGAATACAAGTTAAAACCTTCATTGTATTGTTTGCTTAAGTATTCTCGAAATGTTCCCCCAATGAAAAATGGAATCTGGATGTCATTGGTGCGGGACACGTTTCATGTGACTTCGTGGGTATTTATTGCCACATGACGTTCCATATTCCTGCCACAGCAGACTATAACCTAAATGATGTCATTACTATTTGGCATCTTTATTATTCTTACTACGTCCTTCCGCGTGCGGAAGCTGAATTTTGATTACCAATAGCATTGCAGTCAAGAGTCCTTAACCAATCATTGAACACCATTTTAGACCGGAAGGAGTAAATATTTAGAATAACTAAACATACGGTATTTCAGATTACATAGATCGGGACGACTTTCTAAATAATAAACTATGTAAGTTTAAAAGTAGGGTAGGCCAATCTTTGCAAAAAGTGAACAACTCTAAAAGCAAGCGAGCACCTCTTAAAATATCTGACACCGAATTAAATCGACGGACACCGAATCATAAGAAATTTAATAGGTGCACAGCTACCTATTTAGGCTAAGTGAGATTTAAGACAGTCCGTCGGTATGTAGGATCTGGGATTTGAGGGATGAGCTTAACCTGAGTAACAGATCCGTCATTTTAAAATATTGCCCTGTTTCAGAAACAATATTTTACTGCTTTTCCTGTCAAGTGATGGAGACACCAAAGGTGACTAGTGTTCAATTTCATTTCCATCGAGAAACCAACCTAAAGACTTGACTGGTGCATCATCTGTGTGACACCCACATAAAGGACTGACCAGATAGCATTTTGCAGCAACGTACCCGAAACTGTGTCCTCTGAGAAAATAAATGGGTTAGTGGCAGTAAAATGGAGTGACGGTCACTGCTGCGGGGCGCGTATCGACTCTTCGCGTCGGACAACGCGCGTTCAGCCCAACATGCGACTGCCGAGGTCAGCGGGCGTGCAAACCGGCACTGCGTCTAATTTCCCCACAAATCCATGGACGGCTGGAAGTTGGTGTCGAAATCAAAACACCCGCATCCATCCAAGTGCATTGCAATTCATCAAGGTTATTAAACAGTAAGTAAATTTACTTAAGAAAAAAAAGAACAGGAGATGCTCCAGCCGCGTAGGATCCGCAGAGTATGATGTAGGTCGGCACGGAAAGCCTTGCTACATACTAAAAAAACGCGCCTCGTGCTTTCGCAAAGTACTTGCTATTTGAAATAAAATGTGCTTGTCATTTACCTGCTAATCATTAATGCATACAGTGGTTTGCTTTAAGTGTACGAATTGCAGATGATATCTTAAAAATGTATTAATCGATAACTGGGAAATTATTCATTTTCCCAGCTCATAGCCTATTGGCTTTGTATTGTAAATTTAAACGACGTTTCTGGCTTTAAACGCACTGAAAAATGATGCTATTTCCCCAACCATTATATTGAATATTTGTTGTATCTTTTGAAATGAGTGAAAATGATACCGTTTATTGCTTTGCATAATCCTGATTTTATGGTTCGATTACATTGCCGAAACGTATTTCACACGTGCCCGGCATCTGGCAAGCAGATAACAATATACACATTAATGTTTATGTACGTGTGTATAGGCTAATACCCCAGATCGACGTTATTATATATAGTATTTTGTATACTGGACTATATAAACATTTTGATATTCCAGTTATCCTTTCGAAATTTACTTGTAGGCTACGTAATATTTCTAATTAATTCATCGACAAAGGAAAACGACGCTTCAAGGTTACAAATTAACGCTGAATGTTAACTTATGTAGTGGGAAAAAATACATAAATACTGGATACAAGTACAAGCAATTTATTGGGAACTGTAAAGAAGGTAAACTGAACTGAATATAGATGCTCTGGACACAAATCAAAGCTTGTACTCTCTCCGAACACCAAGCATGTCTACAAAATTTATCAGCCATCCGGAATTTACCCCAGACTAAAATCACCCGAATTAAAATTAAGATCATGCTATCACACGAGTAGTGCAATAAATTAGAAGAGAGTTTATTTTGCGAGTGCAATGTCACGCATTTGGCACACAAGTTAGGCAACTAGACAGAAAGATAATCAAGCCAATTATGGCTGAGTTATATGAATTATTGAAACCAAACCCACCTCGGTGAACGTTAGATTTCCAGGAGCCGGCTTCAAAGATTCATTTGACCTTGCGGACGAATTCATTGTTAAGCTGAAATCCATCGGATGCCAGTGAATCGCAGATGAGGGACGGCTTCGCTGCCTTTTCTGCCCGCGTCTCCGGTAATTGTGATGTTGATTACTGCGCTATTTAAGCATCGTTTGTCTGTGTCTGTCCGGCTATAAGGCACTCAGCTGCATATCAATGAAAGACTGAGGCGGACGTCAGTGACACGAAACCACGCCTTTCGAAGGGCGACTGAATGTGGTCCAAACCACAGGATGGGAAATAATAATTAGGTCACATCGCTCGTTGATTTACTCTGAGATGTATGAGCGCGCAGTCCAGCGCAGACCCACCGCTGTCAAATTCGAATGGGGCTTTCACATAAATTGTTACATCGAACTTTTTTACAATACCCATCAGGAAATCATACATAGGCCTACATATATTGTATAGCCCAACCTCAGCACTCTTATGTGGGACAGATTCAATCTCCACCGCATTGTGTAGAGAAATACAACCTCAACGGGACGGAAACACATGCACGGTGGTATTGGTGCTGTTTAACATATTCATTAAAACCTGTTTCATAATATGCTCCTGACATGAATTTGTAATTCAGCATCCTCTGAGAGCTACCGTGTTAAAATTTATTGTTTTTCGTATATTTACACCCCGAAGCATCGGCACTCTTCTGCGATTGTAAATGCATTGATTTGCACCGCGTATCTCATTTAGATCACGTATTTTGCCTCCTTCGGATGAAAACAATTATCTGTGTGAAAAGCCCTACAGTGTCAGGGGCTGCTGCAGTGCCCGCTGGATTTGGCCGCCGTTTCGAGCTGCAGGCAGGCGACGTGCTGCAGCATTCCGCCCGCGAGGCAGAGGGGCGGCACACCGGCACGCGGACACGCTTCTGCTCGTCACATTTCACTTATTTCCGAGAAGCGGGTTCCAGGCCCTGTGTGCAGCAGCGCGAGCGGTAAGGGCCACAAGTCAGCATGGGGAGCGCGTGCTAGATGACGGGTCAGTCACGCATGTCCCCAAGGATTCTGGTTAGGTGCCAGAACATAGAGAGTGTATGAATGGATCATGCACTGGTGTAATGGTCACTGCTTGCTTTTAGGTAATGGATCCACAGACAAGTATTCCCAAAATATTTAAGCTGTTGAATATTCATGCATGTCTTAGGAAACTCCAAGCTGAACATGCATACTTCAAAAACGCAGATTGGGGCTGGGATTCGAACCCCTGTCTTGGAAGTATGAGGCCCCCATGCTGTGCATATCTGCCCCTAAAGATGGGTAAATTTGGCAGTACAACAGTTGTGGCCAACCACATATAAAAACCCAGCCCAAACTGCTAACATCTCCTTTGAGGCTTCAAATTAAAAATTTATGTTCATACTCTATCAATTTAAGTGGCTCAATTAACTAAAGTGCTCTTCCCAGGAGCAGCCCGGTCACTCAGATCATGCCTTTGTTGATCATGGCAAGGACACCCATGGTGAGTTAGACTTAAATCAAACAAAGCACTTCCCTGCTGAATGCCATGTTAAATCATACAGCTGACCAGCATGTTGCTCCTGAGTTGCTGTCTTGAGGCAGTAGGGTTTATGTCATTCTGAGATTATGGCATCCAGCACAGTGCTTAATGGAGCTGTACCAAAAAAATAGTGACATGGCCCAGAAGAGTTATCTACTTCCTGGCTTTATTCTGATATCAAAGTAATATTTTGGCAAAACTGGGGCCAAGGGAATGAATAAAAATATTCAGCCAGAAAGCCTTAAGCGTGCAAAGTGAAAGTGTGGCAGTCGTGTATCTCTGCGCATCGCTGGATGTCCCACATTCACAGACTTGCATACTGCAGTTTTCAATAGACGGACGACTCGGGATTGACCTCTGCCGTCCCATGAATCTGACACAAATAAGGAGTCAGGGAAGATGGATTTTTTTTCCAGTACTGATGTGTATCAGACTATATTCTACAGCAGTATAACATAACTACACTGTGCAAAATATCAAAGTATAACATGACAATATGCTATAGTATTCACAATTAAAGAGGAGATGTGGTGTAACATACACACAGCACAGGCTGATCAGATGGGGAGACCCCTGGTGGTCGCTGGGGGCTAAGCACCCACTCATTTCACTTATGCCTTAATATCTTCCTTAATCTGGTCTTTCCTCTTTCTCCTGACTTATATTCAGCATTTCTCTCCCCTTTACCCACGGTCTACCTTATCTGAACATGCACACATATTAATGGTGTTTGTTCAGTATCAGTTTAATTACTAAAGCAGGGTTCCAGTCCTGGACAACCAGAATTCAACATAGTTGGCAGATTCCCCTGCTCAAACACATCAGCTATTTCCTAGGTTTAGGAGGTCTGTCTGAGCAGGGAAATCTGCAAACCGTGTTGCAGACCGCCCCCCAGGACTGGAATTTGCGGGATAGAATGTGTTAGTTGGTCATGATGAGAAGAGGAATTTAGACAAGTTCAGTATAAATTCAGAATAAATACAGAATGTTATCAGCAAAAACTCTTCAGTCTCTCTTTTTGGTGAGATGTAGGCCTTCTGTTCAGTGGAAGGATTCAGGATTTTGGACAACATATAATGGAGTTAGCTGCAGGTCAACTCCACCACCTGGTGGAGCTCCAGGATCACCCTACGCAGACTGGGGAGGTTTATTTAGCATTGGTTTGTCATTACATGATTACAGCAACAAATTTGTTTAACCTTACTCTCTGTGAGAGAGGTTTCCGTCAAGGGGATTGTTCTGACGGAGCTTCCACAGGTTATTTAGGTCGAAAGATTTGCAAAGGTACTGACCCTAATGTAGAATCTTAGCTAGATTAGATTATTGGGGAAATTTAAATGTTAATAAATAGTTTGAACTATGGGCCAATTTAGACAGCACTTAGCCAAACTGCATGTCTTTGGACTGAAACATTACAATGATTTTTGAACGAGATCGGAGGTCTGAGTTGAATAAAACATGGGTTTCCATGCAAAAATCAGAAGAAGTGTAGGTTAGTTCATAGTCCTGTATTTGAAAACTGACCACACAGTACAAATAACAGATTCACGAGTAGCTGAGCCAACTTTAGTTATTCTTATACTGCAGTAGTCCCGTACACAGTACCAGTGTAAACAATATAACTACCAGTAAAAGGCCAAAAAAAGAATATTTACGCCCTCTGGTGGACATTGAACAAATATCCTTGCACCCTGTACTGATTTAGGCAGCAATTCAAAATAACCAATGTTTAGGGTAAAAACCCAAAATACTGGTCAGGAAACAGAAATGCTATGTAATGCCAAGTGTAGATTTTTGCATTACACGATTCGGCTTATCTTCCCCCCCTTAACAGCTAGTTAGACAGAGCGAATGAGGCTGGCTGGCAAGGCCGACGTTAAGGGGACACAGCAGGGAAGAGAAGGCGAGCTGTAACATCGCACAGTAACAAGGCCAAGGGGGAGAAAGGCTCCGCACTCCAGCGGCATCAATTAGCGTTCCCATTATGGGTTACCACGGCAACTGGATGCGTCACCGTCGCTTCTGCGCATGTCAGACGCGGTCGCTTCCGGTTTTGTTTCCGGGCTCCCAAGCTTCGGATGCTAATCAAAACAGCAGGCAACTGGAACCTAGTAGCGGATTTATTTACCCCCACTTCTGTGTACGGCCGGACTGGGCTTCAGGTATCTCATCTCTGTTAAGTGTTTAGGATCGTACTGCTGCCCGCTGCTTTGCCGGCTATACACACACGCTGGTGCTGTGTGGTAAATTTTAGCACGCTATTAATGAATCAGCCTGCTAGCTAACGTTTTATCCCGAACTGTAATGGAGCGAGGAAGTCACTTGTGATGTGCTTTTCCACTAACTCACGAGCAGTTAAAGTTTATATAAATAGGATCCTTTGAAGATGTTCTTTGGTATGCTCGATACAGTAGAAAGCCAAGTAGTACTGCATTTCAGCATGTTATTATCTAAGAAGTGCTATGTAATTTTTGCTGTAAAGTCTAAATATATGGCTTGCACAAATTTGGTTGTAACGAACTGTCGTGCGCATTTATGTTACAGTAGCTGCGCTCTCCGTCTCAAGTTTTTACAACCGCCCTGGGGGGGCTGCAGGGTCACCTTTACTTGCCTCCGCATCCCACACTGTTAGGATGGACACAAAGTATTATGAGTTAATGGTGATTAAGGATCTGTCATACATTACGGTCGCCGCCCATTATGTCTCTTAGTAATGAATAGCGCTAGTTGGACACGTCAGGAGGAGGGCGGCGCGTGGAGAGATTAAAAAGGAGCTGTCCTTGGGGTACACGTGTCCATAGACCAGGGCTCTTCAAATCCAGGCCTTGTTTTCAGCTCTCCCAGGTAGTTTATTTAATCATTACTGATTGTGATTGGCTGGGGCTTCACACCTGGTTCACAGGTAAAGGAAGGCTGGAAAATCAGCAGGGCTCGGACCCTGAAGACCGTGACTTGAATAGCCCTGCCATGGACTGATTGAGCATATGTTGGTGTGGCATACAGTAGAATGGAATTAATATGCATAAATTTGTTTTAATCTCAAAATAGGTTTACATGCTTTTTTGTAGCAGTAATTTTTAGGAGTAATATGTATAAATGTTGTTTTCATTTTTTCTTTTAAGAAAATGTTGGATTAAAACTGAATATATTTGCTTTTTGTTTTGTCTGTTCTACAGAATGCTGGGGTACATCTGGCAGTACTTGTACAGCTCGCTCTTTAGATTGTGGCTGAAGTGGTTCCTCAGACAGATAACGGGAAAATGCGAGCTGCAAAGGATCTGTGATGGTTACAGGCAGGGAGGGGCGCGGACAAGCAGGGCAGGTGAGGAGACTGCCATTGACTGTGACAATGGCTGGGACTCTTTGTTCGTTTGTTTTGTACATTTGTTTCTGCCCTGGAGGTGAAAAGTAGGGCGTTGTCAGTCAGACCTTCATCCTAATATGGCTCTTGTTTCACTTACAGAATATTCTCTTGAATGCTCAAAAAGCAAGGTGAGTTTATTAAAAAAAATTTTTTACGTGGAAATAACTTTTCTCTGTTTTGTGACACTTTACATGCCACACTTGTTTGCTTTTCTAAAAGGAAACTGGTTCTCTGTCTCCCCCGCTGTAATCTCTCTCACAACAGACGCTACGGACGGCCATTGACGTTGAAGAAAGTGGGTTAGAGCAGCGTGTCACCGCTATAATGGCAGAGAAGAACATCAGATTGGAGAAAGATCCCATGTAAGCGCTTACAGATTCACACCAAGGTGCCAGAGATTCACAGAATCCCCCCTGTTCAAGTAATTAGGCCTAAGATTTAAAAAAAAAACACTCTCTTGTATGAGCTATCGTTTACTAATGATGGAATGTGCTGTTTACGGTTTAGGTTTAAAACAAACCTGAAGGTTTGTTTACTCCAAATAAATGGATACAGGAAGTTGTACTTATACGTGGAGGACCTCAGAAAGCAGGTGTTTGAGTCTGAGAAAAAGGAACATGAGGAGCTGCTTTTGAAGGTAGGGCCTGTTTCTGCAAAGGCCAAGAGATTTAAAGTAGAGCTCAGAGCTGCAACATTTGCAAGATGAGGAGGAAAATCTTATCTCTGATTGATGATCACAAAAACATTTGTCATAGCATTGTGATATGTCGTATCATATAGGCATTAACTACATACATATGTGCTATTAATGTGTTGTTTGGTGCCCATACGGTCGGTGTAGCCGGTTGAAGCTTAGCTAACATTTCTTTTTCAGTTATGGGATCTGCTGATGCCTTCTGTGAAGCTGCAGTCCAGAATTACTAAGCAGTGGGGAGATATTGGTTTCCAAGGCGATGACCCCAAGACTGATTTCAGAGGAATGGGCATGCTGGGCTTAACCAATCTCGTGTGAGTGCGAGACATGTGACCTGCATACTGATGCTACAGTGGCTAAAGTTAATTAGCATTCAAACAGGGGAAAAAAGGAGCGTGGGAAAAACAATCTTACCAGTTCTGACTTTTGATGTTTAATAAATTAAGAAAATTAAAATGGCTAGGGGCCAGTGTGTGGCTCAGTGAGCTAAGCCTCAGTGCGTGTGATCAGAAGGTCGCCGGTTCGAGCGCGGCCTCAGCGGAATAGCCACATGCCCGTGGGCCCTTGAGCAAGGCCCTTAACCCCCAGCTCCATGGGCGCCACTGCAGGTGGCTGCCCTTCACAGCCAAGCTTGCTCTCACGTGTTTTCGTGGGTCGTGGAGAGCAAGACTAGGTAGGCAAAAAGAGATTTTCCCCTTGGGATCAATAAAGTGATGCTGATGATAATGATAAGTAATAATAATTGGTGCTTGGTCTATGTTTTAGGTTTGTTTCTAATTTTCTGATTTTTCCAGTTTCTTTAGCGAGCGATACACAGAATTATCGCGGCAGGTCCTGTCACACGCGAATCACCCCAAGTTAGGGTAAGATGGCCGCCCTCTCCCACACATCTGAGCCGTGCGGCCAATGTGTGTGCGTGGTATTGCTGTTGTGGCTCTGTCTGTCCATGGCGGGCCTCCCGCTAGCCTCCGGAGTTTGTTGTGTCTGCGTTGGCAGTTACTCCTATGCCATAGTGGGTATCAACCTGACGGAGATGGCCTTCAGTCTCCTGAAGAGCGGCGCCCTCAAGCCTCACTTCTACAACTCTGTGGCCGGGAGCCCGTCCCTGGAGCACTTCCATCAGCTGTACTGTGAGTGGGAAGGGGGTTGGGGTGAGAAGCCTAGGGGGGGAAGGGTGGATATTCCTGCCCTTGGAATAGTCAACATGAACCACGTATGGTCATTTGTCCAGGGGTACATTTCCCAAAAGTATAGTTGTTAACTATGGTAGCAACTTGCATGGTTGGAACCATGCAAATGAATGGTTCCAACTATGTAGGTTGCTAACGGAACCTTCTGGGAGACGTAGCCCAATTTGTTTCCCTGTCCAAGAAACTGATTGCCGTCTAGTTGCGGAATGGCTAGCCAGATCCAGAAGGCAGTACCCTCACCGTTTTCATTTTCGACAGGTTACCTTGCCTACGAGTTCGATAAGTTTTGGATCGAAGAAGAGCCGGCCAGCATTATGGAGTTCAATCTGTACAGGGAGAGGTTTCACGAGAAGGTGAAGATGCTCCTGGGGGAGCCCGACGTGTCCCTCTCGCTGAACCTGACGTCGTAACAGTTACCCTGAATTTCTTAAAGGGACCTGTGCGTTTCATTAATGGTCTGAATAAGTATTAGCAATACGGTACCCATCCCCTTTAATTTTTTTTAACCATTACATTTTTACACAATTCAAATGTAATAAGTTAAGGAAAACTGTAATTTGCCTAAGAAGCCCACCTAATACTCACATTGACTATGGATGGAATGGGTGTATTTAAGTAAAGGGCATCAATTGCACACAGGGGATACTGAAGCTGATTTTCTTAGAAGAATGCTAACCAATTAAATTTAGCTTAGCGAATAAGACTGACTGCTGTTTTTGTTTTTTTAGAAGGATACTTCCTGCCTCTTTGGCTTTAGTGACTGAATCTCAGGAATTCTCAGGAATTTAAGGGCCAGCATCCCCATTGTTTTACTGGTTAAGCAAGCAGCACTTGTCTCATGGCGATGTGGTTACTTGCTATACAGCATTTTTACGTTTGACCGTCTGTTGCTCTTCTTTTAGAGGTTGTTTACCTTCTCCGGTATGACCGTGAAGGTGCTTTAAAAAGACGACATGTTTGGATGATGCGTTCTCGATTGACCCCCTGCATGCCAGCAGTGAGAGCTCCATTCTGCCCCCTACAGCCCGCTCTGGGCAGTCACGCGCAACATGTGCACTAAAGCGACTTTTTAGTGTGTTATTTATATACCGTGTTCTGCTTCTGGAGACTTTGTAATTTCGGAGGAGTTTGACGGTCTGTCCCTTTGTACATTCTGGCAGAGCACCTCGCACGAGAATAAACTGACTTTTCACGAGTCTGTTTTGTTGCTTCTGTTGCACGTGTTACGCAAGAAGCGTTTCGAACTTAGCTGTGTAAGTAGTCTGTAGCTGTCTTCCCTTAGCTGTGATTATACAGTACACCAGCCACTACTTTTTAAATTCCAGCTTCTAGAAGCTGAGCCTAGTCCCTTAAATATGAGCAGATGATTGATTAACACTATACAACTCATATACAGTACTCATACAGGCTGTTGCTTCGGATTGTTTCATTTGCATGTGAACAGACTAAGCCTATGTCTGTCTGGCTTGGCATGCCTTGGCTTAAAAAAAAAGAAAACACCGATTGTATATATATATATATATTTTTTTTTTTTTTAAGAAAATTAAGTGCATTTTGTTTCAATAAATATAAACATTCCTTCTATCCATTGATGCAGGTGGAAAAACCTTTTCGAAAAGTCTGCTGTGCGTATGTCATTTACTTCAGGTTCTCCACCGCAATTACCCCGCAGCCGGAGAAGCATAGAGTTTACGAAAAAAACAGAATCCAGGTCACTGTCGATACTCAGTGGCCAGGGAAGGTCAAAAAAATCGTCCTGCCCCACAGTACAAAGTGCGTACGTTTAGCACACAGAAGCTTGTTTATAGGAGAAGAGAAGCCTTTGTATCAGATGAGGTCCAAGTCCATCATCGAGTATCTAAAGTTACTGCCATCTGGGCAGACTTCTTTTCTTAAAGTGCTCCCCTCGTTCAGACATTTTCCACAATGCAACTATGTGTTTAAGCAATAGATCATGATCAAATACCTTAGGCTCATGTGGCTAATTATAGCTGATGACTAATTACTTTGGGGTTTCAGGATATGCAGTCAGCCGGTCCCCTTGTATTGACCAATTACTTTTTTTGTAATTATACTATCTAAAGGTAGTTGTCAGAGGAGGGTAGCTCAGGTCCAGAAAGTTAAAAATCGAAAGAAGATTTTGTTTCAACCTACCGGTTGAGTATAAAGAGGCTCAGATATAGAGTACTCAGCTGGTCGATTGAAACAAAATCTCGGTCTGGATTTTTCATTCCTGAGACTGAAGTATCCACCTCTGCTAGTTGCTCTCTGGAAGACAGAGAGGAGATGATCTGTGTGTGTTCTGTGCGGGTTGACCGGATTATGGGTGGAGCGATTCAAACAGGCTCCTTCCTCTCTGGTGTAGAGTCACTTGTCTCCGCCTTATTTCTGGAGACCATCATGGCCCTCTTCAGCTGCTCGAAGGACACAAACATCACTATGTTCCAGGAGCCCAGTCTTAGGAATGAGGGAACAAACCTGTAGAAAGGAAAGAAGAGAAAAACATCAACACGAACTAAGTTCCACGGTTCCATTTCCATGTGCTTTGCTGTGCCACAATGACTGGCCAAAGGCTATGTCCGTCTTTTTGAGGCTTCTTCTCATTGGCTGCCCTGGATAAGGTGGCAGCAGTGGGTATTGAGAAGCCAGGTGAGTCCATTGTAGCTGATGCTGGGAGCTCACCCTTTGTAGAAGGCCGTGGGCCCCTCCTTGGTCAGCATGGTCCAGGCACAGTTGACGGCGCTCGTGTACTGGCCAGGCGGGGAGTTCATGTACCGCGTCTTCACCACATCCACGGGGGAGGCGATGACCGTCGTGCAAAACCCAGCCCCAAATGCTGACACAAAGTGACAGGGCAGGTTGTCTGTGATCCCGGGAAACAAAAACACAGTATTTGTTAACAGCGAAGCCCTGAAATCTGAAGATGACCTGCAATAGGCTCCCCTGTCCAGGGGCTTACTCACCCGACATCAGCTTGTGGTTGAGAATAGCCTCCTTGATGATGTCGTAAGTGACCAGCTCTGTGCAGTTAACCAGGGCATTTCTGGTTATGTTGGGCAGAGTCCCTGAAAGCGGCAGATATTAATACTTTAATAACTTAATAAGATGCTTTTTGAGATGGTGTTGTCAAGGTTTTGACTGTGAGCCGGCAGAGGTGTGAATAATGGCCATCAAACCCAGAGACCCACCCACCTTTCCACAAGCCTCGCAGACCCTCTTCCCGGAAGATCTTGCCGTAGGCCTTGAGGGCGCCGCTGTATCTGCGATCCACCCCCTGGAGGTTTAACTGGGCCTGGAACCGAACCTTGACTACGTCTGTTGGCTGCGCGACGGACACCGCCATGGCTCCAGTGGTACAGCCAGCCAGGATCCGAGTCCCGACCCCTGGATCTGGTAGGGCGAGGAAGACACCAAGAGTCACACTACACCTTCAAATGAGAGGCTCCCTAGATGAGCACTGCACTGAAAACGATTCATTTGGCTACAAAGGATTGGAGAATATGCCAGTTGGATAGAAGTGATTCCCACAAAAGGAGTTCAAGATCAACAAGTTTATGTTTTTGTAACTTTTATGTTCTCGTTCGTCACAAACAATAAGCAAACTAGGGTTTCCCGTCAGGTTTAGCACCCAGAGAGCAAGACGACATAGATTGAAACCCAACATCGCTTGTCGTCCTGCCATCTGCCATTGCCCCGGACTCACTGTCTCTCCCGCCGGTATACAAGAGCTTGACGTTGTCATAGAAGCCGATGCGGATGGAAGCGAAGGCCATCTGCCGGTGCAGGCCAGCAACCAGGCCGTTGTAGAGCGAGTGCGGCCCCTCGGTCCGCACCATGGTGCTGATGGTCCCAAACACGCCCCTGTAGCGGATATCCTTGGCCGCCCCCGCTGTTGCCTTCTCTCCCTGGATCTATGATTCGCAAAAACAAACAATTGTGACGGGAGGACTAAGGCGACGGGAGCCTGGAAGAGAGAAATCAATTATCCACAGAGGACTGGTACCTGTAGCCGAACTTTGGCGGTATCCAGGGGAAAGGTGACCAGGTCGGCGATGCAGCCAGCCATGCCAGCACTCAGGATCTTAACCCCTAAAGGTGGAGGTACTTCGGAGGGCTTCAGTCCAACCATCCTCACCTGCTGAGATACACAAGGATCCCAGCTGTCTGTCAGTAAACTTTTTCCCAGTAGGCAGAGATACCTTATACTTGTTTCTGCATATTATGAAGCGCCGGAACCCTGGAATGGGCACATTAAAATTACTTAAGCTTTAAACAGCTTGAATGTTATACTGCAGGGAGTTACAGAAGTAATTCAATGCTAGTGGCCCAAAGGTATCATAGTTCAGCCCCTATTGGGACTTAAACCTGCAGCCTTTGTGATACAAGTTCAGTTACTTCACCTGTTATTATTATCATTATTATTGTTATTCTTAAATCTCCCACTCTTAAAACACCACTGTTAAAATCAAGAATGTTCTAAGATATGCAAATAGTGATCTCAAAGTACATCATACTTCTTTTTCCCCTTTGCATTTTGACATGGTTTATTCATTCATTCATTCATTCATTATTTCATTGTACATTGCTGCTTGCAACTGTCAGCTTCAAACATGGCAGCTTTTTCCATTTCATTAAAAGGCAAAGCTCCATGAAGTTAAATCGTGACCGTCCTCTGCTCAGAACCTTCATTTGTACATTGCAAACTGTTAGCGAAGTCGCTCCCAGCAATAGAATTATAAAAGTCACTTACTTTGTCACCCCGGGAGAATAGAAACTGGTTTGTGCTTTGGGGCGTTCAGGGTGTTCCACACTCACTCCACCAAGATTTTCCTCTCTGTTCTGCTCATGTTTTGGGCGCCTTTATTGTGACAGCCAAAAGGAGGCGTTACTCTACCCAGAGGGCAGGGACAGTGGGTTGGGAACTCAAAGTTCATTCGCTGTCAGCGTGTCAACCTCCCTTCGACACCGGGAGCTGAAAAAAGTTCATATTCTGACTGGAGTGGCTCTTGTATACAGGTTGGTCTAGACCGTAAGGTATTTGTGGTGGGGAGTGGGACGGAGGGGGTGGCCTGTGTGTCTTGATTTACAGTAAAGATTAACTGATCAACCCCGGGATCTAATTAAGATAACGACAACAAAGTCTGAAAGCACCTCAAGGTGAAACTCAGAAATGGGCAAAACAACAGAGCCCTGAGCTCTTTGTGGGAAAACGTCTTGTGGAGGAAACACGGATTTCATCTCTACGCCCTCGATTGCTCAAACCAGGAGTGGCAACACGGGTGTTCTCCTCCTCGCGGCGTCATGACGCGGACGGCTGTCGCAGAAACGCGAACCGGTTCACCCCACCCCCTCTGCCGATTGGACCTTCCGCCCTGCCGTGTTTGTCCCATGTTGTGACATCAGAGGGCCGGCAGGTCATTGAGAGTTGAAGGGGGGGGGGGGGTGTATGACGTCCGTGGGCTGAAGTCCAGGGCAGCTGAGGTGACGGCAGGCCACTGAGTATTGCATAATGCGCTACTGGACCGGTAGGACACTCGCAAATATGTGCAGAAATCTCTTGCCCGTGAGGTGGCCGGGTGACCCCCAGCGGCCTATTCGGTGGCTGCGTTGGGATCCAACTGTCCATGGCTCCTGACAATCACGACAATGTATGGGGGGAGGTGGTGCCATTAAGGCAAGAACATCGGTTTACATATCCCTTGGAGAGATAAGTTGTTTTTGCGTTGCATTGTACCTTAATGAGATACCAGTGTCGGATGTCCTGTGCCACGTTAAAATCATCACAGTCACACACTGAGCCATGGCAAAACTACCAAGCAGTGAAGCAAAAAGCTGGTTATTCCAACAACTAAACCATTAGCAGAACAAAAGCTGATTCTGGGCAAAAAACAAGACCTTTATTGGGGGTGGGCGTTAATAATCCTTTACTAGCAGAAAGGCCCTCAAGAGAACCAATCAGGACACGACGGTGCCAACTCTCACCTCAAACCTACCGGTCGATTTACACTGCTGTGATAAATGCTTCCGATTAACTACGGTTAATAGCTGAGGCTCAATGAGTTTAATGTTTAACACACGGTTCTTCCAAATGTGCGTATGAGGAGATTGGGCTTTTTTCATTACCGGAGGCCGGGCACAAAATACAAGCAAACCGGCCATAACCTGAACAGCAGGCAAGCACGTCAGTCATCAGTTAAATAACTTCAGCGCTTAGGATTCTGTCATTAATCACCCGACAATGTTTTTTTTTTTTTTTAAAGCAGCAGGTGACGCCAGCCAGAGCAGAACTGCCGAGTCACACCAGACAACAAAGACGACACTGACAAAAACAACTGGGAACAGTTTGGCCTAATTTCTCCATTGAAGGCATCAAGCCTTATTCAGATCAGTCCTCGGTAGCTGGACGCGTAGGGCTGTGGGTTCGACTCTGCACCCGACCCTCACTCCAGTCCAAAGGTGCATAGTTCAGGTGAACCGGAGACATGGCTGATTACACGAACGCCCAGTTCCCCACCGCACAGATAATACACTGCAAAGTACGACTGCTGACGAGGGACAGAAGCAGGGGGTCGTGCCCCAAACGTTTGTCTATCCTCGGTACAAATGTGAGCCAAATCTAACTCCCACAAACTACGGTCTCTCAGAATGGCCACCAAATGTGATACCAACCTTGTTTCCCTGGTTACCACTTAGCATCGGAACAGAGTTCCTGATCCTCAAACATAATTCAGAATGAAACGTAATAAGATAAGTTCGACAAAGTACAAACAGAACACACACTGGCATTTACAGCACCCCAAGACAACATAATAATGCTGCAATATTAGCGGAGCATGACCGGCTCTTCTGATTGGCTGAATTTGCACACACCCCCCCCCCACCCCCACCTCTCCCAGCAATGCAAAACAGAACACAAATGTATCTCTGAATCCTTTGAACTGCAGGACCAATTTCCCCTGTTATGTAATAATGCCACAATTACTGGGTCCAACAAGCAAAGGGTAAAACTTCAGAGGGTTACAGATAAATTACCTTTTTTAAAAAAAAAAAAAAAAGTTCTTAAAATCAAATGAGAGTTGGTGTTTCATACAATGTTCAACAAATTAAAATAGAAAGTAATAAAGCTACAATGCCAAAATATTGCAATGAAAAGAAAAACGTGTTACTTGACTTTATTGTATCGAAATATTGTACAAAACTCTGTACGCAAACCCACGTGACTATCCATCCATCCATCCATTTTCCAAGCCGCTTATCCTACTGGGTCGCGGGGGGTCCGGAGCCTATCCCGGAAGC
>JAODJU010000085.1:1226939-1238346 GCA_026776725.1 Gnathonemus echidnorhynchus
CCCCCCCCGAAATCTACCCCCCAAGCCACAGCAGACGCACAGGAAAACTCATCTATGTTTCACCTGAATTGCTCTCCTCTGACCTTTTCCCAAACACAGAGCGTTTAACTTATCAGTGACCTACCAAACCTACAGCTGGCTAATCTCAAAGACTGCAAACGCCCCACAGGCAAACAGCTGTAATATCACTGTCTGCATCCAGTGCACACCTCTACCATCTGAGCAAAAAAATCTGTGAAGTTCTCTGGGCGTCACTGAGTGCCCCCAGTACAAGGAGGCCCATTTAACCCTTAGGGCTCCTTAAATTTCACTGCTGCACATTTCGGACCAGGCAAAGTCTGGCTGTGGTTAATCAGGATTATGTGCCATCGCATAACATTCTTCCCACAACCAATGTGTTTCCACCTTCTAGGAATACTGCTTTAAATATCCAGGGAATTGTGGCTGGACAGGTCTACAAGATGATGTGTGGATCTCACTGAACAGCGACAGAGAGCACAGCTTCAGGAAATCCCACTGAGGACAAGAACTCCAAAGGGGAATTTCATGGTACGGAAGAGGATCAGGGCCACCATGAAAATATTATTTGAATTCTGACTTTAATGTCAGAATTCTGACTTTTTTTCTAAATTCAGAATTCTGAGATAAAAGTCAGAATTCAAATAATATTTTCATGGTGGCCCTAATCCTCTTCCGTATCACGGCCTGCATACCAACTTTATTAATAATCCACCACCCATCTAAGATGGGGGTCGGACAATTAACCTGCACCATTTTGGCAACCCAGACTCCTGTAACCTTGCATAAGACGAGTGGGTACAGAAAATAGATGGATGTATCGATTTTTTTGGGGGGAATACATAGCAAGAAACTAGAAAAATTTTTGTAAAACATTTTTAAGATGAAGAAGACAGGACTAATCAAGTAAACAAGGCTGCAATACATGGTAAATATGAGGTAAATACATACCTTTTTCGGTCTTGAAGGTGACTCTTACAAAACCATCATCCTTGTCATTCTTAGACCTGGGGTCGAGCCCTGTGGGTAGAGTGGGGCAGTTAAAAGCAGAGTAATGACACCTGCAGGCACAGACTGTTTGGACGGGGTGGGGAGTGGACAGCCCACGCACCGTGGGACGTCTCGGGGGTGATGTCCTCGAAGAAGTACTGAGTGGCCTCGAATGCTGAGTCCGGCTCCTCCTGGTCATGTGACAGCTCTGTGGGAGGGGAAAAAAAAAAAAAAAACAGGACAGTGGCTCAGTTACCCAGAATGCCATGGGACAAATGAAAACATACTGTAATCCGTACTCAGCAACCACTAATTCAGTCAGAGTGGCGGAGACGAGCAAAACTTCAAAAATCTCCCATTCACAGAAACCGATAATAAAGAAATCCCTGTCAGAAATAAATATAAGATTGTACAATAATTACTATGCAGCGGCTAGGGGCCCACAACATTACGGCACATTTACTAATTTAGGAACAGAAGGATGGGTGTTACTGACATGGAAATGAGATTTTTTTTTGAGTGAGAGAATGAGAGAGAGAGAGAGAGAGATCTATAAAGTTGAATAAGTTTAGCCCGAAAAAACTGTCTGAAATCAATCAGTGTGAAGCCTGGCCACAATGCCCCCCCGCCAACCCCCCCGGCTGCCACATTAACCTGATACGAGTCACCTCTATATACAGCAGGAACCTGCCTGTACGGCTGGCTCAGGAGAGGGGCAGAAAGGAGGAGTGGTCACAGAAGCACACGGCCCTTTTACACAGGATTGGTTGATTCACTGCCTGGGGTGAGTTTACGCAGCATATGGACGGACCGCGCCACTCTGCGGGACGGCCGGGGTCCGCCAGCAGCCAGGTGCTGGCATGGAGCAGGATCAGGAGCGGGGAACTGACCCGAGCTGGGAATCGATAGGCGACCCGCAAGCAGAGGAATGCGTTGGGCATAAAAAACCTCCACGATCACAAAGGGTGGAATTTGGTTCCTGAGCTGGTAATCCAGGGACGAGCAGGGGCCCAGGATGACCAGTCAGGCGAAAAAACAGGGCAGATCGAAGCTGGCCGACATACACCAAGGAAGGGCCATTTCTGCCTGGCAGGCCACAGCGGCAATCAACAGGATCCAAAGCCTGCGTCAGGCTGTAGCTGGCGATGGCTCGGGGGTGGGGACAGCATGAACGGTGACACGCGCGGCTGTGGGCGGGGCTGTCGACTCACCAGGCAGGACGTGCATCTTATAGAGGAGTTTGAGCTTCTCGGTGAGATCGCCGTGACAAAGGACACCTGAAAGCACACGAGCCGAGGGTCAGGCATACGTCAGGATGCTCAAGTCGTTGTCACCCCCCCCTCACCACGGTAGAATGTCCCGTCCCCGGGGCGTACTCAGGCCAGTGACGAACTCCCGGAAGTTGATGAGGCCATCGCCGTTGTGGTCCAGCAGGCGGAAGAAGCGCAGGGCGAGGGTGTCGGAGTGTGCCCCGCTGGCCCAGGGGAAGAGCAGCCCGAAGAGACCCTTAAACTGCTCCAGGTCGATGCGGTACTGCTCCAGGTAGGGCAGGCTGGGGTCATGCCGGTCCGTGGGGTTGCTGGTGCCTCCCCAGTAGCAGCTTGTCAGGTGTTCCGCCTGCGCCATGGGGGGGTAGGACAAGGGGGGAGATACGGCGAGAAGATGAAGGTCCACCCCTCCCAGGAAAGAATGGACACCCTATCAGAAGCCTACATCTGCAAATAGGATGTCGGATTTATTCCGTTTATGTACAGCAAGCCGTTTCAGAATTACCCAGCATGCTCTCTGCCCCTGCCGACTGTAATTCAGCGACAGTCGATTGAGCCAAAGCCGCGCTGTACGTTAATGTGGCGGTAGATGGGGGGCCTGGTTTCCCCCAGAGATACGCTAACGAGAGATGCGCTGCCGGTACTGATCCAGATCCAGGCTGACAGGTGGGATCCGCATGGTGCCACTCGCTGGTATCGTCTCCCAGACGCACAAAACCCACAATCAACTCCAATCCCATCCCCTTCTGGCTTTGGGCCACGAGAAAGGACATCTGACTCATTGCACTCCTTCTTAGATGCCAACTCAGAAACAAGTCGAGACACCCCCCTCTCCCCCCTTGATGATTCAGGCCCATTCGCCCACCTTGAACAGGACAAATAGCTCCTCCAGCTCGTCGATGCTGAATGCTGTCTCAGTGACTATGGTCCGGACCTGCGGGAATCCGGAACCAAACCGGTTAGGACTGCTGTGATTCATGCGTCAACAAGAACCTCTCAGATTCTCTTATGGCGTATTTATAGCCCAGCCACTACATCCTTCCCTTGTTCCTCAAGAACCACTTGGAAAATTTAAAAAGCACCATAAAACTGAGACACCCAGTAAACCCAGTAGCTGCAAAATACCCCAACACTAATTTCTTAAAGAGACAGTAGAAGTAGGATTTGGCTTCAGCTATTCATCGGACCCCTCAGAAACAGATGTGTGTGATTAAAGTGGAGGAGCATTTGGGGTCTTTACCACGTTGCGCTTAGTCGTGTCCTCTATCGTCTGGATCACCCTCAGCCTCTGCTTGAAGCGCATCTGCTCGATCACATCGGCTCGGATCGTGCCGAATTTCTGTTTCGGGAAAAACACCAACCGAAGGTCAACGAGAACCTGGAACGGTTTCTTCCAGCAGACCATCACAATGGTGATCTCTGGTCAACGAATCCATTCTGTCATCCACAGTCACCACATTCCCCATATTTTACTGCTGTATATTACCTTTTTTTCGGATACTTCCTATTTGCACAACTGTTTTCATTTTTGCACTAGTTTGTCGTGCTGTTGTGGGACTTACACACTCATCTGCACTTACCAAGTGTCAAGGTTATTTGAACTGATTTGACCCCAGACTGGATTTTTGTTACGACTGTGAAAACCCACGTGAGGCAGGCTGCACCAGCACAGGAGACACACTTACCTCATAAGAGCTGTGGACCAACTTGAAGATGTCCACTTCCGGGTGGGGCTCCCCGTCGTCTGTCAGCAGGGAGTGAAGGTGCGGGATGGGAGGGAGGGTGCTGTCTTTGTTGGTCACACTGTCTAGGTACCTGCAGCCCATGCCAAGGGATGACCCACAGAACCCCCCATCAGTCAGTCACTGACAGGCAATACCAGTAATAATTTCCATGCACCCATTTCAACCGTTTGCATCATTTCTGCTCAGACCGATGACGCGAGAATGTGGGTAAGGAATTTTAAGATTAAATGTTTTGAGGAGAGTATTTTAAGAACTGTTGCTGCAATATGACAGGCAATAATAGCCCAATGGGCCAGAAGAGATCAAACAGAAGTGCTTACGGGTCCAAATCCCAAACAGGGTCCTGTTTTTGAACCTCTGAACCAAGGGATTTTCTAGATGGCTAGTTCCGCCAACATGGAATTAAACTCTTACAAAAACATGCTAGATGAGATTCTGAAAATCCGAAATTCAGGTCTCACCTGCCCAGGACGGTCATGGCTTCCCCGTCATCCTTGCAGTTCAGAAGTTTCTCGATGTTGGCGTCCAACACGGAGAGCGCCAGCTGGAAGATCACCTTGATGCCCTCGTAGAAGAAGCAGTCGACGACCACCACCGCGCTCTCGAAGGGCATGACGCTGAGGAAGAGTGTGAGGAACCAGGACAACGAGATAGTGGAGATGACACCCAGGTCCTGCATGCAGTCGTACAGCTGAGGCACGTGGTCTCTGGCTAGCTCCTCAAACACGCCCTGGTCCACCAGCGCCCCTGAAAGAACACAAGCACAGCACTTAGAGCCCATAGAACGACATGGCAGCCAGAACCAAGGGCGCTTTTCCACTGCACCAGGTACCGTATTTTTGTCCCTTTACCTGCTTTTACACAAGTGCTGCATGCATTCTCTGAGACCATCACAATCATTCTTGCTGTTTAAAATCACTCATCGACGGGTTTGTGAGAAACTTAACTCCTTTTTGCTTTATAAATTGCCCTATATGTATTACAACAAAATCACGATGCTATATTTACAAAGAAATCACATTGCCAGTCCTAGTATGTTAAACAGAATAAATTTAAAATTTTGTCATACAATTCTGATCTTTTTGTTGCTTCTGGTCTTCCGACCAAATCACAATTCATTTTTTTTTTACTTTATCATTGTTTTGAGATCACAGCTGTTTTCTACGGCAGGCTATTTGCATAACCAATCGAGAAAGAAACCGTCTCAAGTCAACCAAAGTACCAAAGTACTAAAGAAGAACCCCAGCAGGTTTGGCACTTCTGGTACTGGTACTTGACTGGAAGTCAATGGAAAAGGGAAAGTATGTGAAGTACCATACCAAAAGTACAGTAATTGGTACTGTGGAAAAGCACCCCAACTGTACCCATTGAACAGAGAAGACCAACAGAGACCTTGATACAAGCTAACAACTCTGTACACAGAGGAGCATGAGAGCACACACACACACACACACACACACACAGAACTCACCGACCACCCTGGTGTTGTAGTAGTCAGGCAGCATCCGCTCGCATAGGGCCACCAAGAGCCAGAAAGCTTCCTCTTCATTAGCATAGAGCAGCAGCACTGAAGTCACGATATTCATGGCCTGGTGACATGGGGGTGGGTAGAGATGGCGACTGAGCTAGGAGACTGGGAGGTCCTAACTGTTGACGAACCCGAGCGCCACCATGGCGGCCTCACCTGGCAGTAGCCGATGTGGGGGTTGCGGAAGGCGTAGGCGGTGAGGACCCTCCTCAGAGCAGAGATGCCCATCTCGTTCTGGAAGGCGGGGTGCTCCGGCAGTGATCGGTGCAGGTCTCGCTCGATCTCCTCCGTGGCCAGGTTGTACTTGCCCCTGGACTTCTCCACCAGCTCCTCGTAGTAGCCGGGGTGCGTGGCCATTTCGTTGATGGCTCCTACGGAGATGGGAAGCGTGGATGATCAGAGACGCCTGGACTTCGAGAGATGTCAGCACATCACTTACGGAACTTCGGGAAAAAAAATAAGTTACTGACTCTACTTGACTCCTGGTATTATGAAGAGGTGCCCAATGGTGACTGGCAGGGGGCAGGCATAGAGCTTAATCTGCTAATTGCACTGGGGGCAGCTCAACAGACGGTTAAGTCTAACCCCAGGTGACAAGCAAGATTTATGACAAGCACACAGATCTGGGTGAGAAGTGCTTACCCTAGAGTAGCATGGGGGGGGGGGAGTTCTCACAAAATGTATTTCTCTGAGGTGACAGAAGCCCGACACGGCTCAACAACTCTTGTGCCCCCCCCCCCCACCACCTTGTGCTATATATTTTTCACGGGGCCCTCCAGACAGCTAGCAGAGGTGTTTACCACCACTCAAACCACACATTTGTGTGGGGCCCCCCGCTGGCCATATACAGTCACGACACTTTTTGAGTGGGGCCCTGAAATAACAACAAACACCCCGTCCTCTGCCTAGAGGTCGCCGAAGTCCTAGCCTTCCCTGGAATGCGACAGGAAAATTGCACGGCCCCCTCCCACAGACTGAAAGGAGTCTGTTGTGATCGCCATTGAGGCAAAAGCAGCCATACCTGACAAACCAGAATCAAAAGAATCGGACAGTAGTGATGCGGGGAGCACTGGGTGCTTAGTTAGAGTAGGTTTGTTGGTCGCGTGCTTTTGTTTGTTAATTTTTTTGCCACAGCAAATAAAAAAGCATTAATCAAAACAAAAAAAAAAAAGAACCAGAGAAGCATTGGAATACTGCAGCTCGGTGACTAATGATAACGACGTCCATGGGAGTTCTTTGTGTTGTGCTGGAGACTGATAAACAGATTAACCAGGTTGGCTAATTGGTGCCGGAGCAGATGGACCCTCCGCGCTGGATGCAGCGGACAGATGGTTGGGATGCAGCGACGGAGCTCGCATGGGATGCGACAGGCGGGTGTGTCTGCCTTGCACGGCTGCTGACACACGTCTGGAGACGGGGGGCGCTCGGCCGGCCCTCTCGTCATCGGGCCCGTTTCCACGGTAACCCTAGCCGGGCAATGGCACTTACCGGAGAAGAGCAGCCAGAGCTCTCCTCGCATGTTCTCTGGGATGCCCTTGAGCACAAGATCTTTGGTCTTCTCCGTGCGGTACATGCACACACCCTGGCCGTATTCTGCAAAGTGGTTCTTCCACGCCTGCTCCTTCAGGAACTCCTTGGCCTGGGTGAGAAGATACAGGGGATCTTCTAAAACTCCTCCCTCTGCAATAGTTCACTAACTTCTACACTGAAAACAACTCAGTTAAGATACTTTAAGCTTATCGCCTTAAAAATAATGGAATAAAATAATCCCTGGACTGGGGTAGCCTTCTTAGGGTTGCTCGGAAAAACTCAAGGATTATGAAGAGTTATAAGCAGATGTTGCTGGAGGTCTGGTTGGAATGTGTGGGGGCGGGGTTTACCAGCTTGGGGTTGAACTCCTCGGGGGAGCGGCGCCGGTACATGGTCATGAGCGCCTGCTTGGCGGTAGACATGCTGTTGTCGTTGAGGTTGAACTGTCGCTCACCCTCGATTTCAGAGCTCAGGCTCCTCTGGGGGCTGCAGGAGATCAAGCTTCCCTAGTGGGAGTACACCTTTTAGTCAGGGACCCTCAAAACGCATCATAATGCCCAGCATGACATCACATGACATCACGTTACATCATTGGCGCAAATGTTGATAGACAAAAGACGAGGGTCAATAGATGAAACGGCAGACCTGTACATGATTCCAGATAGAATGACCAGAGAGCAAGATCAGACAGTTTTCCGGGGGTTAAGGACCATGCACAAAGACCCAATGGTGATATGACTACTCTGCCAGACTAAGGGGGTTTAAGACCAGCAATTTATATAGCTGATAGCTAGCAGCTTACAACCTGTGTTACAGTACTTATCCTATTAGTGTTCTGCCTGTGAGATTGCAAGTGACATTCGGTGACACTGGTCAAAAAGCATGGCTGTGTGAGATGTGGACTCATGGTGACCCTGGTAGCTGGGCGGGTCGGCTGTGCTTCTGACCTCATCGTCCAAGCTGTTGAGGCTCCTGGTGAGTTCCTGTTCAAAGTAAATCTTGGACGTGGTCTGCTGCAGGAAGTCAGAAATCCTCTGGACCAGGAAGTCCCTGTCTTTGAGGTTGGCGAAGAGGAAGGTCATCCGGTTCTTGGTGCTGATGGATAGAGGGCTGGGCAGTACGTTGGAGCTGTCCGCCTTCTCGACGATAGTCACCTGTCCGAAGAGAGGGCCTTCAGTACCATCTCCAGGAATGAAAACTAAAGTCAACATGGAGTCATGCATCTATGCACTTGTTGACACTCAACACTTCAGCATTTGGATCTGCAGCTAAACCACAAAACACACAACAGAGATGCGTATCTATAGACGGGCCGCGATAGCAATCGCAGCCAAGGGCGGCGTTACCTAGCAACGCCTGTGACGACTGCAGTCTGCTCTATTGCACTGCCCTCATAAACAGGAATTTCCAACCAATCTGGTGATCCTACACATCCTAGTTCATACGCTTCTGATTTGATGCCATGATGCCAATAATCTTAATCTATACTAGGGCTGCATTCATAACCTAACAGGAAGGACAAGATGGGACCCTCCCCCACCTCACGCAGTGGGATGATGAGGCTGCACAGGGTCTCCTCCTTGCTGGAGAAGCAAATGTAGTTGGTGGAGACGAACATCTGGCCCAGGATGTGAGTTTTGTTGAAGGGGGTCCAGAGGGTACAGTCTGTGTGTCCGTCCAGCTTCTCGTCCTTGGGCAGGCGGAACAGGGCCCGGTACCGCTCGCTTTTGGCCCTGGCATCGAGATCCCTGTCAGGAAGAAGGCATTCAGAATGGAGCCAGAAATTTTTCAGCTGACAAACATATGCAGTGTTGCTCAGGAAAAACTCAGACGTCAAATATCTTGGATTATTTGTTGAGTAAATATCTGGCCCTCTACTAGCTACCAGGAACAAAAATTGACCGGCCTCGTGTGGCACTTGATGTGCCTACAACTCTACCACAATCTTTAGTGTATGTCGGCGAGAGCACAGCGCCGATTTCACTAACCGTTTGAGGGCTGACACCTTCTTGGGAGACTTCTTCTTCAGCTTGGGCAGCGAGCGATCCTGCTCGAAGCCCTTGTTGTCCAGAAGCTGCCTCATGGCGATGTTGGCCAGCTGCTCCATCAGCTTGAAGGTCTCGTTGATGTTGAGGAAGACGGAGAAGACGTGCTCCTTGGACCTGGTGCTCACTTTGATCATGTCTGGGAGAAGCAGGGTGGCATTTTTCTCCAGCTGGGTGATGTCTGCCCATCGGATGACCAGTTTGGCTGCGGGGGAGGGACACAAAGTTCAGATTACATGTTCGAAAAGTAGGACCGTTTCTAGAGACCCCTCTCGACCTGCTTACAAAGCTGTTCACAGAGGCTCTCTAACCTCTGTAATTGACATGTACTGATTCTGAGGAACACATTTATGAAAGCTACAGAGACCCATCATATAAAACTCTTACTTTAATTTCATCAACAAAGGGCACTTTATTAGGCCAGAAACACCCCTGGCTAATATTAACAATACAAAATGAGCAGGATTCTAACACCACCACAAAAAGATCTCCTATCTTCGGGATTGCACACATTTAATCATCCTGATTAGTCACTGAGAAGGGCTTCATGCTCAACAAGGCTTCTGTTTTCTGTATCCAATGTAGTACTTTTCGCACGTTGAATCTGTTTTCTGAATTTTCCTCCCATAGACGCAGCATTAGCTTTAGCCCTGTTTAGCACCTCCAAACAGCCCTTGTGTATTACCAAGCACCTGTGTGAACTATTATACACTTCTACAGCACACTTAATCATCCTGGTCAAACAGTCCAGAGCAGAAACATGGCTCTATTTATTGAAACGGAGTGAAATCCTTTGTCAGACTAGCCACACTGAGTGACCCGGATGTACCCGCTGCTACTTAACACTGCCAATAATACTACCACTGCTCTATCAGGAGCCTTGTACTTAACAATGGCGTTTACAACTGCTGCATCTTCCCGATCCCCAGACATTTAGCCCCTATGCTCTTCTTTAGCTAATGCGTTTGGCTTCATTGCAAGGTCTAGTTATATAGATACACGAGGCCAAGAGGATCTCGAAAATCAGCATTTCAAACAGTTTTTAGAAGTGCCGCGTTAGATCATTTTCAGGCTCACTCAAAGAAAGATCTTACTGATTACGTGCTTGTAAACAGGGACAGGATTGTGGTTTCGGGGGCCCCACTCAAAATGTCACTGCGGGGCCCCCTGCCTTCCTTCATTTGTTTAGCTAGTGAGTCGACTCAGAAGAGCATAGCTAGCTAGCAGATTAGCAGAACATGCCGATTCAGCATCTCCAAAATGAGGAACCTGTTTGTTACATTGTTATTGTAGTGACCGTTTTTGGCCAACAGGGGGGGCCCAAACCTTGGAGGGGGGTGCATGCAAACTAGTGTGTTTGAGTGGTGGTAAACACTGCCTGACGACCATTTGGAATTCAAGAAAGAGACCACTGCCAGCTCACCTTCCTTCCCCAACAGGTAGGAGTAGAAGCAGAGATGGTTGATGCTGAGGTACAGCCAGCCCTGTCGGGGAACCTTGCCCTTCCAGTAGCTGCAGGAGTAGTAGTTGACCAGCTTTTCCTCCTCAGGCATGCCGAAGAGCTTGCGGAACTTGGAGATGGCCTCCTTGAACTTGTCCGTGTCATCGTCCTCCCGGATGTCGTGGTTCTTGTTATACTCCGCTATGACGCCCTGAAGGGAAGCCACCTCTTTGTCATTCTGAACATCATTTAGCTTTTATATTTTTCTGAAGGGTCCGTCATAAAATAAAGAACAAAGAGGGCCGATTCAGTCGCAGTTTCTCATCACGCATCCAGAGACTCCGTTTTAACTTCTGAACAGATAAGACATAATCAGCGACCCCTGAACGACTTTGTAAAGAAACGGCCGGAATGCTGCTGAGCATCAGGAACTCCTGGCTCCACATTGAAGCGCCGCTCTGCTCAACAGGATACTTATTTTGGTTACAACTTTTGCATGCTAATAAAAAAAAAATATATCAAGCTTACATTGCGATTAACGTATTAGCAGTGCATGTTAATATTTAAAAAAAATTCATTGGAAAAAGTAGAAAGAAATTACAACCTCTACATTGTAATATGGGGGAGAGGGGCATCTTTCGAGGGTGGCTGCCATCCTTGATGGAGCCAACAACATCCACCTACCTGAATCTTGCCCCTGACGAATGTGGTGATGTCATTCTCATTCTCGAAGATGGAGAGAGTCTGCAGAAGGTTCTGTTCCACCTTTATAAATGCCTACATATTGTTATTAAATACAGGCTGAGTGGAAAATAAACATACTGAGGGTACTGAGGGTAAAA
>JAODJU010000085.1:1238665-1254167 GCA_026776725.1 Gnathonemus echidnorhynchus
GTATTCAGCTTATTTTAAAGGTTTCTGTCACTGGAAAACCCCAACCCCCCCCCCCGGTCGCCATTTTACAGCCTCCAAGAGCCCCCCCCCCCGCCTCCCGCCTCCATTTCAGAGGAACATGGATGTTAACAGCTCCCTTCTGCTGATTCGGCCAAAGTGCGGACGTGAAACAGGACCGTGAGGTTCAAGACGCAACACCCACCCCCCCCGCCATTCAAACCACCGTCCCCCAGGACTCGGTAATGCACTCAGGGAGGCCTGAGGCGTATTCTGCCCGTGAAAAACGGTTACTGTACCAGAGAGCTGAAGGAAAATACGAGTATGGCATGGAATGTTCCGGAAGCTTCCAGCCTCCATATAAATCGGGCTGTCCAATGAAAACTTCAGCTTTTGTTGTTAATATTGACTGCAGCTGAGAACTCTAAGAAATCTGGACTGCCGGTTAACGACATCTAACGTTGAGCACGACCTACGAGCTTAACATAACTTGACTGAATATTGAGCCGTTCCTGAAGTCGGCTTTCAGGCTAGAAGCAGCTCCTCCCCCCCGGCCCGTGCTCGCAGGCACAGGCGAAACCCAGCGAGTCATCGATCAGGATGTTCCTTAACGAGACCCGAAGTCGGCCGCTCCTCTCCGACTTGGCTAAATTGATTTTTGTTTGTATTCGGTTTACCGATATTCTCTCTAAGAGCCGTCTTGGGTGATGTCATGGTTGGCATTGAGAAATTAGTGATATACAGGTGTGGTGGGGGGAGAAGCGATACTCACCGTGAGCAATCGTCCAGTACACGAGGGAGTCTGGCGTCTGATACAGGATCCTGTAGGGGGCGACCCGAGCACTGGAGTCCAGGACGACGTCGAGGGTCCCCACGAGCAGACCTGCGGGACGAGCAGAGACGAGGAAAATAAATCCATCCATTCAACTTCTGACCACTTATCCAGGTTACGGGGGGGGCAATGCAAGACAACACAGGGCACAAGGCTGGGGGTGATCTGCAAGGGGAGGGTAATCAATTTTAGGCAGAAATGAAGGACTTGAGCTTTTAGAAATGGCCCTACAGAGCTTTTTAGAACCTGCAGGCGAGTTTTCCGGGGCTTGAAACTCCTTTGGAAACATTGTGGCAACCTGCTGTGAATCGAACAATCTTGTTTAAGAATTCAGCAAGCACAATGTAGGCTGGGGATGGGCGAACTCTGGACAGGGGTACAGTGCTGGAACGGGAGCTGCCAGGAGGGTTGGGGCAGCGCTGAATGCCCGAGGGGCACTGTGCCCCCCGGCCCGCACTGCATACCGATTTTTACATGAAACCAGCTGACAGACGCACAAGGGGGAAAAGCCCCATTGAACCAGAAGAAAAAATTAGAAGAATCTCAACCCTTCTCTCAGCTTTGATCACAGAAAAAGGTTCAAGCTGGATCAGGACAGAGCCAGCGTCCACCTGGATCAGGACAGAGCCAGCGTCCACCTGGATCAGGACAGAGCCAGCGTCCACCTGGATAAGAAGACAGCCAGTTCCCTTCTGAATCACAACAGATTCAGCATCCACCTGGGTTATACCAATGTCACAGAGCCAGAATAGATGTCCAGCTGGACCAGAATAGAGGCAACATCCACCTGGACTCCAACAGAACCTAAATCCACTTGGATCAAACGACAGCCAATGTCCACCTGGATTGGAAGGCTTCAAAAATGCAAAGGAATATGCAGTATTCTACATCTAAACCACCAGGGGTGATCTGGCTAATACGCTAGCAGCTATTCCAGCTCCCAGAAACCATCTGGTCCCTAGAAGCTTCCCCATCATGTTGCAGCATCAGTTTGACAATCCCGTGTGAGTCTTACTGGGGGCTCTCATCAAAAGAGGGGCAGACTTTTAATCCATGTACGACAGCAGGAGTGCTACAGAACCCGTAATGAAGATCTCAAAATAGGATTATGTGAATCTGGGGGAGAGTTCCTCTCCGACTCCTCTGAGAGGGGCATCGATTTTCCATGCCAGTGCCAAGCTAAAGCCAAATCCCATCAGGACATGATGAGCACCAGCACAGCTGTGCTAATTGGGGGCAAGAGAGCGGCCCTGGTGCCGCTGGGCTCAGCCGGGTCCCAAACGTGTCGTCTTCCCTTCAGAACCACACCAAGCCACCCAGAAACGGCACCTCGGCAGCCAGAACGCGGAGCAGCACGGCTCACGGCACCTTTCAGAGCACAGTGTGGCTGTTTTTCTGGAAAGGGGCTTGTTTTTAAACTCCATCCATAATTATTACATGGGAAAAGTAGTTCAAAGCTGCCAAATCGAAGTGGGGGGAGCGAGAGTGTGGCTAAGAGAAGATTAAATATTAAAGGGTATTTAGGGCCTGTCTGAAAAGAGCTATTCTAATTGGATTCCGTCTTAGAGCCCTGAAGGACAACTGCTGCGAGCTTTTCTGCGTCCGGAGAACAAAGCAGGGCCAGGCTGAATGGAGACACTAATCAGCGCTGGGGCCTGGATGGCCGTCAGCGCGCCGAGGACGGAAGGGGCCGAAACGGACCCCAGACCGCATGAGTGCTACAAGCAGGACGCCGGTACTGAGATCACAAACCCGGCGATTGTGTCTCGGGGCCGTTCCCGAAAAGTCAGAAAAATGCTGATCAGGCCAAGGCTACTTGTGAAAAAAAAACCTACAGGAGTCAGGAACACTGCCCTCAGGGTCTCTCTCCCAAGGGCAACCTTCTGCAGTCGTTATGGATCGGATAACACGTAAACAGACGCCATCTTGCCTCCAAAGCCACCCCCTGACCTGCTGTGTATCAGCCTTTCTGTGGATATTACCCTGAAACATCAATGAGTCAAAGACGCACACCCATCCACAAAAACACCATCACAAGGAATATCAATCAGGGTCCAATGGGTTAACAGCCTGCGAAAAACTTCAACACGTGGTAAATAGGGTGCGATTCGCCTTCAAACGGTTTAACACAACTGAGAAAACCAGCAGTTGAGTGAAGGGGGTTCACCTCTGAAGGCAGGCTAGGCTCTGAGGAAACCTCAGAAAAACCTGCGGCCATTTTTACTCACAGAACAGAATGAAACTTGCCCAACAGGAGGCGGGAGGCTGAGTAATTATTCTCCTCTGCGTTCACTCACCCGCCAGACGCTGATGCTAAGCAACTTCACGTCAGTTCATTAAACAAACAAAGGGAGCTGGCACAGGCAAAACTGCGAGGCAGTTGACTCTGCGCTAAGCTGCCTAGCGACTGCAATGCTGACCATTTCATTCTGGCATGAAATGGGTCGCCTGAAACAAGCTTGTCAAATAAAGAGATTGACACCTACGGAGGGTGGGGCGTGGCTCAGCGGGTTAGGACGCCGTGCCTGCGATCGGAAAATTGTCGGTCCGAATTCCAGAGTCGGCAGAGTGATGTCAATGTCGGGCCCTTGCGAGTCTCTTAACCCCCAAATGGTCCAGGGACTGGCTGGGTCTGCATTCAGTCGTACGGGATAAGAGCAGTAGACGCACAAAGTAAATGCTTTTAAAAACACAAACCGACAGGACACTGCTAGTGCACCCTGGGAGGTCACTTTGAAACACTCACGGTCAGGTTCAGGTAATGCTGCCCGATAGCAATGAATTGGGCTTTAACACGGAGCACAGAGGCCAACACTGATCACGAGGTGGTTACAGGAATCGGGCTTTAACGCGGAGCACAGAGGCCGACACTGACCACGAGACAGGAGGCTCCCTGGCACACGGCTAGCTGGAGACACGACTGCCTGACACGGCCGAAGAAAGAGGAACAGACCAGATTTTCCTTCAGTATTTTGAGGAAACAAAAGATCAAAATGGACATTAAAACATATTACAATATTGCCTGCTTACATAAACCTGTGGAGATCATTAATCTATAATCCAAAATACAACTCTTCACTTTGCCTATTATAACATATTTCTCACTATTTCACTCCCACTCTCACTATTTCACTATTAAACATATCTAATGTCTTATCTGTATACCCATTAACTTTGTTTAATCAGTTCTTGTGGAGCACAAACATATTTCCTTCTTCCACAAAGGGGATTAAAACTCTTAAATTGATTTTGGATTACTTGTTTTTCAGATAACAGGACAAATGATTAGCTAGCTTGCTTCAGCCAGTCCTTCAGAGATAAGCTTAAAACTCGGCATTACAATTTTTAGCCATTTAGCCTATATTTTTAAAAGGCAACATTTTGTTTGTATGGCAAGGGCACCCAAGCCACAGGACCACCTACAAGGAGGTGTTTCAGGGTGGGGGTTAAGGACAGACTTGAAGGTTATCTCCCCCCCCCTGTCAATTCAGCTCCAAAGTGGCCTGATGCGACACCACAAGGTGGAAATTTAAACACAGCCCTTGTAGAAATTTCCTCTGACATTTCAGCCCCTCCCCCCATACCCCCCCATCGGCAGCTGCCCATCACTGGGTCATCCGCCTGATCCGTTTTTTTCCCCTCCTCTCGGTTGGCACGGAAACGCGGGGACGTTTCTGTGGGTGACACGACTCCTGAACTGGGTGCTAAGCACGAAATGGTCCTGCGGAAAAGGGTCTATCCGCTCTGGTTAAGAACACCAGCCAGAATATTCCGGGTGGGTGGAAATGTGCCAGCATTTAATCTACTAAAACACAGAGTGCATGTTCAGGGTCCCACACATGTCATTAGCGATGCCAACGTGCTTCCGCGGTTGTGGCTTCCCTTGTGCCATACGTGGGCAGAGTGTCTCTGATGCCAAACCTTCCCGAAGCCCGTGCCAGTTTCCTGTGCCACCCCCCCCATCCCCCCCCGGCTCACCCCACAGCACCAGCTGGCACTCGGAGAGCCAGCTCTAAATTTACATAACGGTGACATAATGCCCGGGGCCTTGAGCGCACTGCTCCACGATGCGTCTCCGAAAAGGGGCTGGTACAGGGACCGTCGCTGGAGAGCGGGTGGCCGGGACGATTTTTAAGGCCTCACTGCAGAAATCAACCCGATGATTCTCGGCTGAGGAAGTCCTCTAGGGTTACAGCCACATTCTGAGCACACATACGAGGGCCGACTGTACAAACAGAAGACAGTTTACAGCTACACAGCAGCTCCAGACAATCCAGGACGGTAATGTCCCAGGCCCCGAAGACAGCCATGGTAATAACCCACCGCACTTCTGAACAAGGCTCTCGCTAAATGCACCAGTCCCAATTATATCATTCATTGCAGTCACTGTAGATTGACTCTGAAATTAAAATAAGTGGCTTATTAACACATTCCTCACATCATCATCACTATGGATTTGTGTCCCAGTATCTCCCCAAATTTATGGTGAGTATCGTTAAAATGGGACACCAGGCAAAATGGGACAGTTAAACTTTGCAGTAGTAGTACTTTACTACAAATACTTTATTTGGTAACTCCAATTAACCTCACCATGCTTTTGGACTGGGGGGAAAGGTATTACTGGGACCAGTAATACTTTATTTTCTCTCCTATATAGTGTTCAAGGGGCATTGATGTATTTAGAATAAACCGGCATCAAGTTGGGATTGAAGATATTGAGACGATTCTATACATTTTTCCAGAAAGAAAATTTTCAGAAAGTGTGCCATCTTAACAAGACTCACCCTAGACCCATTAATGATTTTGTAACTATTAACAGTTTTGCTGCCTTAATCAGTGTGTTTCTCAGAACCTTTCTCAGAGTCCAACAAATGCAATTTTGGGTCAGACTTTCTTGTGACGAATTTGGGTCTCAGTTCTGCTGACATCCTTCATTTAAGTCACATTAATGGTGACCAGTTCATTGACTTTTCAATCTTCTATAGGCTCTCATGCGTGACGTGAAGCTCTGCCTGGTCTCAGAGGAATCATATGTAATCAGTAAACACAGAGAAGAGGAACAGAAGCTTTTACCACCACGTTTTGGACCTACTGCAAGTTCCAATTTCAAGGTGACCGACCCGGGATAAAGAAAATGATTCAGCATGTATTTCGACAAGGATCAATCCTCCAGAAAGCCAGGCCGTTATCATCAAACCTCAGGCGTCTTTTCAATCTGCTAATTTCAGCTGCTGCCACTTATGTCACGTTACTACCAGATAGAGGTGGCAGGGCTTAACTGTCCCACTGATGTCCCACTGATGTACCACAGACAAACATGAATCATCCGGGCCCTAAACACGCCCTCTGGAAAGACAGATGGGAGACGCACATGTAGTGTGACAGCGACATGAATCTGGGGACGCACCGGAGGTGAAAGGACACTCTTATCACATGAAAGGCTGATCATTGCCGGCTCTCATAACAATCAAAGGGGAGACGCCTGGTGTTATTAATAGAACCGCATCAGCCCTGCATCAACGCCTACACGGGCGGCCTGACTCTCCAAGCACGATCGCTTTCCTTACAGTTGCATGTATGGCTAAATCACGACCGATGCAGCCAAATGAGATCTTCTGAGGTCGCACTAAACTACACTGAAACGACGAAAACAGGTTAAAAAGCATAGACCTTGCAGGCTGCGTGCATTTGACCCCTCGCAGTGAGACCCTACAGTTTATCCTGCAGAGTGAAATAATGAGTGTTTGGGGGTCAGTAGTATCTGTTTGACAGCTATTACGCAACCGTCAATATCAGAAAGCCTGCCTGCCTACTCATTGAAACACCAGGGGCTGAAAGAAAAACGAGCCATTCATCGCTTTGCAATTGTCCTAAATATAAAACGAGTGTTAAATAATTGATGGGTGAGAGTTGCTGTTGTTTGCTTACCTGCGAGACCTCCTCCTCCACCTCCGTCCCCATGGCCTTTCCTCTTCTGCAGGATGAAGTATGGATTTGCTCTCTCCGTGATCCATAAAGCGCTGGCCAGCAGGACCTCATCTGGGTTAACCCACATTTTCCCCTTTCGTCAAGAGGGCATTAAACCGCGGCGATCCCTCTTTGCCAATTTTGTATTAATCTGTCCAGCAGAAGAAAAAAAAAAAACACGCGGGGCCACGGGGGTATTAAAGAAATCGGCCGAAAAAAGATGTTTTATCGATATTGATCGCACTGCGATGTGCAAAGCGACATGGCTATCTTGATAACCGGAGACACATTAAGGTATGACAAAGCGTATTCAGATCGCAAAGCTATAGGGATAAAAATCACAATTAAAAGAAATTCAAAAATGAGAATGATCTTCAGCCTGAAGCCGCAGGCATCTGCACATCACCGGCGAGAAATGCGCTCAGATCCGTCCGACGGTGGGCAATCGGCTGGTGGACCCGGAGCCCCGGCATTACAAAGCGCGTTTGTGGAGCAGCTCCGTAAGATAGGTACGGAGCGGAGCGGCGATCCAGCCGGACCTTTGTGCGCAAGGGAGCCTGTCGGACGCCGCCGCTGCGCCGTATCTCACAGCCGCTTAATTGTAATTATGCAACCGCGGAAAGGTCGATAAGAAACGTGGGACTCCTGCACCGACAATCGACCCCGCCTCCCCAAAACAACAAGCAAATAACGTTTCAAGGGAACAAAGCAATTTCCGACCTAACGTACCCCCCCCGAATCGCCAACGCCGCACAGCCGCGCAGTATCAACAAAGCGCGTCATGGGGCGGCTACGTCGACACGCAGCCCGTGACGTCAGACATGTGGGAGGCAGGCCCCGCCCCCTGAAAATGAACGTGCAGGCAAGCATGGGCAAACAACACGGTGTACACCATGACACCACGTGAAACAATAACATACATTCGTGTAAGATTAATATATAATACAGGCTTAATATCTGTGTTAAATGCATGGGCATATAATATATATCGGGTGAACAAAGTCATGGAAATGACTAGCGATATATTAGTCACGGACCGGAATATAAGATGTGCTTTGCACTGTGTTTCCATTAGATCTCGTGAGTGGGGAAGCCGTAGAAGGTATTTGACTTAATTGTTGCGTTCATGGAACCACCCATTAGTTGGTTTGGCAAGAGGTAAGGGGGCTGTACCATTATTTACAAGGGGGCACCTGTGTCTGCAAAATGGCCTCATATTTTTTTTGGCAATTATACGACTGAGCAATCATTGGGCCAAATGATTCCCATGAGTTGGCTGCCCATACCAAATATAAACCTATCCGGAGATGAGAGCCTCCAGCACCCCCCTGCCAAGTAGACAAGTTCTACCGGTCTGCAGCATTGTTTGAACAGCATAAACTGGTCTGTGGACATCCAGACATTGGAAACCCTTAGGCTAGATGACTCACCTGCTCCCACGGTTGTAACCACTGTTCTTTGCTGGTATAGTCTGTCTGTTTTTGCTGTATGCTGTTCTGATTTTTCCTACTCACATGTTAAAAAATTTAGCAGTTTTAGTTACTGATACACACATACACACACACACACACACAAACAAACACGAGTATCATGGTTCTTTGGGTGGAACTGTACCCTAACACTAATAGGGTTGGGAGTTTGAATCCTCACTCCAAGTGTGCATGTTTCCTATTGAGGTCCCAATATAAAAGCGCAGTTAGATGAATCAGTGTTTGTGAATTCCTCTTTGGGTGTGCATGTATGGTGGCGCAGTGATTAGCACTGTTGCCTCACACCTCTGGGACCAGTGTTTGAGTCTCGAGTCGTGGCTCCATGTGTGGAGCTTGCATGATCTCCCCGTGTTGTTGTGGGGTTTCCCCCCACACTCCAAAAGCATGGTAAGGTTAATTGGAGTTACCAAATTGCCCATTGGTGTGTGAGTGAATGGTGTGTGTGTGAATGGTGTGTGTGTGTGCCTTGCAATGTGTTGGTGCCCCATCCAGGGTTGTTCTCTGCCTTGTGCCTGTAACCTCTGGGATAAGATCTAGACCCCCAGTGACCCTGAATAGGAGAAGCGGTTACAGAAAATGTATGCGTGTGTGTGTGTGAGAGAGAGAGAGAGAGAGAGAGTCTGCCCTGTGGTGGATTGTCCCCTGCTGCTTCCTCTGAGCGACCCTCGGGGTTCACTGAAGCTCTGTAAGTTATTACAGAAGATAGGTGGAAATATATATAATCAGCATATTTATATTTGGAATGCAAATTTCGAAACCCTGAATTCAGAGTCTGATAAACAACAGCATGTCTTGCATTAGCAGACAGCTAACAAGTGAACCATGTATAGACCCGCTGCTTATTTATACAGGGATTATATAGTGACAGTACAGACAGATACATAAGGGCAACATTTCACTGCTGGGGCGTGGTGTTAAAAGAGCAGGGACTCCGACCTTGTCTCAAATTAATGAAGAAATCAGGAAACAATCAGTTATTTCAGAACCTCTCTTTGCGATTATGTAAGCTGAACAGTTCAGAATGGACAGTTCTGAAACTTCGATGTGAATAGATAAGCCTGTCGGACAGAATTGTGTGCCAGAATTTCCCTGCTGACGTTTCAGCCGTCTGGGAGTCAGCTGACCTTCAGCAGGTGCCAAAGGCAGCTTTGGTGCTTGATAATGAGGTCAGCCTGCGTAAACTAATGACCTCAGCAAAGACTGGTGAAACATTATTATGACAAGCCATGCATGTTAAAAGAGAGAGTCTGAAACCCAGCTAGACTGAGCAGAAGGACACTGAGGTCATCTGCTCCACATCCCTGTCAGGCTCGTCCACATGCAGTTTCACTCCACAGAGACAGGGGGAGCCACACTCAGCAAGGTCCATTAACTTCCTCACACACCCCATATTTTTAAGAACATTAGTCAGCTGATCACCTCCTCTACAGAAGCAGAATGAAACAAATTTGACAATAATAATGAGTTATTATTAATTATTATTAATAATAATCATAATAATAGCTAATGTAATTGATTGTGCTGTACAGAATGACTGGCTTATCCCACTAATGTTTAGAGTGTTTAAGGTGCTTACAAAATTGACTAATATACAGCCATGGAAAAAATTAAGAGGCCACTATATTTTTAAACAAATATGCATTTTTAAATCCTGGTTTAATCCTGGTTCTGCTGGCAGGAGGCTACGCTGACCAGCAAGTTAATTCCAGGTTCAAAGTTTCTAAGACAGCAGCACAGAAGAATAAGGTGAAGCAGGAGACACTGGGAACGACCAGAAACCAGCCAAGGTAGAGGGCAGAACCAACTTTGTAATGTCAGAGATGACTGTTAACTTATCCGACAGTTTCTCATGAATCGTAGGATGACATCGAGTGACCTTCAAAAGGAATGGGAAACATTAAGTGCAGGTGTGAAGTGCACTGCTAGGACAGTGTGTATCAGGCTCCTAGAAGCAGGACTGAGGTCCCATAAAGCAAGGAAGAAGCCCTCCATTAATGAGAAACAGAGAAAAAACCTGGCTGCAGTTTGCAAAAAATATACAGTATATTATTCACAGACACACATCCATAAATTGAGAAATGAGTGAAACAAAAAACTGTGCTGTGGTCTCTTAATTTTTCCGACAGCTGTATTAATAAAATAATTGAAAAATGAAACACAAAGATACAAAAATTCTAAGAGGTCTAAGAGTCCAAATATACATATGAAGGGTATCCTTATTCTATTTCTACTAAAGGCCACTGTTGAGATGCACTCTTTCCAAACCATGGTACAGGATGTGCTTGTTCTGCATCTTGTGCATCTTTCAGACATTGGTTAACGGTGGGTGTTTGAGTAAACAAGCCCTCCCCACCCACCTGATGAATATGTCATGGTGTCAGTGGAGGTGGAAGATGAAAATATAATTAGCAGATGTTACCCACATGGCTCTGCAACGGTGGACCGCAGCCAAGGGCTGGATTTAAATCCAGGCTGACAAGCAACCCGACTGAGGTCAGCATACCTGCCCCGTGCAGACCAAAGTGGGTCATGGCCAAGGGGGGGAATTACGCAGCTGAAGTCGCCCACTTCAACTTTCATTTTTGTGGTTTGGAGATATGGAGAACTTTGCAGATAAACAACTTTCAGGTCACCTACAGTGAAAAGGGGGTCTGTATATTTGGCTGCTCAGTGGAAACAAAGACTGTTTGTTTGTTTGATTGTTTACTGGACATAAAAAGACAGAGGAGAAAGCATGCAAGTATCAGGGCCTGACTGTCCTGATGTTGCCTGAAGGGCGTGAAAGATTTAGTCTCTGAATATTTTTTAACTAATGCCACTAACAGTTTTACTTACTACATATCAGAAAATTACAAGGCAGAGTAGCAGGGTGACACCACCATAACTCTAACTTACATAGCTACCTAATGCAGGATATGGACCTCACATCCACCTGTCCCAAATTGGTAGACAGATCTTATTAACACTAGCAGTAGCATGCGGAGTTTTCTACAGTGAGTGAAGTAAAATGGTATGAGTTTGTCTCTGTTTTTGGTTTTAAGTTGCTGCTCTTTGGATGATGTTAAAGCTTGCGGCTGACAGGATGAATGAAGCAGGAAACCAACAACATACTGACATTAGAGGAAATGGAGGGAAAAAAAAAAAAAAAAAAAAGAAAGAAAAGAAAAAAAAAAAAAAAAAAATATATATATATATATATTTTTTTTTTTTTTCCCCAGCAAGCTTCTTGTTTTGTTCTGTCACCTTGTCAAGATTTTACAACAATTTTATTGTTATTTATGAGTAGATAGACTCGTTTCTATGAATCACATCTTGTTTTTAATTCTGTTCCCCCAGGTGGTTACAAATATGGACAGATAATTACACGTATATTGTGGATTCTTTTCATTTATGTACTTTCGCTGCCAAGTAAGCTACACATCTTTGGTTTATGTCATCTAGCTTCTTTTTAGAGCATTGTCTGCAAAGAGGTTAAGTCAGGCGCGCAGATACACTTCAGCTCTGACGGGGACGCAGTACAAGTGATCGGTTTGATGCCAGGCCTCGATGACACATAAAAAACTCGTAGAAGAATCTCCCCCTTTTCAGCGTGCCGGGCCAACTCTCACGCATCTGGTGTGACTATCACGCTTTCAGACTCTCATGTAAGAAGTCTTGCGGCAAATCTACATTATTCAATTATGAACCTAAAATTTGTTACATCAAAAGCGTTGGGGTAGTTTGCAAACCCTATAGAATATTTACAAGGTGATAAAACTGTTTCATACATATAAATGCATGTGCACGTGTGTGCACACTAGCCCCATACGAACTATACCCTACAGCTATGAAAGGTCGTCCTGTCCTGGAATAGCATGCCGCACAGGGGTGCCAGACTTACTTGTGCCAAGTATCACTCCTCTGGCATAACGCATCTGCCACAAACTGGCGTGTGGTTTACACGCTGGTTTACCAATAAATCGACACCCGACAGAGCGGTCCGAGTTCGCATGCAGTAGTGGGTGTTTTTGCACCACGGTAACGCAAGTCTGCAGAACCGTAATATGCTTATATAGGTTATAAAAATGGAAGCGTACATGGTAACGGAAAATAACAGATCTTTACCCCAGTGCTGCGGCTTGTCACCTTACTCCGGCGCATCAGACCGCACGCCTGCACCTGTCAGCGATCGAGGCGCTGCAGCCCGGGGCTACGTGTGTGTGTATTTGCGGGTAAATCGGAAGGGGAGTATTTTTATTCTTTTTGCCCCTCAGCGGCCTGCTTAATAATAGCACCGGCTTCCTCTTGCTGTAGAGAGCGCCACCGCCGACCAGAGACAGCAGGTCGTGTGGGCGGCACAGGCCTCGGTTTAAACATTATACTAAAACGAGCAGAATCCTCCAGAACGCACCGAAGTGCAGTTTAGGCAATGCCTACAATTATAGTGCTTCCACATATCAGTCTTTCACGTGAAATACCGGCATAAGGAATATTGTGCATCTCGATGCAGACGAGGTCCGAAATCAGACTCATTTCATACGAGTTCTCTAGTGTCCTGATCGGTCGGCTACATTTTCTTTTAAAATGTTGATTAAAATGCAATATACTTGTAAAGCCCTTTGTAACCTGCTGTCATATCCTTTATTATATTGCTTATAATATGATATTGCTTATAGGATATTATATTGCTTTATTAAATATCCAGTGTCACAGACTACAATAACTGTAAAATAAAATCAAAAACGTATTTCTGTCTTGCAAGCAACACCATCCTTTTAAAAAACATAGCGTCTATAAACTGCAGAACACAGATACCTTCGCTTTTGACAAGTGTACAGAAGTAACGGATGCAAACACTAGATGGCAGCGTTTTACAGTTTTTGCTGCCGCGAACGTGGCGATTAGTATGTCCGCCATTAGCTGACACGTCTGTGCAGTGTAGCCTGCGTTTGTCAGAAAGTTTATAAATATGCCTTTTGTACGTCCAGTATGCATACTTGTTCTGGGAATTTACAAGGATAATAATCCTCAGTCGCATCACAGCTGCGAAATTTGCGGCTTTGCTCTCCATGTCTGTATGGACATCCCAGGATGAACAGCTGCTTTCGAAATGCCTGAATTATTACATAAATGCTCTCGGCCATATGGAAGCGTGGAATCCCCTGTCACTTCCTCCGTTGCCATATCGAAACTAACATGCTATGGAGACGTACTACGGAGATGTACGACCAACAACACTGAATCTTTATTATTAAGAATGTAGAATCAGCAGGACACGTGTATTCTGTTATCCAAAATGTGTGCTCTACATGCTTCACTCAGAACATCAGGCTAATAAAAAAAGCAGACAGGGACGTTTGGAAAAAAATGCAATAAAATTTATTGTATCTCACAATCATTGACACGTGCAACATCTGACTAGAACAGTATATCAACACGGCTGCACATATTTACATATTCATCTATGTAACAAAATAGCAATACTGTGTAACTCTGCTGGATAGTGAACTCCACTTTGTAGTAACAACTTTCCCCACGGCCTGCAGCTGCCAGGCAGAGGGTCGCGACCTTCAGTCAGACTGACGCGGCGCTTCCTGCCTCCTTGCCTTCCGACTGTACGCCACGGGAACGATCGGAAAGCGTTTCTGGCCTTTAAGCCCCACTTCTAAAGTGCATCAAAGGAAGATGGTGTACAACCTGTTTAAAAGGAAATGAATACAAAAAAGGCAAGATTTTGGGGGGCTGATGGGGGCGGTGGGTGTACCAGGGGCATGAATAATCTTGTGCCTAAAAATAGAGGGAAAATTACAATCCACATGTCCCTCAAATGCAATGTGCTTCTTTAAGCAGGTGAAAAAATATGTATATACTTGACGCCACATTCCTTATAACTATGCAATTCTAACGATTTATAAAACTAGAAATCTGGACATTCTGCATTTGCACTGGAAATCAAGGGCACACACGAGTAAACCGTGATGCGAGTATGGTATGTGAAGGCCGCCCCGGCCGTTACCATGGGATACCGCAGTTGCCATGGGAATGCAAACAAAGGCCCTCCTGTCGATAACGGCTGTGCTACGGAAATCCAGACGGGGATCGTTTTCTTATAAACCACGGGACGAATACGACAGTCGGCGACTGTGGCGAGGATGGTCCACGAAAGGTAGCACTGCACATTTCACTGGGAAGTTTTGTTACGTAAAAAAATGAAATACTGAAATGCTGTATTATTATTATTTCCCCTACAAATAAGCTGTGATCCATGTGCACTACAAAGAAAAGTCTCTCAATGGTTTGACACACCCGCGTCACAACAACTTAATCCACGACCTGCAGAGTGAATAAAAGTCACTAAGATGTAGGGGACACCAGCCAATTAGACTGGAAATCGGGCTCTCTCAAGATCGAGAGCCATCCGAGGAATGGGAGGCCTCGTTAGGGTGTTGCGGCATGACGAAGGCAGGACTAATGAAAGACACCAGTATGGGGGCATTGGGGTGACATGGCATCATGGGCAATTCCCACAGTTGCTAGGAAGAAGGGAAAACAAAACAAAAGGCACTTGAGCCAGGCAAGAGAGCACATGGAAAAGAGCAGTCACCGATTCTGTATACATATGTGACACGCATGGCTTGACTGGATTGAAAAAGCAGCAGAAATATAAGAAGACACAGCAAAAGAAATGAATACCAACATGGGGCTTTTTTGTTTAGCTTGGGGGGTGGAGAGGTGTATTGATCGGAGTAGCTGGAAACTGTGCTTGATATTCTCAGGCCAGGGTCAGAAACACACTTTTCAATTAACCCGGGGCCAATAGAAAATCCTGTCATTCTAGGGGCGCGGTAGCTGGGCAAGCATCAGACCACGTTTTCGTAAAGCAAGGCTACGAGCGATTAAACCTCCCACAAGTCAAGCCCGCTGCGGCGAGGCATATTCGAACAGAATCGGTTTGGGATTAAAAGCCTTAAAGGATTAAATACCTCCCAGAGAAGTGTGACACGAAACGCCCACGACCAGTAAAAACGGGATCAAAAGCTCCAGCAATCTTCTGCTCCCGTGACAAATGTGCTTCTGTCTGCCCAGAGTAGCTGGGATTCTCAACTCGTCCCAGCGGACATGCTGACCTGTGGCCTTGTGTGTGTGCCAGGCTGGTGGGTCACCCACGTATAGCCGTGGGGTGGGGGTCCTAACTTTAAATGCAGACCATTTAGATCAATGCACTCAGACCCCCCCC
>JAODJU010000085.1:1254177-1273369 GCA_026776725.1 Gnathonemus echidnorhynchus
GCCAACCGGCCAGGCCCCCCCCCCCCCCCCAATTTGAAAACATTGGCAAAAATCTCTGAAAAGCTTCCAAATAGGTGACTGACACTGTGCACACCATGTAATTCTATCATGTATTACAATGGAAACTGGTGCACGAGAGCACCACCTAGGGACAAGCAGAGGAATGACATCGGCCATAGTGATCACTGTCCCTCCACTTGCCAGCTTACCACCTCATCTGTCCCCGTCCAGCTAAAAGATGGAAAGACCCCACCCTTACAATCAACAGCTCAGAACCAGAAAAAAAATCTGGTATCTCGAGTCTTCATCTTGTTCATTTGCACAGCAGTATGCAAACACCGTAAAACAAGATTTCAAGCAGATAAGTGGTCTACTCTCAGGTTTTTAGATAAATTAAAGGACTTTTACGCCAAAAGGTTGCCAAATTCCAAGGGTGTGCTCTGGTTATAAAAGCAGGCACCAAAGTAGCAATTAAAGTAATTTGATCAACGCAAAGAGGGAGAGGGTGGACGTCTTGGTTTAATAATCTATGTTTTTTTTTCGATGTTAGTAACACAGCATGGGGTTACTGTGAGCAATGCGACAGGAGGGATCCGCCCCCAGTAAGGCGCGATTCTGGCGATTTTATTAAGCTCAAGTGGCAGAATGGATACAGTTTGCATCCCGCAGGGGACAGTGTGTCCTGGCTGCGAGAAGATGCCATCACCTCTCGAAGCGTGATTTGCCTCTTTGGTTGCATGACGCAGGGACGGCGGCGACCGGGGATTTATGGGGGCGTTAATACCACATTAAAGCGCGCAATACGGGGCAGGATGGCGTTAAAACCTCTTTAAAGCGTGTAATACAGTAAAAAGACTCCTCGATCCACAACATTCGGAGACTATGTAAACATGATTTCTTTTTTCTTCAATCCCCAACTACAAAAATAAAACTTTCGATACTAAAATAAAGGTCATCTGTCAGATTTCAGCTTTCCTCCGTTCGTGATCACACACCTTCAAGCCTTAAAAATAATAATGAAATCCGAGCTCAGCGATGCCATGGAAATGTAGTTAAAACTGTAAATAACTAATACTAATTAATTAGCAGAACGGCTTATTTTACTTTCCTCTCTAAGTGCACGCAGGTTGTCCCCCCCCCGCCCCAGTTGCCTGTTCCCGTGGAAACGGTCATTTGTGCGTCTCGTGATCTGGCGCGCGTTCCGCCTGTGTTTGTGTTCAGACCGGAAGCGCGCGTGCGAGGAAAACGCCAAAGCGGAACTACCGGGCAGCTTGGACACGAGCAGAACTCGGTTCGGTACAGTAGGCAGGGCCAGTGCTGTACCGGGACGGCATCTGCATAGTCCGCTGCAGTAAGTCGACAAGCTGTATAGTTCGTTGACCCGTTTTCGGAAACCACCGTATAATGCCTGAGTATGACAGAAACTCATACGATTCCAACGCACAAGGGGAAGGTTTGGGGGTGGGCATTATGAGCACCTACAAGAAAATGACAAACTGGTTAAAGATTGAAGACAAAAAAAAAGATTCTCAAACTAAAAAGGACCTAAATTATTACACCATCTAGGAAAAAAAAAAAGATGGTTGCAAAAAGATGTTTACAGTGTGATCACAGAACAATTCACTGCCCGTCAGAACAGGCCAATGGCCACCAGCAAATCCAGGATACAGTAACTGCAAGCAAGTGCTGTATGCAATATATATATCTATATATATGCGTAAGTTGTGTCTCTTCCTGGAATAGTTTGGCAGTGATCTCGTAAAAAGAAATCAACGTGAGATTTCCAGTCGAGAGAAGGAAAGTGGTGTCAAAATGGCAACGTCCAGAGCTCGACGATGATGTTGTCCTTGAAACACAACAATAAAACAAAAAAATTTGGGATTTTTCCCGCCCTGTTTTCAAGCCAGCTGTAAAGATCTTAAAAAAAGAACATCAGGTGAGACTGAGCCCAGCTGATGATGTGCAAATTCAGAATAGAAGCGAGAGAGAGAGACAGAAAGATGGAAAGACAGAGAGAGATAATATCGCTGTGTTTCTATTGCTTATCTGATTCACTGTTGTCCAGAACACCTAGAAGAGGAGTTCAGGTCATCCTGTAAGCCCCGCCCACCCGCCATTGCTCAGTCCACCGTCCACCCGCCATCGCTCAGTCCACCGTCCACCCCCCCCAATAGACTGCTGATTGGCTCTGCTCAGGACTTGACCTCCTCCCGCTCCTGTTCAAAAGACAGCTCCATGTCAGAGAGCCCCGCCTCCACAGCCATGATGAGGGAGGTGTCCGAGTCACTACTCATGGGGGGCTGGTGCTCACCTGGGGGGGGGTGGGGGGGGGGTGGAAGAGATGAGTAATAGGTTAGGTAGCTCACTGACACCAATATGCACAATACCTGGAAATGTATTCTTGCTCTCGAGCGGTTCTTTTTCCAATCCAGTCCTCAGGGAACCCCAGACAGTCCACATTTTTGCTCCCTCCCTGCTCCCAGTGCACCTGCACCAGGTATTCGTTGTTCCTGATTGGTTGGTTGACTGTTGGGAGCTGGGAAGGAGCAAATACGCGGACTACCGGGGGGTCCCTGAGGACTGGATTGAGAAACCTGGCTCTAGAGCTCCACCGGACTAATATCGCAAACATGGGTAGTTATCCTGGGCCCAGGGCAGATACTGATGTCAGAGGGATCATCGAAGGCCAGTGACAGGTCAGAACCAGACGCTTTTGATAACGAGGTGTATAAATATTTACTGCTCTAGCACTGTAACACACTGTCTACACTGCTCTTGGGTCTGAAACCTTGTCTGCCTATTAAGGAAATAAAAATATGAATAGAAAATACCATTTTTCTCACTGGCTTCCCAGTTGAACAGTAACCAAATGTGTCAGCTTGGCTGATGTCAATGCGGCCTGGTTGCCATGGCAGTGGCTGGTTGCCTCCAGACCCCAAACCCTGAACGACCGTGGATGCGCGGTTACCTGACAGCAGTGTGCATCGCTATGGTAACAGCTCCCATAAAACAAGGCCCAGCAGCAGCACCAAAATCTTATACAGGTGGCGCCCCTGCCCATGGCCAAATTCACAGCAGGGGGGTTCTTACTGACTGATGTCCCAAATTCAGAAGAATGACTTTGAACAATGATTTGATTTCCGGTCAGATAAGCTTCAGAGGAAATGTTGATTCCGCTGTTAGTGTAATGTTTAAATTCCTAACGAGTTCGCCTTATGTCATTATCCAAGAGCCAATCTAACGTTAAGATCGAAATGCACTGGCCACTGGGTGGCGCTATACAAGCAGTCTTATCCTGCGTTTTCCCTACACTGTGATGTAACATTCTACCATTGCTAAGAATCAATGTGATTCTCCAACAGCCCATAATTAGAAAGGCTGCAGCTTCAGGAGATAACCTATTTATAGAAGGTTATCGGTATTGCGATATCGCCAATTAATCCCTTTCACAGCGGCTTCTGCTGGACGGGTTTCTGAATCCCAAAACACAGTCATTCACACCACTCTTGCATGAAAAGCCACTGTGAACGCACACTGAACATTACCCCCCCACCCAAAAAAAAAGGACTGACTCCTCTCTCCTCATCACAGCAGCATACTGAGAACATTTTTGGTGCAGTGGGAGGATTGACAGTGAGGGCGGCACTGTGCCAAGGTAAACACAGAGAGTCAAGTGTCATCATACAAAGAAAGGAAGAAGAAAACACAACCCTGTAAGCAAAAAAAAAAAAAAAAAACATCACATCCACAAGCTGTCACTTGATATATTTTTAAGCGTGACCTGCAAGTAGAATAGTCTCCTTATATTTTTAGACAGGACAGACAGGCCCCGCATAAGCGGGACTCAATAGGGACCGGGCCCACACAAACCCGAGCCAATAGTAAAGGGGTTGACAAGCAACAGCCAATAGGGACGGGGCCCCCATAACCAACGGGGTCAGGGCCCCAGAAGCTACAGCCAATAGGGAGGGGGCCCACAAAAGCCACAGCCAATAGGGATGGGGCCCACAGAAGCCACAGCCAATAGGGATGGGGCCCACAGAAGCCACAGCCAATAGGGATGGGGCCCAAACAAGCCACAGCCAATAGGGACGGGGCCCACACAAACCATAGCCAATAGGGATCCTGTACAGTGAGTTACATGGAAAAACATAATAATAATAATAATAATAATAATAATAGCGGCATGAGAACATGGACTCACTGCTGGCAATGTGGCGGCTCTCTCCGGCCTGAGCAAGGGGATCTACGTCTGGGAGGACTTGAGGAAGGCTAACTGTCCCTGCCCCTGGGTCCAGCACCACCGAACTCTCGTTTGCTGTGAGGTCACTGGCTCCCGACAACTGATTGGTGGGCGGGCCGCCCACCGAGACCTCGTAGTCTGGCGGTACATCATCAGAGCAGTCGGCGTTGGGCTGGGAGTAAAGAGCACAGGTTGGTGAGCATGGTCTATGCGTTGAAAAGAGCCCGAAGGCCACTGGCTACGGGTTGAGAGTTGAGACGTACAGGGATGCCCAGAGCCTTTAGGATGTTCATCTTGCACATGGGACAAGTCCGGTGGTCCTGCAGCCAAGGGTCAACGCAGTTCTTGTGGAAGACATGCCTGGAAGGATGGAAAAACAAAAAACGACACAAATCGTATCAAGGGTGCCATACAAACACACCTCAGTCTCAATGGATACATAGTACCTGTGGGCAAACCTCATTTCTTCAAGCACTTTCCTCTTTAATATAAAGCAGGCTTCAGGACTGCCAGACTGTCCATATTTTTGTTCTTTCCCAGCTCCCAGCATACCTGAACCAAACAATCAAGAACCCCAAATACTCGTACATGTGCGTTGGGAGCTGCGAGGGAGCAAAAATGTGGACTGTCTGGGGATCCCCCCAGAAACACCAGAATTCAGAAATGACCCAAACCTAAAACCAGTCAAGCAAGTAACACAACAGCTCTTCCGACATTACCAGGTTTTCCCAACCTCAGATGCAGGTTTTCATCCCCGCGACAACAGTAACCTCACCTGCATGGGAGGATTCTAACCACATCGTTCTGCTTGTAGCCCTCGATGCAGACAGCACAGTTGTCGAAGTCTGACTCCATCTCCTGAAAAGTGTGATAGATCAGTGAATCACAAAAATACCCTCAAATCCTAGAGTCACATTTTTGCTCCCTCTGAGCTCCCTGCCAGACAGTCCACATGGGAAGATTTATTTGACTTTTCTCACACAAAAAATGAGGTGAAATGTTTAATCCAGGGGTGGGGAACCTGTTCCATGGAGGGCCGGTGTGGGTGCGGGTTTTTGGGATGGCCTCTCAATCAGCCAATAACAGTGGGTCCCCAGGACTGGAGTTGAGAACTGCTGCTTTATTATTGGCTGATTGAGAGGCAATTCCAAAAACTCGCACCCACACCGGCCCTCCATGGAACGGGTTCCCGACCCCTGGTTTAATCAATCAATCAATCAATCCATCCATCAATCCATCCATCGATCTATCCATCCTTCCATCCATCCATCCATCCATCCATCCTTCCCCACTTATCTAGCACAGGGTTGTAATGAAACTGTCAATCCCATAAGACACAAGGCGAAGGGCATGGGCACATGCTAGATGGAACGCCAGTCGATGGCAGGGCGGACACATCATATCACATGGGGCTACCTGGGGGAAACTACCGTAAACTGGGGGTGGGGGGAGGCATGCAAACTCCACACACACACAGCCGGGGGAGGGAATCGAACACACAGCTCAGGAGGAGGGAGGCTGCAGCGTCACCCATAACAGGAACACAACGCAGAAATCAAAAGCTCCGAACAACAAAAGGCGACGCCGGGCTTGTCAATGAGGCCGGAAGGCCTCCTGGCGGCTCTCATCTTACCTTGTCTCCCTTCCTGATGGTTCGCACCTGCAGCTTGCTGATCGCCTTCTTAGCCGCGTCCCCGAGGCGCCTCTGCAGAGATGAGGGATTAATGAGCACTTAGCGAGCTCCCGGGTCATCATGGACGTGTGGAGATGGCAGATAATTATGGCAAAAAGAGGTGTTACACCATTTTACTTCAGCAGTGAAGTTGCTGATGGCACTCAGTCGTTAGCAGAAAAACCGCAACAAGAAGTTTTTTTTTTCCTTAGCAAGAACTACAGCGCGCCAGGGTCTGAGAGCCACACCCACCATGTTAACCTGAAGGTCCCACTTGCCAAAAATCTACATAAACGCATTTCGCAATGCACTTGGCAGCCGGTGGCACCCCTCCCATGGCGTCTGCCCCCCCCCCCCGCCCCTGCTGGTCTGCGGGTTTCCTCAGTCAGAAAGCCGAAACAAACTGGCAAACAAACGGCACGAAAAGCCAAACGAAAAGGATCCAAACGAAAGGGATCAGACGAGTGCCAACGTGTTTGTATTGGCGATGGGGGGGAAATTCCCTCCGAGACAATGCAAGCTAGGGTCCAGTTATGACAGACGGCGGCAGAGGGAGCGCATTCCGGCTCGGAAACACAACACTGGCGAAGGGGAATTATTAACCGGGGTCAAATTTCACTCTACTGTGGGACACGTACAGCAGCAAAGATCTGACGATTTCATTCATCTGCACTCGTGTATTTCCTTTTAATATACAGGCGTTTAATAAAAATACTCAAGAAGTGCACTGACGATAGTGACGTATTCATTTTTGCATCGGAGTTCAGCAGCTTCCCTGGGGCAGGAAAGCGGAGCCGGGACCGAACTCCCTGCCCAATTCCTTCTACGGTAACGGCAAACAAGTCGGGACCTTAGACCCTGGCGGCATACTGAGGGAGCACTGCAATGAGAATCACCGGGATACCAGTCTAAAGGGCGCCTTCAGAAGAACTGCTGCCACTGCGTGGTGCCAGGGTTCAAATCCATCTGGGTAGCTGACATGATTCGAGCTTAGAACCGTGCTCATAAGGGTGACACCCCTGCAGTGACAGTTATTACACAGGGACAGAGACCGGGGACCATGACAGAATGACCTTGGGTCAAATGAGATGCTCTACTTAACTTTAAAATGTATTAAAACTGCAGGGGAAAGAAGATGGAGATTTCGGGTTATTGGTGATGTCACTTCCTGTTCCCATGATCACATCAAGGGCCCGTACGAGAGTCTACATCTTTAAAACACAGCTGAACCGCACTAACTAACCAATGATGTGATACCGCAGCCCGAACAAAGTTCTATAATCCATATAATACCAACATTTGAGAAGAAAAATTGGCTATTATCGTCGTGATAGTTCTTATCGTGACTACAGGAACACAAATTTGGTTTGGTATGGTCGGCCGGCTGGAGGTGGCGCGATATGTAGACGGTCCCTCACCTGGTTGCGGTCACGGGCATTGGCGTAGCGGAACCTCTGGATGTAGTAGAAGACGAGCCAGGCCAGCGAGATGATCATGAGGACGATGAAGGAGATGGAGACGAAGACCACGGAGGTGCGGCTCACGTACTTCTGGAGGTTCCGCGTGCCAATGGTGATGTGCATGGTCACCGTCACGTTCCTCTCCAGCAGGGCGGCGATCTCGCGCCCTTTGGGCTCCGGAATCATGATGGCCACAATGTCCCCAGTACCTGCCAGGATGGGGGGGGGTGGGGGGGAGGTGACAGGTCATCATGAGCAATGCGGGCTACAACTTGCGCAAATGGTGTTAACCTGCAACCTGTGACCATGACAACCCTGTCTGTCCTGGTGATCTGCAGTCCCTCAGAATTACGGGAAATACTTCCTGGTGACGTCTGAAGCCTCCACTTCTGGACCATGTCTCTCTGAACAATCCTAAGGTCGATGCCACACCACTATTCACGTTAAAATGTGTCAGACGGAGGAGGTTTAAACAAACCTGAATTTGCAGTCCTCCCTCTATCAGCCACGAGGGGGTTAGTCATGGCTCCTGTGACGCACACGTCCGCTACCTACTTGCATGCAAACGGGCCAGCATCCCAGCGGCGCACGTGTAAAAACCAGGACACACCAGTCTCAAGACACAGGCTGATCGTCCAGCAACCACCAAAGTGGGGCAGCTGCTCTCAGCATGCCGGCCCCCTCTCCGGGGACAGTGCAGAGTGCATACAGGAAATGGGTGGGGGCGATGGTGGGCATGTGTGTGCATGCGTGTGTGGGGGGTAAGCATGGAATCCTAGCACAAATCGTGAGGACAGATGGATTTCCTCATAAAAGGAAAATGCGCAGTCATTAGTCGATTTTCTATAGAGCAGTTCTCAAACAGCCATATGAGTACCATCACAGTGCCCCCTGGTGGTATGGGAGATGTGATAATTTGTTACTGGGATTCAGATTACTGTGATTTTCTTTTTCATCCATATGGTACTTGGCTACTTTGGCTAGACCCACAGCAGTTCTTAGTCCAAAAACTTTGAGAACCACTTCCGCAAACTGTTTCCCTTGACTTCATGCCTACTTGGGGCTTTCACAAAGCTGCCCATGAAACACACCCCCCAAAAACCAGATGGAAGGTACTTCTCAACCTCACGGCTAGCGAGGAATGACAACGGGGGCAGTAAGAAGCTCTTCAGATCATAGCCTCTGGCCTCCCCAAAAAACCTGGCAGACTGAGACGGCCCCGTGACCCATGAGTGACACCTATAGGAGACACAGCAAGCACCCCCGAGCCAAGGCGATGACTCACCACGGCAAAAGCAACAGAGCGAGGTCAAACGCTCAAGTTATGCACAAACTGGTAAACCCAGATGAACTCTGGCAAGATAATCCAGCCTCATGTATGCATTGGCCCCAAGGAAATTGGCTAAAATTCCCTGAACACGCCCCCAGAATGCCAGGTTTTCCTCCAAAGCTAATACTCAGTTTTACCCTACAAGATCAGCAGCAAGTCTGACCATTTACGGTTACATGCCTGGTTGTTGGGCTTGGCACTGATATAGCCTGCTGGAGGAAAGGGCCAAAACCAGCACCAGATATAATGAGCACAGCTCCGCTAACATGCTCAGAGTAATCAGACCCTAACTCAACAAGCAGGTACAAAGGACCACTTATCGCTTACAGAAACACCTTATGTACACACACAATACCCATACTTTACTGGAGTCTGAGCCACACAAAAGCTTATTCAACTAAAGACTGAAGACCCCTCTGGTGTTTTGTAGGGCACATGGCATAATCAGCCCCAAATGGACACAGGTGAGGTAGCTCCCGCTTTCATGTGGTTCCTGATTAGGTCCAGATAGGCACTGCCCATTAGCCTAGCCCCAGCACTGGCACAAGCTGTATGTTCACCCACCACTGGATGCACATGTGGTGAGCGGGCGTAGTTGCCGCGGGAACCATGAATCACCCACAAGGAAACGGCGAGTATTACATAGCAGCCGCGGTCACCGGAGAACCCGTCAAAGGCAGATGACCAGAGATCAGTGACTGTCCACAAGTTAACCAAATGGGAAAGACGTGGCGGTCAGGGAACAGGACTACAGTGATGTCACTTCCTGCATCATTCTGCCCAGTCCACTAATAGCCTGAGGACTAAACCGTCACGTCTTGGGCAGCCTGGGTTTAGCACGTTAAGTGCCGCGGCCATCTGTGGTATCTAAGAACGCTTCCCGGTGGAGGTAGGGCACACCGGATGTGCCCCCGGCTCCAGGCACCCGATTTCCACAGTCTGCCAGCCCAGCGCTGGCCTCTCAGCATCCACGATGCCGGAGAGATAAGACAAGCAGCGACAGAAATAGGAGAGTCTATAAATAACGGGCTACTGTGCCGAGTGGCCGGGCCACCAGGTGTCATGACGGCGCACGTGGGGGGGGTTTGTTTATTCCAAAACCTTATACTGCCCGTCTGGGTTGTATAGTGTCAGCGATCCGACGTATGACCTTTATGTGACCAGCTGCAACCGACCCCCCCCCTCCACTGACACCTGGCACCTGCATTTAGTCCTATAGGTCACCGTCTAAATTTGGGGACAGCTCACGGCTGCCCTTCTGGTGGCTATGGGACGGCCACCCATTCTCTCACGCACACCCATTGGAAGCCTCTCTGTGCCCCCGTATGACCCCCCCCCCCCCACCAATCTAACACGATGCCCCACTCAGCCAACCGCCTACTGTTCTATAACAAGCACAAACTAGGACACACTTGTAACACTGCTTCACCAAACCGGCCCATTAATCACCAAGGCAGCCTTCTCCTGATTACAGTCACCTTGGGGGGAAAACCCAACACATCACTGACATTGGCTTGACCTTAAACGCTCATGGGGTAAGTCATTGGCCCCAAGGCGACTCGATTCACTTATGATTATTTATTGAGCGAGTCGATCTTTAATTTCTACCCCGATTCAATCCGATTAATCGATTACCTCGATTAACTCAAAATCAAACCTTTTTTGAACTTGCGAAAATTTCACAAATATGGAACTCCTGTCCCACCAAACACCATCAAAAGCTTCTGCGCTTCACACGACCAAACTCCACGCCTCGTAAATGTTAAAGTCTCCGCCTGAGAGATCGTGTTAGCCGACATGGCGGATCCTCCGAGCCAGTGGTTCACTGATGTGGAAATTCCAGCTAATAACCAATACAGATTTCCGGCTAACCTCTGAGGTCCAGAAATCAGTAGCAGAACCGATGGAGATGTTATTTCCAAATATCCTGTAAATATGTGCAACAACCACGTTGCATAATGCAGGCAGTGAAACGTCAGCAGAGAAGCGCTGGATGGAGAGACTATAGCGAGGTTTTAAGTGGCGAAAGACCAGACGAAATTCCTCATCCTTGACTACGGAAAATGGCGGATTGACCAACGGGATCATCTCCATTATTTTAGTAGTTATGTATTTAGCTCTGCTGCTGCACTTTGAATGTTGACTAAAATCTAAATATCGGCCAGGAATATCAACCCAGACTGACGCATCAGGCTGATGATGTCTTCTCTGAACCCCGTCGCTCAGGGACAGGGGACACCCCAGCGGCTGACGCAGTGACCTGTCCCACTATGGCAACAAAACTCCACAAGGAAGTGCAGGTCCCCACTCCACCAAGCGAAAGAATGGCACACATGGTAGGCAGAGATAGCGTGGTGTAGAATCAATATTCCGTCATAACACAAAGCATGTGTGACCCGTTCCAGCCAACCAACTCGTGTCTTATTTTACAATTGATACCCTTATAAGGGAAGGGGAGGGGAAGAAATAAGAATCAGTAAACACTATTTGGCAAAAAAAAACAAAAAGCTACCACCAAACTACTGGAAACATTTAAGAAAATAATGCAGCGGCTAATCAAGGCAGCTCGTAAAAATTGAATTTTCCAATGGAAAGAGGCACAGCGGCAATAAACTCTCAGACTTCAGGAGACTGGTGTGAGGAAGGCTTTGGGTTCGGGGTAGGGCAGTCTTCTGTGTACTTCTGTGACCAGAAGTCAGATTGACTCAGCTTTTTATGAGGTTTTGAGTAAAAATTAACATTCAGACTATAAGTACAGGCTGGATATTCCACAGTACCACAGACAGAACCCGTCCAAGGCAGAAGTACCGGAAACCTTTTTACAACACTAATTTCAGTGAATGACGGCACGTGCCATTTGCTAACTGCTAAACCGCTAGCACGAGATGCAACATAGAACAAGATGTCAGTATGTTTTTCTGAAGACTGGCTTTGGCCAAAGCCAGTCCATCCATTTTCATGATCCGATAATCTGGCCATTTTACCGAGCAGCTCAGGGCGTAAATCAGCCCGAATGGGACATTTGCATCTGCACAGAACCTGATGTGAGCGAACTGGACGTTTCCTACAAAAAGGCCACAACCCAAAAAAAAAAAAAAGAAACCAAGATCTGCCTGAAACCACAGCCCACAAAAGCCAGATGTTAGACAACCATTTTCCCTGCGGTGTCACTGTACCAGGCAGCCAAAAATAAAAGATGGCAGCAGCAAAATCTTTGTAGTTGACCCATTCATTCATCCGTGTAACACTATCAGAAAGCCAGATTTTTGTTAAACCTGCTTAGGGTAACAAGGCTTATGTTCACATTAGTGGCTGAACCATATCAGAGAGAGAAATAAACTGCATCTAAATGCCCACATGCCCAACAACAACAAAGAAAACAAAAACAAGGAGGCATTAGTTATTGGCTAGCACGTGTTCAGGGGAAATCTATGAATTTTTTTGGGAGTTCATCCTCATCGAGCATCACACATCCTACCACAAAAACTGTCTCGGGTCTCTTTGTTTTGGAGCGCAACCTGGCAGGCCTTCCTGACCCTGGAGGCCTGACCACGGCCAGGAGAAGCACAGAGAGCTTTTGTGCAAAACACGCAGCCTCATAAAGCACAATCGGCACGTTGAGCCGCCTCCCCTTGACTCGGTGCAGGAACAGGGCCGTCTTGTCCAGCTGTCTCCATTAATGCACCTGGACTTTGAGCACAGATCTAGAGGCACACGGCTTTGCAGCACAAAGAACGCAGTGTTGTGCAGTGTAGTGCAGTGCAGTGTTGTGCCCTTACCTCCAGCACAGAATCCCACATTAGGCTAATCGAAGGACAGCTTGTACCAAACTGGTTTCTGTCCTGGATGTGCAGAAATACAGTGGATCGAGAAGAAAAAAAAATCTGCCTAGTGATCTTTATGCTAAATTCCCATCGCAGCTTTACTGGTTTCGCAGCTCAGCCACCAGTTTTTCCAAGTATAAATTTACGTTCGCAGCCCCCGGGGTGTTTGACTCACTTCCATCCTCCAGGATGACATTGTCCTTGTCTGAGAAGCAGGCAAGACTCATAACTCAGACATAATCTGTACTTCTGACGCAACAGGGTACAATAACTGTTTTCCCAGAGATACCAAAAGGCAAAGACGGAAAAAAAATGTCTGGTCCAGACACGATCATTGCTTAAATGAACCTGGGTCTTTTAATTTGGATACAATGAAATATTTTAGTGCCTAAACTAAGAAGCTGAAAGGGAATTTAATACTGTAGACAACAGTAGTTTTTTTACTCGATGCTCTAGAAAACAAATTCTGTAATAATTATACTTTTATTTCACAGGAGACATTGAAATCTGTACATCTAAACACTGAAACAACGGAAAGATAATCGTAATAATAATATAGACGTTAATGATAAATCGTTTCTTACATGCGCTCCTCTACATATACTAACCTTAGGACTATCCATAAGCAAACAAGCCTTTCTTTTGCAATCCTGTGAAATAACAAAGCTACATACGGGACAATCGATGACCTGGACAGACTCCAGAACTGAACACTCATCTGTATCCAGCGTTAACTTAACCCCCCACCCCAATAAAATCTGCCTGCTGATCATCTGTCAGTGGTTACTTTTATGCAGTTTACTGTAAACACCTTAACAGACACATCAGCAGCCGAAAGGGGGGAGGGAAGCAGGGGGATCTCCGCGTCCCCGCGAGCCTGCACCGTGGCATGCATCCCTCGCCGCGTGCATACCGATGGCAGTGCCAGACGCTCACCTTGATGCGGCATGGTGATCGTTTCGTTGGCATTGCCGGACCCCACGTTATAAATGACCACCGCCGATGCGTTGCGGCTGGCGGCATTCCGGATCTTCTCCTTGTAAGTGCAATTGCCCCTGGCGATCAAAGCGACCCAGGGCCCTCCGTCGGGGGGGAGGGCGAAGCGAGTGGCAGGGTCGCAGGTTTGCCGGTCGTGGGTGGAGGAGGGCATCGCCACCACCCCCCTGGCGTCCCTCTTCGGGGAGTGCTCGCCGTAGCGGCCGCACTCGGTCTTCTCCGTTACGGTCTCCGAGCTCATCGGGTCCCGGTAGGTGATGTTGACGAAAGCAGTGTACCACTCCTCTTTCTCCGCCACGGTGAAGTCCAAACACAGCAGGTGCACGAAGCAGAAGGAGAGCAGCCATGTTGACAGAGCCAGACTGCGGCAGGCTCGGATAAGGGATGCTGCCATGTTTTCCGAGGCTCCTAACTGTCCCCCCTCCTCCTGCTCCCTCCTTTCCGCCGACTAGCTATAAGCTCCCCTGGCCTGGGTTTATTTCTTCTTGCGCTTCAGACAAAGTGCACTGAAAGGGCAAAGCCGGCTGCCTCTGCTCGCCAGACTTACCCGGTGACCGCAGCATTAGCCTACTGGCCCCGCAAAGCGCCGTCGCCGGAGCTCAGGGTGCAGGAGCGCCGCACCATATCGGGGATCCGGGGCGTCTGTGTGGCCTGAGATGTTGTGAGCTGGGTCCAGGGGTTGCCAGATTGCGCCATAGCTATCCCCCCCATGGCCGCGGAACTTCTCTCTAGGATCTGTGATAACCCCCTAATGACCGTATAGGGAAAAAAAACATCGTTACATCTTAATAAAAACAGCCCCATTTAAAACCTTAAAAAATTGACCCGAGAATGCTGCCATGCTGCTTTTTCTCTAAAATAATGACCAGTCACCAACTGGACACGACAATGAGGATAAGTGTTTATACATGAATGTTTCCTATTATTATTTTCGATTTTGGATTTTTATGTAGGCTATTCCGATAAACCTCACGCTACCACCACTTTTTTTGTAGCGTGGTGAAATTAGAAAATGTAGCAATTATTCTGATCCCAAATCTGGCAACCCGACCGTGTTGCCAAAAACAATGTAGCAGAGCTGTTAGTTTAATAGCGTCATCTGCTGGCAGGGAGTCAAATGTGCGCAAAAACGAAAAGAATTTTAAGAAAAGTATGGCCCTGGGAAGCGCTTGCATTCCATCTAGAATGTCTCATCACTCATAATATATTGTGTCCCAAGTTTTCCCGGGAAAGGCTCCGCGCAGGCGCACTGATAAATGGTTATAGAAAATCGATTGATGAATCGATATTTAACTTGATTTTTTTCCCGGTCCAAGATGATAGAAAATATGCATCGCAAAACGTTAAAGGCTATTTTGGTACAGTTCGGAAATTATCAATTACATACTTTTTAATGATTTGAATTACTTTCTGGACCTGGACTCTCCACCTCTGCATACAGTATAATAAAGACAGAATCTTCAATTAGATTCAACGCATACAAATGCTCTGCATATTGAGCTACACACGCATAACAAAGTAAGAACAAAAGCATTTAAATAAAGCAATAAAACACTGAGTGCTTCTGTATGCATATGTATATACAAGGTGGAAGTATGTAAGTAGTAAATAGTGGTAAACTTTTCTCCCACTGATCCCATGGGTAAGAGAACGTAGCACTTAAATGCAGTGAACAGTTATTTAACAGAGTTTAGTTCTTTGATAACACTCGGGTAGAAGAAACGTTCACTTAAAGCAACCAACGTTCACTTATATGACTATCCATTTTTCTGTGGACAATAATACCTTTAAAGTGTAGAAAATGTTAGACCATTTTTTGGGGGATTTTTTTTCCCCTTAGCAAGATGATAAGTGTTAATTTCCCTGTACCTTAGCCTCAGTGCCCAGTAATCATTGGTATTCCTGTTTTAGAAACATTGATCTTTATTTGTACAGTTGTGTTTTCCATCTGGAATGTGACCTAGCCTAACTCTGATTATGTAACCTCCTGTAGCCTTTCTTTGCGCATGTCAGGTACATTTAACAAGTCCTAATAAAAGATATTTGGAAGCGCAAAGCAACGATGCTTTTGTTTGTGCTGACGAGAGACCCTGGTCACACGGAGGAGCAGCCAAGTCTGGAGGCAATCCACAGTCCCCGGATCCTTCAAGCAACACAGGTCGCCCCCCCCAAAGCAGGAAGTTGTAACGACGTCAGGTGAAGTGGCCTATCACTATCACAAAGGAGAGGCTCAGGTCCAGAAAGTAAAAATCCAGACCAAGAATTTGTTGTGGAAGTGTGACAAAAAATATAGTCAAGATCCTGGGATCTTTGACAATTCGCTGAAGGCCACTCTACACGAACGTGGAGTCCTGCAGTCCTGCCAAGGTGACTCTAGCCCAGTGGTCTCCAACTCCGGTCCTGGAGAGCCACTATCCAGTAGGTTTTCTGTCACACTTGGCTTCTGATGAGCCACACCTGCTCCTGGTATTTACCTGAGAACAGGTGTGGCTCATCAGAAGCCGGGTATGATAGAAAACCTACTGGACGGTAGCTCTCCAGGACCGGAGTTGGAGACCCATGCTATAGCCTCCTTAAGTCTACAAGGTGCCAGCGATGTCAATGGAGGTGCCAGAGAGTCAGTTTATTTGGAGGTGGGTAGGGGTCCCTCGAACCATAAGCGGCATAGCCCCATACAGGCATTCCGGCAGGCTCAGGCCCTCCATCAGTGACTTATCAGTGGAAATTGAAGTCAATGAAGTCATGGAGGCCACAATATACCGAGTCTCTGCGGATGTTAGGCCCGGGACATACCAGCTGCATGGTATGTGTGTGGCGGCTGAGGAAAGTATTGATTTTCATTTCGGCGCCCCTGTTTACATGCTAGAACAAGACACACTGCCTTCAAGAGATGTGAGGCTCGTGCGATTGCTTGCTTTACAGTCTTTGTTGACTTTTCTAAATCAAACATTCTGTTATTAATGGCCATTATCAAAGGTAATGGGACACACTCCTGCAGGGAGTCCAGCCTTGGTCATAACCTCGATGTTATAATAAAGACTGGATCTGAAGATCTGCACAAGCGGCTCCTGACTCCTGATTGTCAGGGAACGAAAAAAACACAAGATAATTTGGCGTCATGAACAGGAGGAACCAGAGCATACCTATCTGCCCTGAAGGGGGCACCCTAAGGATAGGTAAGAAAGGGTTTTTATTATTGCATGAAAAGATGGGGAAGACGGGGGTGTCCCCTGGCTAGGCAGGACCTCCCGGTAAGCATACTCACCTGGGGGAAGGAGAAACTGATTTGGTAGAACTCAGAGTGTGTGTGTGTGTGTGTGTGTGAGAGAGAGAGAGAGAGAGAGAGAGAGAGAGAGAGAGAAAGAAAGACATCCCTAAAGGATGGGTCATGTGTGAATTTTGCCCCAGGGCTAACACCATAAAAATGGGGACAATTTAACCTGAGGGGTTTGGGATATTGTCTCAAGACAAAAAGGCTTTGGAGGGGTAATGAAGATTTAAAGGTAACGCCCTGAGAGAGGGAACGGTTTAAGCTAAAGGCTTTTTTAGTTACTCTTGTGATATCTGGCAGGTCTGTGGGTTAATTGTTAATAGGTTGTTTAGAGACACCGCCCTAGAGAAAGTCGGGTCTGTTTTGTGAAGTAACAGTTGTATTTCCCTAGAGAGATGGAGTCCATTTGTTGTAACACCCTAAAGAGAGGGGTCTGTTTGTTTTTGTGGAGCAGAAACATTGTTTTTGTGAAGTAAAGACATACAGTAGTTGCAGTAGAAAATGGCCAGAGAGATACTGTGTAGTAAAAGTGATTCAGAAGTACTGCCCTAGAGAGAGGGAGTCGGTTTGTTTGTCTTAAGCTGTGAAGCAAAACTACTGTTACGTTGTAAAACAAAGGTATTGTTTTAGGCAAACATAATTTTGAAGTAGATAAGGCTAGAGAAGGCCTGCGTAGTAAAAGTTGCAGATATTGTGTTGAGAGAAGAAGGTCCACTGGATTGGACTGATTGTGTTATAAAAAATATTTTTTAATAATGTAGGAGGAAAAGGTCCCAGAGCCCGTTTAATTTAAGGGAGAAATATTATGAGCCAGTGGAGAAAGTGGACATTTTTCAGTTTTGGGCCAAGACAGAGGAACAGTGTGTACAAATAGCAGATGAGTTGAGCATTAAAGTGCAGAAATAGTTGTCTTAGTAGTAAGAAGTGTATGGAGTGTATGGGAAATTAGTAGGAGGTTAATTGATAGAGACGCAGTAGGAAGTATTTGCGAGTTTTAATTCAAAAACATTCTCTGTAGTATAAGTGTGGGTAGGTTACTGTAAAATTTGGACAAATCTTAAACTTAAAGCAACAGTGTCACGCCCGGCTCCGTACGATCCTCATGTGTGCCATGCCCACCTCATTACCTCGTGTGATTCCCCGATTGTAATCACCTGTTGCTTGTTCAGTTTAACCTGTCTAGTGTATTTAGTCCGTGTCTGAGTCAGTATTCCCCAGTTCTGTCATTGACGTTTGATGTGTGTAGTGCTAGTCTTGCCCGGTCTGTCTCCCTTCCCGTCAATAAACCCCGTTTGATGTCATCATCGAGTCCACTCGCTTGCTTCCCCGCTCGCCTTTCAGCACAGATCGTGACAAACAGTAAGGTGTTGCGATTGGAGAGTACAGTGTAGGAGTAAGTACGCGAGGGAAGAAGATGATTGCTGGTGGATCTTTTGGCCGGGCTGGAGACTTGAGGTGTTGTAGAATGAAGTGTGGCACAGGTGCCTGAGAGAAGTGAGAGCGAGACAAGGATATTTCAGGACACTTAAGATAATAAAACACGTTTTGTGAGAGAGCAGGAGCACAGAAAACGTAGGTTAGGTTTCACCCAGGAGATGGAGTGAGTAGAAAATAAATAAATAATCTAGAGTTGTTCTTGGAGGTAGTGACATGAACGGTGAAGTGGGAGAGCACCCAATCTTAAACTTATTCTTAAATATTAAATATTAATAAATTAAATATTAAAGAAAATAAATAAATAATAATTAAAAATATATATATAAAATAAAGAAAAAATAAAATAATAATAATGATATGATTATAATAATACCGTGCAGGGGCTGACTGTGAGGAACATTTTGGTAACCTTTATACTTGAGTGGAAGAGAGCCCCAGTGAGTGTGGGTGGGGGGGGGGGGGCATGGAAATGTAAGAATGTAACCCCTTGGTGAGAACCACCAAGACAGCTAGGGAAGGAGAACCCCCTGCTCCGAGAAAAGATAGAGAGGGTCTCCAAAGGTGCTGGGAATTAAGTGGCCTAAGGGGGGGGGGGAGGGGGCACATGGGATGTGGTGGCGTGTGAGGAGATGGAGACTCTGATAAAGTATCATAAGGCTAATAAGAACACAGAAAGGCGTGAAAAGAAAAGGAGTGAGGAACTGGAGGGTCTGAGGTTATATGAGGCAAAGGGAGAGGCCTGGAGAAGAGAGCAGGAAGCCATGAGAAAGGTGATGTGTGAGAATCAGGCAGGAGTCAAAGGTGAAACAGAGCAGGAGGAGTTACAACCTCCGACGTATCAGGGACAGCATCTGTTAGCGGAAGGGCCACCTCTGTTATATAAGGAGGAGTTAGGACCTCCGACGTATCAGGGACAGTATCTGGTAGTGGAAGGGCCACCTCTGTTATATTAGGAGGAG
>JAODJU010000085.1:1306882-1317755 GCA_026776725.1 Gnathonemus echidnorhynchus
GGGGGGGTGTAAAGAGAATTTCCCCATAGGAAATCGATCATTATTACTAACATATGCTGAATTTGAATCTGATGCCAGCAACACATTTAAAAGAAGTTAGGATGGAGCAACAAAAGCCTGGAGAAGTTGTGTGTTGCGAAAAGAAAACACCAGCTTGAATACCTCATAACTAATTAGGTTAACTGGCAACAGGTCAGTAAAATGATTGGGGATAAAAAGAGCCTCCCAGAGAGGCAGAGTCTCTGTGCAGTGAAGATGGGGGGAGGTTCACTGCTCTGTGCAGTGAAGATGGGGGGAGGTTCACCACTCTGTGAAAGACTGCATGGGCAAATAGTGCAACAATTTAAGAATAAAGGAAAAAATCTGGCAATTTCATCATCTATGGTACAAAAAAATCCTTGAAAGATTCAGAGAATCCGTCGAAATCCCTGTATGCAAGGAACAAGGCCAAAAACCAGCACTGGACAGCTGTGATCTCCGGGTCCTCAGAAGGAACTGCATTAAAAACAGACACGATTCTATAGTGGAAATCACTGCATGGGCTCAGGAACGCTTCCGAAAATCACTGTCTGTGAACACAGTTTGTCGCTGCATCCATAAATGCAGGATGAAACTCTACCATGGAAAGAAGAAACCAGATCTAAACAAGATCCAGAAACACTGCTGACTTCTCTGGACCTGAGCTCATTTAAGGTGGACTGAGGCAAAATGGAAAACTGTCCTGTGGTCTGACGAATCAAAATTTCAAATTCTTTTTGGAAATTATGGACGCTCAGTGTCGTCTGGGCCGAAGAGCAGAGGGACCATCCAGCTTGTTATCAGTGGACAGTCAAAAGTCTGCATCCGTGATGGTGTGGGGGGGGCATTAGTGCCTATGGCTTGGGTAGCTTGCACTTCTGGGGAGACACTATTAATGCTGAATGATATATACAGGTTTTGGATGTGCTGCCATCCAGATAACATCTTCATCAGAGGAGGCCTTGTATATTTCAGCAAGACAATGCCAAACCACATTCTGCGCGTATTACAACAGCATGGCTCCATTCTAGAAGAGTCTGGGTGTTAGACTGGCCAGCTCGCAGTCCTGACCTGTTACCCACTGAAAACATCTGGAGCTTCATGAAACAAAAAATATGACAAATGAGACCCTGAACTGTTTATCAAAAGAAATCCCAAATCAGGCAAGAATGGGACAACATTTCACTTCCAAAACCCCAGCAACTGGTCCCCTCAGTTCCCAAAAGTTTACAGAGTGGTGTTAAAAGATGAGGTGGTGCAACACAGATGCAAATCTGCCCCCGTTTGAAACATGTTGCTGGCATCAAATTCAAATTGAGCAAATATGTGTCATAAAACAATAACATTTATCTGTTTCAACATCTGATATGTTGTCTTTGTTCCAATTTCATATAATAATGGGTTTATATGATTTTTAAATCACTGCATTCTGTATTTAACTGCCTTTCACACAGCGTCCCAGCTTGTTCGGAAATGGTGCAGTGTTGCTTAGGGAAGGCGACAGCAACGTGTATCTTCACCAACAATTTGCAGTTAATCATGAAGTTTGGACCAACTACTTACATTCCAACGGCACCTTGTCGCTTAGGGACTTGTAGTAGCCATCTAAAATCTCAAAGTTTTTCACGTTTATTCGTTCCTGTAAAGAAATGTCTCCAAACCTGGACAAAGACATCACAATAAACACGCTCGTTTCTATGTAATATTTTGTCACATTTCTGACAGTCACAAATGTATCATGCGACGTTCCAATAATATTATTAACTAGGTGCAGTTAATTAACTAACAACACTGGAATTGTTATAGGGCTAGTTTCTGCATGACTAATTGTGTATGACTAATTAATGTAGATGACAAAAAAAAATTTGCACAGGTATTTTTGGATTTTGGGTGTACGAGGAAATATTTATGACTCAAGTATGATTCAAGTATCTCCTCTCCAAACAATATGACCAAGAACTCTGCACTCGATGCTAAATTTCTTTCAAAACATTTGCGGCCCAACAGAACGCCTACCGCACTGAAATCTCCAGCATCTTTGTGAAAACAGTCTTGCTTATTATAATGTGGCTTGAAATGAACTAAAACACTAATTTGTTAGGTCCGTACACATCCTTAACTGAATAACAAGCACCTGTGACCATCCAAGCTAATTTCGGTAAAACTGATCTACAGGGTCTTGAGTGGTGAGCAACAACATTGGAGTAGGTGCCTAAACTGTCAAGCTGAAATAGGATTCTCTGGCGTTACTAAGGAAGGTATCCAATCAGCTGTATCGTACCTTTCTGCAATTGTCTGCTGTTCATTTATACCAATGTTAAAGAGCACAGGATACACTTGTAAGGGCTTTCCGTCTTTAATCTCATTGGGTAACGCCTGGAACACATCGGGTGGTAACGGCACTTCGACAGTGTAGTGGTCCCTGGAACAAAGGGGGAAGGACGGAGTTAGGGTTCATCAACCGGCGTTGAGGATGCAACGCTACTGGTGTATTGTGGTAGGCTTCACGCCCCGAGTGTTTCTGATTGGCTGGTGATGGACATATGGGCTGCCTCGCCTCCAATGGGGTAGGTGGGTGAGGTCTTACCGCCTGCCGAGGATAAGAGGCTGCAAGTGAGCGGGGTTGTCCGACACGGCCTCCGTGATCCTGAACGCGACTCCTCGCAGGTCCGAAATGCCCACCTCCATGTCTTCCAGCATGCCGATCTCCTCACCTGGGCCGGGGGGGGGGACAGAAGACTTATAAGGAGATCTAACATGGGATGTTTCACAGTGGCCCCAAGCTGTATGCAAGATGAGGGGCAATAAATGAAAAGCTACTCTTCAGATCTCACTCAGGACATGGGGTATGTGGACAGGATTTATCTGTAAGTACGAACCATTTCTGTGCACTTGACTTTAGGTCACTGGTGTTCGCATCTCAAACACACACACCAAAAAAATAGACTGAGAGAGTTCCACTATCCCTTTCATAACCTGTGTGGCAACTTAGTTATAATGGAACAGATAATACGGACTGGGGATGAGACATCATCAAACACAACACTGTCATTGAACACTCTAAGAGAGAAGAGGATTATGGGTGTGTTTTGGTAAGGATTATTTAATCACTTACGACAGTGCTGTGCAAAAGCCTTAGGCAGTTATAAAAAATCACGTTTGAATGATCTTCATGTTGGTGTTAAGACTATGATATTATACCTGTCAAATTGTGTCAGCTTTGCCATTTCAAACCCTCTGCTAAAATCACACCAGTATTGGCAGCGGCCACCCAGTACACCCCTGTATTGTTTGACTCGACCACTAGCACACCTTGATTGGCTAATTAATACCACACTGGATTGTTTAATGAATCAATGAATTATTTGAACTGGTGGGGAAATTTGACAAACACATAAAATGGCTGCGGAGCCCCTAAGGGGGAGTTTAGGAACTGCAGCTTATTTAGCTATACGACAACTTTCTGGAAAACGGATAAAATTCTTGTTTATTTTTTATTGTGTTACTGTTACTTTGCATATATTATAATGTCAAATTGTGTTTCTTTCTGAGCAAACACACAATTTCTACCAAGATATAGCCTTAAACATGTTCTTTGACTGCCTAAGACTTAGACTTGCACAGTACTGTATATAAGACTGAAAGCTCACAGAAATTTTCCTGGTAATTATTAAACCGCAAGCAAAGTACACGCCCCATTGTTTCCATTTCGTTTTCAGCTGCACTGTTCTTTATATTAGGCAGTATCAGACTTTCATAGTCCTATAAAAACAAGAGGTTTCAGGAACTTCTCCGCAGAACTGCCATGAACTGCATGCACTTTATACTGTCCCGCTGTGTCACTTGTATTTATCGACGTGTGATTATTTTTGGGTTGTTTTAGAAGGCGACTCGGGGCATGGATGAGAGGGAAGCACGAGGGCGGGGGTCGACGGTGGGGGCCACCCACTGTAGGTGCTGAGGAGACTCTCGAACTGAGCCACCAGGCCCACGGTGTGTAGCTGCTGCAGGAAACCTTTGTCCTCCACGCCGGCGTAGAGCCTCATGAGGAAGCCGCAGGTCAGGGCGGCGAGCTGGGGGGAAGGGAGGCCGATTACAAGCTGCTGACTGTGCCCAGGGCAAAAATGGGCATCCCCAGGGCACATGTCGGAGTGTTTTTATGACCCATTTAATCCCGCGCATCATAACCGATTTCCCTGGGTCATGTGACCTGAGGTGAACGGCCGTGGGAATCTCACAGAGGTTCTTCCGCCTAAAGAAGCCCAGCTGTCACACACGCACACACACACACACACACAGACAGACAGACAGACAGACAGACAGACAGACAGACAGACAGATACACACACACATACATACAGACACATACAGACACACACACACATAGACACACACACACACACCAAATGCTCGATCTACTTTCACAATGAATTGCTATTTCCAGGAACACCAACACAACCCAGCATAACAACAGACGCCTCAAAAAGCTGTTAACACAGGAAGGATGGCAATGAAAAGGCAAACATTTACCCTTTTTTACGACACTTTTTAAGACAAATACATCCAAATGTTTCACTCCAGGCCTTACGTTACGACTTCTGCACAATACAGCTATTAATCCTCACATTACCTACAAGCATACTTAAAAATGTGCATATCACCTGTGACAGCTAACAAATTGCAGTTGCGGTTGCATGCTTACACAGTGCAAAGTCGGCTCTGACGCAACATTAACCGTGAGTGGCATCTGCGTTAGGTTGCTCTGACGCGAGCGCCCCCTAGTGGTCAAGCAGAGACATCACAACCAAGTTCATATTTTGATTTGCTGCATGACACACAGTCCACCTTTGGACTCATGGATACAGCTGGATACTAAGCAATTAATAGCAAGAAAAACAAACCAACTGCACAAGTAAGATGTCGAGGGAAGACACCTGATATGTGCTATAGTCTGATATTTTTGACATCTGATTACTCACTCACAAGTGATCACACGCCGTAAGCAAGATTAGGAAAAGCCTGACAGACAGACAAGCGTTCGCCAGACAATTAAGGAAGCATCCAGACCGGTCCTATGTTTCATTGCCCAAGAAACCGCAGGTCAAATCACTGAAGACTCCCGCAAGTCATCCTGCATGGAAGGCTTGAAAATTCAGCATTTATTAGAACAGAAAATAGACCACAAAACCAGTGCCCAGTCTGCTAGCCTCTCCTTCCTAGACCTAAAAATATCCCCTCCCTTGCTTTCTTCCAAGTAAAAACAACTGGATGCAGGGTGAGCTGCCTAGCGGGGTGATGGGGAGATACCCACCGCCTGACTGAAGACCACGTCCCGCCTCTGTTTCAGCAGCAGGCCTTGCGGGATGCTGCACACTGCCTCCTGCAGGAGCACGAACGTCATGGACTTCCTGGCACGGTCCGCCACTTCTGTCACGCAGCCCTTCAGCACGTCCACCAGGGGGCGCAGCTGCTCCTGCCAGTCCCCTGGGAAACAAAGAGCACAGCGCCCCCTGCAGTCAGCTCCCAGAACAGACAGCGAAAGAGTCTTTTTTCTACAGGTCACCACCCGTCCAACGTTTTCCAGGACCACCCCCACATTTTGGTCATCAGTCCTGGAAAAAAAAATGCATTTCATTCTGAGACACGGAATGTCCCTATCAATTTCCCTATCACTCAGACCGAAACTAACCTTTGGAATGGTGTTGCTATGTGTAATATTTTTCTGTCAATAACTAGATTCAGAGTTCAGAGTTAACGCCCAACTTCCACGGGACCGGAGTTTCAAACCAAGATATGCACCATAGGGAAAGCGGACAATAATAATTATAACTAAGCACTTTATTTACTCTAAACTGAGAAGCGGGTTGTTCCGTCATTCATCTTCAAAACACTAGAGGGTGACAGTGAGTGTACACCAGGCGGCACATCGGCAACGTCCTCGATAGCTGGGAGGAATTGCACGCGAGGCAGAAAGAATACGAGAAAATGCGAAGGAACACTTCAGCCTGCAGGTCGGGGGCAGGGAGTCACCACACTGTCCCAAGTCTGGCTGCTGTAAATTAAAAAAAAACCCAAATGTTGGTGATCTACATGTTCTGGGGCAGATTAGAGTGGCAGGGCTGCTCTGAGAGTCCATTTACAGTTATCTCACTTAAGAGAAACTGAGACTCCTTTTTACATATAGTTATTAAATATTAATGGAATCCATAATTAGCTGATGATTTATTTCAGGACGTTAGCAATACAAATTATTTTTTAATGGCAATGATGTAGTCAGTATAGAGTGATTATGCTACGATACCCCAAAGAGGGGACGGTGGCAGTAACATTAATATAAGTAGCCACTAGGTGCCAGTCTACTCCACATAATCATGCTATTTAGTTTGACACGTACTGCTGAATCGTTAGAAAGGCCGTTTTCTTAAAAAGACTGGTTCTCGAGCTCTAGAACGGCTGACTAAGCACTCCTCTATCGTCGTAACAGTTTGCTGCACTGGTTGACAGACACCTCAAATTTTACAAGGCCCTGTAAAATAGAAGCTTTGAAGAAAGCAGGAAGAGTCAAAAAACACCAGCTAGCTCTGTACGGGCCCATGGGGCGGAGAGGGACGGCATACTGCCAACCCACGGCCTGCCGTCCATGACCGTAACCAATCCCACGGGCGCGCCTCTCTGCCTGAACGTCAGCACGCGGCGTCATCGCCCCCCGAGGTGGCCCCGCAGGGATTACTCTGCCTAGCCTCCACGCCTCCAACTCCGATTGACAGCTGGAAGCCAACGACGCAAAAGATGGGGGAAAACCCAAGAAGAATGAAACATAATGAAGAAGGAAGCTGCGGCTTACCAGGGCACAGAGGGGGTGTGGCCTCAGTCGGGGCTGCCTCCGATGGCACCGCGTCTGGTTCGTCGCCGTGGCTCTCCCGTATCCGGTCCACCATGGCGATGATGCAGTTCAGGGCCTTGGCGACGTTTGCCCACACCCTGTCCTAGAGCATCCAGAGATAGGGCAGCGGTTAAGCCCCGCCCCCTCTGCTGCCGCACCCCCCCACAGAAACACTCAGGCCCTTCGGCTGTCAGCATGACCCTCATCTGTCCCTCATCTGTCCTGTTTAAATCAGAGGCTTCCAAACCCATGGGTGGGGAGGGCCGTGCGCTGTCAATCACCAATGGCTTCAACCAATGGGACGCGCCAGGGGTCTCAGCTGATCCAGTTACTGCCAATACATGGTAATTTATCCCAATTCATGGTAATTTATCCAAAAAGCATCTCTCTCATCAGCACAACACAGGCATGTAAATACTTTCATGTCTAATTTTAATCTCTCGATTCAGACAACTGGGGCACAAGACTTCTCAAAAACAAATATATTTGAAATTTTATGTCAAAGGCAGTTAACTTTATTGACAGCCGCTCATGCTGACAGAACATCGTTAACAGCGCATCTACCTTTTATTCAGATTCTGAGTGCTGCTTTTCAGTTTACATGCAGAAATAGAGAATGAGCTGATGCTGACGGCCATTTGCACAACAGACATTTGCACGGTTATTGTAATAGTGGCATATCGTTGTACAATTCTTATTTACTCCGTTTAATTTTTACTTGTACATACTTGTTGTCTACTCGTACATGTGTTATCCTGGTTGTATTTATTTCTACCTAAAGTTTTCTTTGCTGTACCTACCCCTTTCTCTACTAGCCAACACAGAAATTTCCCCTCACGGGCATCAATAAAAATCTATCCCGACTTATCTAATCTTATCAGACAGAAGGGTTAGTTTAAACTTGCCCATTCCTCCTCGTCGTATTCAGAGTGGTGGGGTATGGAGTCCTGGGCTTTCTGAGAGGCGGGGCTGTCTGCTGTGGGGGGGGTCTCGCTTCCAGGCCCACCCACATTGTTACAGACTGGGGGGCCCAGCTTGGTGACGTAGCCGGGGCGTGCGGTGTGCAGTGCCAGGAGGGCTGTCTTCACCAGCTCGTCCTTCAGGGCGTGCACGAACTGCTCCGTCTGCAGTGTGGCGGGTGGGGGGGGGGGGGGGAGAGCAAGAAAGGGATTCAGATACTGCCATTGGCTGATTCGGTTGGCACGGTGATAAGGAGGAGCCCCCCTTGCTGCAAGACAGGTGACAAAACAGGTCTGCAAACAAACAGCCCATTCGCTGGCAATATCTGAAGGAAGCCAAGCCTGATTGGATGACAGGGCTACCCAAGAGGCATAGCTACAAAAATCACCCCTAGAACCAATCCAAATACCCAAAGTTGATTCTGTTGACAGTTGCGTTTCTCTGACCAATAACCCGGCAGCACCACACCCCACCCTCCTCCCTGGGACCCCAAAGGTAACCTGGGGTCAGTTGAGGCCCCACTGTTATTTAAACAGAGCGGAAACACATCGGGGGTTGGGGGGGGAGAAGAAAGAAGCCTGAGGTGATGAAATTCAAGGGTCAAGTTGTGCTGTGCCTATAAGCAGCAGCAGTGACAACAGGACTTTGACACCATGAACAGGTCATGACAAGTCGCAAGAAACGCCAAAGCCATGCGGCTCTGATGCTCACTCACGCCGCCAGATGTGATTCTAGATTACGGCACATAAACAAACCCGATAGTGCCATTTAAAAAAGTAAATAATGAATATGTTTATGTAATTTCCATAAGCGACTGCCTGGGATTAATGAAATCAGCCTCTAGGCTGGAAAACATTCAGCCAAAAATAATCATATTTATATTATTTATATTGTATGAATAAATAATAAATCTTACAAAATTTATTGTGAGGAAAACACTAATAAATATCCCATTAAATTACTTTCTTTTATTATTGAATGCAACTAATTATATTAAACAAAATGCACAATATTAAACACAATCCACCCTTTCAATTATTAACTGAAATGCTTTAGCAGGTATTTTTAGCTGGTATTTTTGGCTGGTATTTTTTATCTAACAAACAGCCTGTATGAGATAAACAATGGCAGACGGATGAATGGATATTTTTATCTGAAGCAGAGCACATAGTTTGCAATTTTAATATTACGATTCGAAAACCTCAACCTTGGTATGATAAACCTTGCGCTCGCTGGTGAGGGGGGGTGGTGGGGTCATAAGTCCCCGTGGACACTATTCTTGTCCCTGTGGAAGATTTCCCATAATCCCAAGTTGACTCAGTGAACCGCTATCAGGCTCTTATGGACGTACGTTTCACTACCCACACGCCCAGCCACCAGCTTCTCCCTGGAGTCGGCGAGATTTACATCACTGCTGTAATTATTTCCAACTTTATTAACAGAAAGACAGCTTGGAGCTCTGGGGCCTCCTATTATTTTATGCCTGGCAAATATTCAAACAGCCTGTAAAAGCCGATGGACCCCAGCTGAGCATGCAGTTGAGCGGTTGAGTGAGGTTTTGTATCCATGACTAATCCACAGTCAGGCTACCCTAACGACCAAGAATGAGATCGCTGGGACCAAGTGCAACATCGGTGCCAAAAGGAGATACTTCAATCACCGCCCCCGAAAAGAGCTCTGGAACCAAAGTCTACTTCCGGAACGATCCATTCGGATCGAGCCCACTCTTCCCAACGCTAACACAAACCCAAATGCCGCACAGCTCGAACCTAAGCCCAGCTTGCTGTCCCCCAGATTTCCGTTTACAGTTCACATTTAACTCATTTAACCTTTGCATTGTTGTTACTTGTTGAGCTACTGCACATGCATGGGTGCATGCATGGGTGCATCCCGAGCGCATGCCGGCCCGCCCTACATAGCTGGCTGCCCTTTATGCCCCAGTTCACTGTAATTAGGAGCTCCGCTCCTGCCTGGTCCTCGATAAAAGCGCTGAGATCCCAGAGACGGGAGTGAATCCCTAGCAGAAGGTCTGCGTGCGGCTCTCCTCTGTCGACGGAGTTCTGCTGTTTCAGCCGCTAATGTTCTGACACATCTCAGAACTGGCGTTCTGCCTTGGAGCGTCCCTGGGAATCGGTGCTCTCCCTCATGACCCAGGGCCCCTTGGCCACCTGCTGGACTGCGGGTGAATCCCCGAAGGCGAAAAGGCCAGCCCGCTGCCCCTCCCCTGCAACAACCAGGTGCGGCCCCCTCCCAACCGAGCTCCCAATCAAACGCCACGGAGCTGACCGGCCCATCCTGGCCACTTCTTTAATCAGGGCGCCAGGGCGACTGCCACGAACCGAATGTACCAATTAAGCCAGCTGATTGGGCTCTATTCCGCGGTGGCGAGAACAATCTCAGTGAGCAGATTGCAATCTGACAGCACCAGATGCAATTCATTAATTACGCCGATAAAACAAAGTCTATAAACCCGTGGCGGCTGCAATTTATCTAGTTACTTTGGCATTTAGCGACCAATCACGGGACGGCCCACACGGGGTGCTATTAACCACCTCGACCCCAACCCCCCAGCACCCCCCACCCCGTCCACAACGACCGACCCCACGGTGGTCACGTTAAGCAATTTCAGTTTCAATTTCAACTCCTAACCCTACATAGTGGAATTAGCATAATGCATTCATAACGCGGACCCGACCCGATCGGGGAACCGCTCGGAGATTAGTGCGGAGATCCGAGCTCCTGATGAGAGGATGCTGGTTCGGCTTGAGGTTCAAGAGGCGCCGAAAAGCCCCAACGTGAAAGGATCTGGGCAGCGTTCTCTGACACAGCCTGAGAATCCCGATTCTGGCAGCTTCTTCCTGTGCCAAAGTGACTTCCTTCCCATTGTTCAAGTGCAATAAGCTATGAATGGCAATGAGAATTGGGCACTGGTGGGGTGGATCGCTCTCCGGTCCTTCTTATCAAAGGCGTTGATGTTGGCACCTCTGGACAGCAGCAGCTTCACCATCTAGG
>JAODJU010000085.1:1339858-1351451 GCA_026776725.1 Gnathonemus echidnorhynchus
AACATAAACCTTTAGTATAAATTTGGAAGAGAGACAGTCGGGTGCTCTGATCAATTAAGATACGGAATGTTTCCTTTAGTTTCCTGGTTTCATACACACACACACACACACACACACTGAATTTTGGTCATCTGCTCTTCAGAAGGGTGAGAACAGAACAGAGTTCCGTGTTCTGTGTCAAGTGCTATGTAGCTGGAGAACAAAAAGATTCCTGAGGACTACAGAAGGAGAGCTGCTGTAGAACATAAGACTGGAAAGGATGATAAAAGGATTTCTGACGACTTGGGCTCATGCAAGAGCATTTCTACCCTCCTCTGGCTGGGAACCCTACGAAGGTCAGTGGAAAGGGCACGCAGTTAAAGCCCCAAGCAAGCGAGAAACAACCCGAGAGTAACAGCTAATGATCTACATGCATTTCTCACACTTGATAATATCTAGGTTAGTGCATCTAACATAAGAGAAAAAACTAAACAAGTGTGGTTTTCATAATCACTGCTTTACAAAAGAACACTGCCACCCAGCTCAAGACCACTGGGTGTTCAACAGCATCTCTGGACAGATGCGCCAAACGTCAAACTTTTGCGTAAATGTGCTCATGCCCGACTTCAAGAAAGAAAACACTGCGAACGGGGCGACCTCATCCCAACTGTCAAGCAGGGTGGAGGAAGCGTGATATCTGGTGTTGCTTTGCTGCCTCGGGCCGTGGATGGCCAACGGTCACTGACGGACTGATGAATTCCAATTTGTATCAGAAATATCTACAGCAGAATGTCAAGGTGTCGGCATGCGATCTAAAATTCAAAAGAGGCTCGATCGTGCAGCGTGGCAGCGATCCCAAACACGGGAGTGAGAGAACAACAGAGAAACCGAAGAAATTGCATATTTCAGAATGGCCAATCAGTCCTGACACTGAAACTGATCTGAAGCAGGCCATTCAAGCAAGACATCCCAGAAATTTACATGAACTGACATAGTTTTGCATAGAGGATTGGCCAGAGATACCACTTAACCCTTATCAGCCGCTACAGAAAGTGTTTTTGAGGTTATTGCTAATAAAAAAAAGGATCAACACTAAATCTAATGATTCATATACCGTTTCCATCAATGATCCAAATTGTTTGCACTATTTGCCCAATAAAGAGAAAGCAATGTAAAACTGCATCTTTTAAGATATATATTTATGGTTAAGATTAGATGAAGATCAGATGACATTTTAGAAGCCATTCGTGCAGAAATCCAGATAACTCCTTTACTCACAACTGTGTATAAACCAAGTCAACACAGTTCCCAACCGAAAGCAAATGCACAAACACCATCGTGCATCCTACAGCTTTGTTTTGCACATTTACAGTTTCATTTCCTCGACTGAAATAGCTCCAGATGACACACACGCATAAAGAAATGAAATATTAAACATCCAAATCAACATCATCAGCTGTTTCCCCGTAAAACTTGTTATATTCAAGGGTCTAATTCTGTGAAACTTAGGCTGGTTCTTCAACTTATTTACACACGGGACAACACAGATAAGACAGAGGTAAACTGTGGAAATGCACCGTTAGCAAGGAATGCGCATCACCGAAACTGTGGATTGTGGAAACGTCATTCCAGGAATTTAAACAACGCCCACCCTCAAAGGTATTCCCAAGGATCAGGCAATCATTAAGGATACACAACTCACAACTGCAAGGTGATAAGCTCAAGGTCGATCCAATCAAGGACCCTTTGGTGCAAACCCTCAACCGGGTCACTTAGACCGGATCAGAACGCCGCTAACTGAAAGAGATGCGAATCCTACAAGCCGAAAAAGCCGTCTGTTAAGTATGCGCCTTTTGTATTTCTGTGCTTGGACCTGTCCAACGTCGAGATGATCAGCCTGCCGTGGACAGCGCATAAAAAGAGAAGTAAACACAAAGCTTTCAGCTGACTGATCTGTGCGCACCCAGTGAAACACAGAACCAGCCCTCCCCAATGATGTCATCACTCAAGCTGAATGGGTTGCATGACACAGAACTCTCTTACTTCGAAATGTACTACCCCAATAGCTACATGTCTTTGTTGAACAACCAAACTGAAGAAGACTAAGGAATCTGAGAGACATAGCGAAGATAAAATTCTAGGCACACTTCTGCCGTTAAATTTCAGCTAGCCCAAGTCACAATAAGCAAGCCACACTATTCTGAGGAGCTGGACAGGCTTTTGGTCTGGGCTGCATCATCTTTAGCAAGACCAGAGAATTTGGGATGGGGGTTGTGGCTTGACCTGTACATCTCCTTCCCTCCCCCGCACTGCCAGTAGAAAAGAAATGCGGGTGTCTTGTTATATCAACTTGCGATTTTCACTATGAGAACGTTCGAGCACCTACATGTCAGAAAAGCTCAAAAACGTCATAAACAAACTTCCAGAGCTACAAGTTAGAAGGCAGTACAGTCAAGGAAACGAAACTATGTGCTCAGAGTAACCTACCCTTTAATAACTTAATAGCAGACCGCATTTTCAAGATCACATTACTTAATTTTAACGTGTTGAGCGCAGCCTGTTTATTAGAATATTAAAACACTGGCTAATACAGGTAAATGCAAACTGCAGGAAAATGAAATAAGATGTGTTGATAAGTATGCCAGGTGAGCCGACCATACTTGTCTGGTTAATTCGGCTAATTTCGCCTTCGTTACCTGACTGGCGTCTCTCTCGAGTTCAGCTAAGCCAAAGCGCAACCCCTGATTTTGAGGTTCATTACTAAGCTTCAGGCGATCAGACGAACAGTCCACGGCAGCCCGAAAATGTCAGTCTTAGAGGGATTCAGAGAACTGCCGTCACCTTCTTTTTAGACTTAGTTTGATCACAGGTTTAAAATTAATTATATAAGCGGACTGCAATAATTAAAAGGAATCAGGGACGTTCGACTTTGCAGTACACGATCGTCAAAAGGTAACAAATAGAGATGACATCGATGTCTTAAAGGGAGTAGATGAACTTTTAAGTTATGAAAGGTAATAACTGAACAGAAAAAAACTAAAATATAGAAGGAGAAAAATGTGGCGTTGGGATGCAGGAGGATGCGACGGCGGTCTTTTACACACCGGTCCACGAGATTAAATTGAATTAATAACGGGGTAAACAAGCGGGTCCAGCGATCAGTAAGGGAAAAATAATACTAATCGAGCAAACGAAAGTAGCAGCTAAACGCGACTGGTTTGTAAAGCGGCGGGCTGGCGCGATCGGGCTGGTCGGAGCGGTGATCGCGGATGCAGGGAAGTTGCTTTATTCATTAACGATACATTTCGCAATGCGTGTAACACTAAATGTATCTTGGTGACGGGCGACAAACGCCAGCCACTCGGCCCCAGAAGCGGAATCTAGACGGCGGATCCTACTACGTACGGGGCGCCTTTATACCGGACTCCAGAAACAGAAACCGAGCATTAAAGCACGACGCGAGCTGGACTAGCGGTGAAAACGGGACAGGCGCTCGGCTGTACCTCCCCGCTCCGCGCCGGCGGCTCCGGATCGGGCTTCACAGGCTCTCCGGGCGAACGGCGCCGCGAACTCCGGCGCTCGGCCGGCGGCAGCTGGAGCTGAAGCGGCGCCCGGAAATGCGCCCGAAGCCGCGGCTGCGCTTCGGCTGTCTACCGTGAGAAACTCAGCCAGTGCAAAGTGCAAAGGCGTAAATACGCCTTGGGGGACTTTATCAAACTTCTTTTTTTAGGCTGTCGATCACCTTTTGTCGTTGCGGGTATTTCCAAAGCCCTCGCAGTGCACCTGTAACAGTAGAGCCCACGTACGATGGCTACTCCGCCGTGGCAGATATACTGTATTTTAAGGTATTTATCTACCCCACCCCTGTGCCAGACCTGCCGTAGGTGTGCAAAGCAGTGAATAACCTACAATCTACATGACCGACCGTATGCGCTGAATTTGACAACCACGCCAAAAAAAACTTTTTTTTTTCTTAACATTCATGGAAATGTACAAATGACATTCGTACTGCTACATGCAGCATCTGATGAAGTTCTTTTGGCCGAAATCCACGGTGTGAAGCCGTATACACACATGCTGCACTCCACAGCGTAGTGCTATAGCTGTCCTCACACCAGACTGATTCCCATTTAATTTACCGGCACAAAGTCCCTGCTTGGAAGTTAAAGTAAATACACGGGGGTGTGGGGGTGGCTGCGTTTGTTCTTCTGGATCATTCTGAGAACAACTTAACCTCGGATTCGGGGCAATTTAAAAACATCACAGCCGCAAAAAGAACTCCACCGGAGCGAATAGAGCCGTGGACCATGGTGATGTGGCATTCAGACAGCTCGGAAAGGAATACTGACTCTGTTAAAATGGCACGCATCTCAGAGGTGTCTGTTAAAGGACTGCAGCGTCCCCCCCCCTGGCCTCTATCACCAGGGTCCTCCATAACGAAGCCGTACGATCGGCCAAGGTGCGACCGACCGTCTACGTTGCAGCCACCTCTGTTACCGTTTTCAGGGCTGTTGACGAATATGGTGCAAAAGTGACTACATAAACAAATTAGTGCCAGCCCAGTAAAACGCGAGACAGCTTCTTCTGTACAGTGTCTATGGGGATTAAGGCGCGTGCGGCACAGAGGATTATACAAAACAGTCTCCAACTTCAGGATTTTAGGGCTATCCACGCTGGGTAATTAAGGAAGTGCTTCAGCACTGTTTGGTCTCTGCATCAGGCTTAAAGATATTAAGTAAGTCTAAGACTTAGGGTAGGTAATTATTTTCACAGTTATTTTGTATGTTACCCATAGGGTCATTGCTCTGGCTTAGGGAAAGAGGATTAAATAGTGAAATAAAACGGCAAAATATTTTGAAATTGCACGGCTTATATGCATTACCAACAAAATATTTTGAAATTGCGCAGCTTATATGCATTACCAGAAAAAGCTCTGTATTTAGTGTGTGTTTGTGTCCATTTATGTTGTTTCTTTAAATCGCCCGACTGACCACAACGCGCCCTGTTGGTCAGGTTTCATATCGGAAGCCCTGACTGGGTTTTCCTGTCGACAGCGACGGTTTTAGGGGCTGATTTCCTCTGTATCTGAGCGTCTCGCAACACCAGTCAGAGAATAACTTGAAGCTGGAGTTACATCAATTTGCTCCTGAAACAAGATTACTCTCTTTGTCTCGCCTGGTGCAGAACCCACCCCCCCAAAATACGTCTCTGGTAATATGACTTCTGAAGCTGAGCATCGACTGATGTTTTTGTATTTCAGTCTCTATATCTAGTCCTAATTGAGTGGAGAGTTAACGGTTAACAGCGGCACAGAGATAATTAACATGGGTTGGGTGATCGCCATCAGACAGCGCCGCCCTATTGAGCACACTGAGCACCTGCGGACTGGTTCTCCCCCACGCATGTCTGTATGCAGCCACCACAGCCACCACACTAAGTAAATGCAGTGAATCAAAAAAAGTCTGCAAACGTCAAGCAATCTGTCGGCTTCCCAGTGATTTACAGATAAGAGCAAAGCCATTTAAATAGCAAACGGGTTTGTTGATTAACGAGCGAGCGGCGGACAGCGGCGATACCCGACGTGGTGGACAGGATGGTGTGGATTCTCATCGTTGGCCGTTCTCTGCCTTTCCTTGAATCTTTGCCACCTTAAACGGTGGTAAAACAAAAACTAGGTCAAAGGGCAAGAGCAGCAGTTGCTGAGTAAGAACAGTATTGGGGAGGGTATACCAGAAGAGAGGAAAACATGACCTCTGATGGATTTGACTTCCATACGCATAGGTGTCCGTGTCGGTACAATATGACACCAGTTTCCTAGGACACGACGGGCTGATTCCTTGGCTTCCTTTTTACCATTCCTCCGATATTTGCCAGTGCCCTTTCGTGTCGTCCGTGTCCTTCGACTCAGACGAACACGCACGCTTCTGAGCGGGCAGACGGAGGGCAGCTGCGTGTCCCTCTACGAATGGCGACAAGACCCAAAGACCCACAGCCTGGGGTCCCTCGTAAAGAAAGTCTACACCTTGGGAGTAAGGTGTCGTTAGTGGTGATTCTAAGAGGAGCCAAAATTCATAAAGAGGGGGCCAACCTCATTATTAACGAATGATATGTTTTGAATCTTTGATTGACAGGGGAGGGCCACTCCAGGGGCCAATCAGCTTTCAGCCAGTGCCCCTGTGACTCCACCCCTCTATACTCCCCTGGGTTTCATGTGTCACAGGACTGAGTGGAAAATGATGACAGGTCTCATCTGAAACCACCCGTATTTCTTTTTCAGGCTCCAAAGCCTCCCACTAGCAGAGCCTGTTTTGGCGCAGTGCTGGCTTTGGTTGGCGGTAGTGGTGTTGGGTGCAGTCAGAACTATACCAGCCAGCGCTGACCCCGCCCCCGCCATCCAGCGAAGACGCTCCATCACCCAGAACGTTCTGCAGATGTTCCGCCCCGCTGATCGCTACGGCGGAATCGTACGCACATCCGAACGGTGACATAAGGAATATAGCTTTGTTTAATGGCCCGTTCCTATGACAAATGTGACACAGTGCGGCACAGCGGCGGGAGTGACGGACGGGTAGCGGCAAGGTCGAGCCCGCGCTGTGGAACGGTAATGAGATGTAAAGCACCTATGCGAGGCTCCGGAAATCGCCGCGCGGCTTGGTGGAGAGGTGGAACACATGCGCTGGAGAACAGTGTTAAGCCTAGGCCTGATTAGCCCCTTGTTTAGCCGTCTGAGTGGCACGGGGTACGCTAACATTGTCGTTCTCCATGGTCGGTCTCCATTAGGACCCCGGGCCGTCCGTCCATTTGCCAGTTCGGCCTTGCTTATTATATTCCCTAAGCTCCATTCTGCTGGCTGCGCATTAAGAGCCAGGATCTGCCCTGGGGGTGCGTCCCCATCCTACTGTCACTGTTCCAGGGCTCAAAGGAGATAAACACTCATCTCTATTAACACAGATGTGTGGCTGAACTTTGATTTGTTTTTTTTGTTTTTTTCTCTTTTCCCTTTTTTGTCGGTCGAAGAATGACGAGCTCCGTGCCGCGAGGTAGCCTCCCCGGCGCGTCTCCTTTAACGATCGCCCCGACTCCACCGCGGCTAAAAATAAAAGCGGGCCGTCTGGAAGAGGTGACATAACGCCACGAAACAGAGGAGACGCTCCTTGCGAAGGGGGCCCATATAGTAACAGTCGCGGCACCGTAAGGCCGACGACGATGGAATAGTCTCGGCACGGCGGCTGCCCACCTGCGATCGATTCAGTCTTTCAGGAGATGCTGTGCCGCACAATCGTTTCCAGGGAAACGGTCTGGCCCAGGTCACTAACAAGAAGGACAGCTAGCATTTGACTCCTTAATTACCGGAGGGCGCCAGGCTTTCCCTCGGTCCTGGATTACTTACCGTATGTCTGGGAAAATGAGCTGCGGCTTATTGCCGTTTAAATTTTTCAGGTCGGTGCTCAGGTACTGCCCGACGACGGGCCGTTTAAATTACCCGGAATGTAAATCCCCCGGAAACAAGCGGGAATAAAACACGCAGCAGGCACCCTTTCTCCCCCCACATCCGTTAAAAAAAAACGCTCCCAGTATGTCCTCCCAGTCATGCAGCTCACTTAGTCAGGGCGACTGGGATCCAAAGCCAGCGGACGGACCTTTCCTGCTCATGGTTTGTTTCTCTGAGGTTTGTGAAAAGTGGAGGTGGGGGGGGCTTTTCTTCCGAGCTTTAGAGGCACATGGGGACCAGGACATACTACAAACCCAGCGTCCAAGTAAAGAAGTAAAGTAAAAAGTGATCTGCACCTTTGACAGAAGCCTGTGTTAGTTTCTGCAACTGGGCCACAGAATATGGATGTAGAACAAGGCTGTCATATTGTTCGCTCTCCCCCCTCTCTCTGCAGTCCATCATCCTTTGCCAACTCTCCTGATACCTGCCATCCTCAGCCCACATACATATTCATACCAGGCTGAGGACAGACACACATGCCCCGTTTATACATAAACAAGGCGAAGATTGCGCGGAATCGGGAAAGCGAGGGAATCGGAAATGGGGCCGGTGGCGGGGGGATCCACTCGATCCGGAGAAAAGCGGGAAGCGTGTGGTTCGCCGGCAAAACGACCTTTAAAAAAATCTTCCTCTTCTCCTAAAACGTTCTTGTTGGCACCACCACTGGCCACCCTCAAAAAAATGATCTAACCATCTTCTATACCTGCTCGTCCTACTCGGGGTTGTGGGGGTCCGGAGCCTATCCTGGAGGCTATGGGCACGAGGCAGGGAACAACCCAGGATGGGGCGCAAACCTATTGTATGGCAAACTCACACACCTGAAGAAAACCTCACGACAACATGGGGAGAAACATAGAAACTCCAAAGTCATAAGGCTTGTGGGAGTTTTACACAAAGGACATGTGCTTACAGGACATCATTGGGGTGCACAGTGGTTTGCACCATCACCTCACTCCCCTGGAACCAGGATTTCACTCTCCCCTGCTCATGGGAGTTTCACTTACACAACAAAACGTTCCGAGGGCAGAATGAAAAATGAGAGATAACCAGATTGTAGAGGAGCCAGGACCAAGACATCTGATTGGCTTGTCCTATCTCCTCGAGTCGCTTGGACCCACCTCTTCTACAATCTGATTGGTTATCTCTCTGAACAAGTCATTTTTCCTTCTTCTCTTAGAACATTTTTGTTAAAGTAAAACTCCCATGAGCGGGAGAGAGTCAAACCCTGGTTCCAGGGGTATGAGGCAAACCACAGTGCCACCCCAATATCCACCCAGTGATGCTAAAAAAGAACGATTAAGACATATCCTGTAAGCACAGGTGCTGCATCTTTTGTGGCATGTGGTGTGCTACTGCTTGACAGTTTTAACACCCCCCGCCCACGCATCCTGGTAACGCCACTGTCCATACTCGTGCTCCCCCCCACCCCCACCCCATCCCCCGTGTACGGAAGTCTTGGCCCGGCCAGTACATTTGTTCCAGTACTGGCACTGACTTTCTCACACGAGGTGGATTCGTCTCACTATATGAATTAATTTCGCAAATCAACAGAAAAACAACAAAACGTCTGCAGGAGAGAAACACAACATCCTCTGTTGTGCCTGAGAGGGCCTCCTGCCCTCCCAAATTCGTGAGGGCAAGCTATGTCTCGCTGCGAGCTGGCGGATCTGCCCAGAGAGGGCCATGTGCCTTTGTTTACGCCCCACAAGGTGAAGCTGCATGATCTGTTGCCCCCCTGTCAATCACCGCAGAGATAATTACCACAAAGCGGGGGCTGGCATTGCCTCTCAGAAATTAGAGAGGCCTCAGCCCCCAAAGGAGAAAAATAAAGTGAAAAATGAGAAAGGGCAAAAAAACACCCATGACCCCTGAAATCTAACACTTAGACACGCGCAGAATCTGTAAGCAACAGCAACAAGGTGAGATTTGCGTGTCACTTTGCAAACATGTTTACCACAACCTCACCCACCCCCCAAAAGTGCCCCATGTCCCACATCGAGGATCCTCTACACCAGTGTTTCTCAAACAAGTCTTTGCAGACCCCCAGACAGTCCACATTTTTGCTCCCTCCCAGCTCCCAGAGAACAATGTGCACTGTCTGGCAGGGAGCTGGGAACAGAGGTGGGTAGTTCAAGTCCAGAAAGTAAAAATCCAGACCAAGATTTTGTTTCAACCAACCACTTGAGTATTAAGAGTCACAGAGTACTGAGATGGCTGGTTGAAACAAAATCTTGGTCTGGATTTTTACTTTCTGGACCTGAACTATCCACCTAAGGAAGCAAAAACATGGAGCGTCCGGGGAACCCCAAGGATCAGTTTGGAAAACTGGGCTCTACCTGCTGCTTTCAAGAGAGCACCCCCACCCCAGCGACAGATGCCTTGGCAGCCAGCGGCCATCCTGCTGTTACTGGGGCTAGTTGACCCTCCTCGTCCTGGAAGGCCTCCTGCAATATGTTTTATTTCTGGTTGGCCACCTTTGACCCCCCCCAGCACCCCATGAGCTAGCCCCATTTGTCCTTTGGCACCCAGTAATTAAGCCATGGCATCTATGACAGGAATATTCAGGTTTTGTAAGACCACTGAAACCCACAAGAGGCATGTGCAGTGGTGTATACCACCCCTCAACCCACACAGTGGATGCCCTCTGTTGGGCTGAAACTGTTACTACACTTTGAGGGCCCAAAATGACGTTTTGAGTGGGACCCCAGTAACAACAAACTGTCCTCAGTGACACATCGTCTCAAGTAATTGTGCCTGGATTCAAATACAAATATTTTACATGCAGAGGCAATTTTTGCAGATTTAAATGATGAACAATTCACAGCAGGTCTTGGGCCATCTGCATTCTCAAGGAGACACAATTAGGGGAGAGGGGCACACAGAAAAGTCTGGGCTCCACAGTCGAGACGAGACGAAGATCAGACAGAGTCTTACCTCAGGCTAATGGTTAATTGCTGTTCCTTCGACTTCAACAAGTCCCCCACGGAGAACGTGGCATAGCCCAGAATATTCCTCTGCGAACGAGAGAAAAAAATGTGTTAGCAGGCCGCTCCGTTTCACATCTCCGCATCAGCCCAGCGAGCGACGTGGCACTCGGATAAAGTCCATCTTAAACAGCAATTTTCCATGGAAAAACAACTTTGACAGGAAAGGACAACCCAAAGACAAAGAATTTCCTTTGAAAAATTCCAGTATTGCACCCTTCCCCGGAACAGATAACAGTTTAAACTTTAAAAAGCGTTCTGTGTGTGTATGTATGTGTATTGCTTCTGTGTGACAGACAGGTAATCAAAGTCGTCAGAGATGAGCGAGGAGCTTAATTTAGGTAAATAATGATTATGTGGCCAGTGCGGGAGTTTCCTGGGTGATGTCGTCATGGAGACGAGGCCTAGGCTAGTTCGGATGATGTTTGGCCGGCCTTCTACCAATTTTGGCCCAGGAGCACTTATTATCCAAAGTCATGATGTCCACCGTGAGGAAATTCCCTGGGACGGCACGATGGGGCAGGAGTACAAGCCACGCCCCTTTTTATGGCTCCCTGAGATGCTGGCCAGGCCTCTTCCTGTGGACTTCACCTCGGCCAACCACCTCGCACCCAAGGAGGGTAGCTATTTTTAAAAAGCCAGTCCACTTTTATTTACTTATTTGTCTTAAGACAAACCACGCTGAACTCTTGAGCTTGACTTGCTTTATTCCACGGACGTGGCGTGACAAAGGGCGACGGAGACGATGTGTGTCTGCGGGCCGACCCTGTGGGAGAGTCACGCCGCTGTAAGTGGGTCAGAGCTGCAGAACTGAAAGGGCCATCCATTATGCCTTAAGATGGCCATTTCTGTGTGGCCCCCCTGCTCTGCGGATCGGCGCAGGAGGCCCAGATCAGCGGCGTGTCGCACCCTAATTTTACCTCAGAAGCAGGAAAGCTAAACTGAGCCATCCTGTGACGCTTGGCCCGGCTGCCGTGTCGCTGGTTTCGCTATGACACCCTCACCGCCACCTCCGTGGAAGTACGGCTCTCTCATATGGGATGTGGGGTTTTTTTTTTTTATTTCCCCCGACACCAAACCTTTGTCTTTTTATGCTCCCTTACTCCCCCGCTGGGGGGGGGGGGGGGGGGGGGGGGGC
>JAODJU010000085.1:1360215-1370604 GCA_026776725.1 Gnathonemus echidnorhynchus
CCCTGAGCAAGGCCCTGAACCCCCCCCCCCCGCCCCCCCATTACTCCAGGGACTGGCTGACCCTGCTCTCTCAATGTACGGCGCTTTGGATAAAAACCATGTACCGAATTACTGTAATGAATATAGGTCATTTAATTTTGCCAAGTGTCTCCTGTTACGCTGTCAGCCTGCATACAAGGGCCACATTCGCCCACATTGACTTTGAGAAACACGCTTTGCAGTGCTGATGGATACCAGCAGAGGAGCAAAGTTCAGGTCCAGAAAGTACAAATCCAGACCAAGGCTTCGTTTTGATGAACCAGCTGAGTACTCTGTGACTGTGACTCTTCATACTCAGCTGGTTGCTTGAAATTAAATCATGCAGGATTTGTACTTTCTGGACCTGAACGTTCCACCTCTGGATACCAGTCTTGAGGTGTGTGGGCAGAATTGCACGTATTGTGCAATTAGGGATCACCTCAAGACCTCAACACACAGACGACACAGATTCCGTGAAGCAAAAAGCTAATGTTTACAAACAGGAGAGCAAACTTTAAATAGTCACCCAAGTTGCGTCACTAAAAATAGCCTGATGTAGTAACGTGAAAAAGGCACTACGGTCAAGGGCTTGAAGGTCACCAGCTGAGATGTAGCTCAGAGTATCCAGGTAGGAGACTTTGTATTTAGCTTACAGTCACTTTCCATACCCAATCTACAACAGACCCTTAAAAAAGAAAGATACGATTGTTACAGACAAATATAGGAATGGAATGTAAGACGGAACGGAACGGCCATACAGCAAAGCACCATCGCAGACGCAGAACCAGCCTCCATGGGAGGTGCTGCGGAAATTAAACCTCCGCTAATAATGAAAGGTTCTGCCAAGCCTCGACCAATGAGAACGCCACTTCCGTTTCCTTTGTCATTTCAGCAGCTACAATAAATAAAGATCTTTTTATGCCATTTCATGAGTCATTGTATTGGGTAATTATCCTAAACCCCCTTTTCGTCTCGAGCCGGGTCCGCTTCTTCCCTGGCGGAGCGTACGCCACCATACATTTAAAAGTGGACTTGGGTCACAAAGGCCTGCACTGAAATTTATGCCGCGGTCCAAACGAAGCAAAAAAGTCCTCCGGCATCTCGTATTTTATGCTTTTATTATCTTTTCCATTGGCTTTATGTTGTTGATACAAGAAAATTATTGGAGAATTTAAGACCATGAGAGATTAATTAAGGAGAAAGCAAATTCTGTTTTAAAAGACAAGTAAAAAAAAAAAAATCCATTTTATATTTTGGTATAACTGGTGATTAATTTCAATATGTTAATTTAAAAACTATTATATTAAATAGTTCACAAGTCATTCTGATAGGTCAGTACATATTTATTGTTCATTACTGTACTATATATTTAAACCTATTTACCCTTGTTAAAGGTTCAATTAAGGTACTTTTGATTTCCTATAATTATATGAATTTTTCTATATTGCCACAGAGCCTAATAAGCTTCTCATAGCTGACATTTTTCTGGAAATTTCTCCCGGTCTTTCAGCATGGTGTGAAAGTGGCGGCCAGCGGGATCGACACGCAGCTTCGCCTGTTGTTTCCCGAGCGGCCCGCGGATGTCTGGTGTTGACTCTGTGTGGCAGAAAAGCCTCCATATGCTCAGTGATGGAAAAAAAAAAGTGAAAGTAAAAAGTGAAAGTGGAATTAATTTCCGTCACCCGGAATGTTCCTCTAATGTTCCTCTATTGTCATTGACTATTTTCAAGTTGACTCACTCATGCATTACATACCTTTCCCTACATTCTGAGGGGATAATTCCCTGATACTCTGGGATTAAGCATACAGGGGACAGACAGACCTTCATTTTTACTCTTTTACTTCATCTTACTATACGACTAAACACATGCCAGGCTTCACAGAATAGTACGCCCTTAAAATTTCACAGTATTGTCCGTACACCAACAGCAAAATTTCCTCCTTGGGATCAATAAACTTTACCATCTATCTGCCCGAGTCATTTTATATTCACATTTACTTATTTAGTGGACGCTTTTGTCCAAAGTGATGTACCAGCGAGACGGATAATACACAACGAGCGGAACGGCCGTGAAGGAGCTGATTCAGCCATAATCTCTGCGAGGTTGAACCTCCAGTGACAGACCAGAGGAAAAAGCAAGACAGCAGTGATAATAAGATTCATACGGAGTTGCATGTCAGGAGCGTAGTGTGCGACACACGTCCATTAAGGTCATCAAACGAATTACTTAAGTGTGCTGGCGGTAGGGCTTTCAGGCGATGTACACATACATCACGTGCCTTCTAACCAGTACTGGATTGTGGAGATATCTAAAATAATATATTTTTAACTAATTATCAAAAATTCTTTACTCATGACGATGTACTGGATAAGAGTTCGGGAGATAGGTGGATGGATAAATAATTTTAATATTCAGTATAATTGAAGTTATGAAGAAAATGTTGTAATAACTGCTGCTCCAGAAGTCCACCTGTATGTCACAAACAAGAATGGGATCTATCAATTTGAGGTTTTTTTTTAATGGACTAGAGGATGCAGGTTTTCACCAGCAGGAGGTGCTGTGCTCCCTTGGCCTGCTCTAGGGGGCGCTCACTAGGGTTAATGCCACCCGTAGCATTTGTAAAGAGAGACGTCAACTCAACCAGGGCAGCCTATGCTACGGGGTGCCTTAGCGCACGTCGGAAAGCGGATCGCGATCCAGGACGATCCGCCTGACTTTGACTGATGCTCACCAGAAGCGGAGACTTGCACGGAGGAGAGCGCTTATCATTTTCGAGGGATGAGCATGTGTCGGAATAACGAGGGGGCGGAGCTTAGGTAAACAATGGGGCACCGCGGGTTGGCGGAAAGATTAAAGACAGTGAAAAATTGGAGTCAGATTAAGCTCAGAGTGACAGCGATGTCCCACCCAGGAAGGTGGACCATGATAAGTTTCGCAAAATTGCCTTCTGCTGTGTACAATAAGGGTGGAATCTGCAAATGAATGAGCAGCACAATTAGCCTAATGCTGTTTATTAAGAACTATAACTTCGTATCAGATAAGAGGCTATAGAAGATGGACGGGCAGATGATGCTGCATGACCTAAAACCTTCCCATTCGCCAAACCTCAGGAATTTAGCTATGGAGAGATCCCGGGTCTCCCTCTATTGTGTTTTTTTTTTCTTTTTCTCGGAGACGGGCGCTCGGAAATGCGTGCGGCTCCGTGTCAGCATCCAGCTGAGTGGCTGGCATTTTGCAGCCGGAGAATCTGCCGGAATGGCGTCTTTCGACCGAGGGGATCAGGCGGGGGAGGGGAGGGGTGGGGTGCGCGAATCCACAATGGGCCCCGCGCAGCTTCAATCCAGCGCTGTCCGTCAAAGGTCGCATTTCAGCTGCGGCTTGCAGTCACGCTGGGGGTGGGGTGGAGAGTCTGAGGGGGACCCGTTTTCTTGTCAAATGCCATTCAGGGATACCTGCCACTGGGTGCCGTAGCTTATTAAAAGGGAAAAGAAAAATCTAACCTTAAAGATGCAGCTCTGTTGGGGGGGGGGGTTCAGCCATGACATGAACCTGTTATCTGCTTCTGCACTCGCATGGGTCTGAAGCGTTAAGCTTTCCCCAATCTTAGCTGAGTCTTTTTGGAATAACTCGTGTAATTGGTTCTATTGACTGCCTTTGATTTTTTTCACTTTAATATTTAAGTCTTATCTCTGACAGTCTGACGACGGTAAGATGGGGGGGGGGCATAACCGAGGAGCCATTAGCGGGGGCTGACCTCTGCGGGGATCTGAGGAGGTCCCGTTCCCATTAAAACGGGGGTCTCTTCAGCAGAATCAAAGACGGAGCTGTCGTTAGCCGCCGGCTAAATTGACCATGCAGATATCTGCCCTTCGCACTTTTTCATGGTTTCTTAAGAAATAGCTCCAAAGGATGGAGACTGTGGGACAAAAACGGGGGAAAATTTTAACAGGAAGATGCACGCAAGGATGTTTCAGGTGTTTCAAAAACAAGAGAAAAGTGAGATGGTATAAAAAGTTGTGTCAGACAAAGGCTGGCAGGTGAAATCATGTGACAGAAATCATGTGACAGAAATCATGTGACAGAAATCATGTGACAGGCTGCCATTGGCTTGTCATCGATTTGTCATTGACCTAACTGTGCCTGACGCAGAGAACATGGTCCAGGACACAACCACCAGAGCTGGAAAGGGATGGTCAAAAAAAATCACTAGGACAGTCATTTGAGAGACATACAGCTGAACTGAATGTAAGTGAGACACCATATGTTTTCCATAATAACCACAACAAGCTCCCCCCCACATTTCAGCTCCATTTTGATATTACTGTCCTGCCTGGGCAGGGAGCCAAAAGCAAAGGTCAGAAAGTACAGCATGCATTTAGGAACGGATTCTTCCCTCAGTTCCGGAATCAGAATTTTCAGTATATTAAAGTTCTGTTAAATCAGTGGTTACCACAGGAAATGCTCGTGTTCCAGCTTTTTCTTCATTCGCATTGCCCTTCAACTAGGAATATTTTAGCAGGATTTAATGCTTCCTGAAAACACCAGTCCAATGCCACACCTATGTCAGGGGTCCGGATGCGCTCTCAGCCTCACCATGCTCCCGACATCAATCTAGAGGGTGCACGGAATGCGGGGACGTTCCGAGCCACTGTCCTGCCTCATTGTTATCAAGAGATGAGGGATTAACTGGGAGGCCTCACTGCAGATCGATGCGAGATAATTTGACAGGTGGCTCAGCGACTCTTTGCTGCCACCTGCGCGTGACGTTACGAGGGAAAAAAGGTGACGAGGGCCAACGGGAGGGGAGAGTCTGCAGAAGTACCCTGTCACCTGGCATCTGCCGCCATAACATCTCATGACCGGAACTTCTAAAACACATGTAGATCAGTGAGGAAACATGCGGACTGCACTGGGGCATCACAAATAGCAAGGCAGTACTAAATGATTATGACTGCGATGAGAAAACAGCAAGGCATCATCAAACGATTATGACGAGGAAATAGCAAGGCATCATCAAACGATTATGATAAGAAGTTGGTGCCACTGCGCCTGGGGTCCAGCCCTGTCGGGCTTCGGATGTCCGATTCTCCTCCGCTTTCTTCCACCTCTCTGAAGACAGGATTTGTGACTCGACTCAGCGCTCGTGGCTGTAGGCGCTATCGCTTTGCTGGCTGGGCCGAGGGGGGTGGGACCATCTCGAGAGGGAGAGTCAGATGATTGGGGTTAGATTCTCTCCACTGGTCCCTGGCTCATGGATAAATGTATCGGTCTGGACTTCCAATCCTGTCTCGCTCACAGTAATCCCATTTGGAATGACCGTCAGAATCACCCAATTCACTACATTGCTACCTTTCTGCAGTGGGTAGCTTCTGCCCATCCCTGTAGACCCCAAAAATGGCACCCCACCCTCCCTGCAAAACCACATGCTCCCTCCCCAGCCTCCTGGTCATGTGGTCCAATTCCCCCCACCCCCCCCCCCGATGGGAATGATTCTCAGTTCACGTTGACGTTGGTAACCTCACGCCACTCAGCCACTCTCATGCCTTTCGCCATAAGATTCATGCCAACCGGACCGGACGGTATCTAAAGAGGTATGCTTATTATTCAAACACGGATGTTGTAAAACCCGCCGGCACTTTTCAAGGCGGCCATAAAGTTTGTCGAATAAAGATGCCATCCCGCGCTCTTTAAAAGCGATTAAACCATCCCTGACACGCAGAGAGTATATCGCCATTTACACAATTCAAGTCGTGAAGAACCGGAAACTGTTACTGCCGTGCAGATTCCTCCGTCATCTAAAGCTATAAATGACATTAGCGATTCTGCTCCACGCAGACTTTCATTCTGTTCCTGGGGCGTCTGTCTGATATTATAGCACCTCAACGTAGCCCCCGCCTTCCCTTTGATTCGGCTTCCCCGCTCGTCTCGATAAGCGCCCCCCTCCCCGGACCCGTCTCGATAATAGCGGTGCAGCCATTCCGTCTTATCTCCGTCAGAAATGCATTTAGTGAAAATGTCAGGTAACTTCTCCTTGTGTTTCGAGTGGCGTCTCCAGCTGTCTCACGCCGGCTAATTCGGCACCCAGCAGGCAGGTGATAAGCGCCGGGTTCTGAGCTCTGGGATAGCCCACGGCTTGGCCGGCTACGAGTGTCTGAGCGGGACACTTAACGAGGTGGTCATGTGACAGGGTCGCTGATCCCCAGAGAGGATGGCTTTTCAAGGAGAGACCTGACCTCACAGGCCCTTTGTATCCTATAGATGATACAGCTACTATTGACTAGCTAAGTCACATACAGTGCACTGAATCACTGCAGTATATTTTAAGTCTGTGTGTAACATTTTAGCTTCTACATCTGTACCACATTTCTCAAGGTTATTCATTAATAATAATATTCATCCTTCTTCTAAATACTTTTCGGGGTAGGGGAACACTCTGGGTGGAATGATAGTGCAACACACATACACACACTATGGGTAATATATAATGCATACAGATGGAATCTTGTGTAACACAGGGAATTACTTGGTGGGGCTGTAATTCGAACCCTCAACCCTGAAGGTGTGAGGTAACCCACTTGGCCACTGTATCACTGTGGTGGTTTCTGGTAGTGGTAATATGGTAATATGACAAGTGACAGTCATTAAATGGTAGCCATTCCCATGACACCTCAGATCAAGTGGTCAGCTAAACGAGGAGATGACAGCTGGTGCCATTCCCCGCCCCATTAAGCCTACCTCGCTCACTAGGGGGCGCACTCCGTCACCAAGCTCAGCTGCTCCAGGTAATGGCGGGAAAATAGCATAGCAGAGTAGCATTGGCTCTGTTTGTAGCGGAAGGAACAGTTTGCAGAGACATCGCACCTCTCTCTGAAAGCCTGAATGTGACTGTTTTCACTTACAGGACGGGCATTTTACGGTCAGACAATTAGCGTGTCGCTACGGTGACCATTAAGAGGAAAAACTGTTTTCAGCTGGCAGTCGGTCACATTCCGCCAGTGTCCAGCATATGATTTCGGAAATGACAGCCTTGGGGGGAGCACACAGATGCAATGACGTCTGTCGAGAGCAGCCGATCGACCAATCAAGGCCACGGTGATTCAGGACCTACCACTGGGACACGTGCCAGTCCATGGCAGGGTACAATCAGTGAGTTTCTAACTCAGGTACGCGCCACGGGTGTTCAGAGACACTCGAGGGGAGGTGAAGGGAGGACACAGGGAGAGCAAGCCAGTGTTGCATCACGAGGCTGCGGGCAGATCCTAGCACGCTTGTTGCAGGGTTCGCCGCAGAAGGCACGCTACAGCTGCACATTTGTGGCATCGAGCAGTGCACAGCGGGCAGTATAAACAGAGAGCTCGCTTTACTCATTATTAGTATTTGACTCTTTCCAGGCATCCGATGATACTAATCCAATTTGCACTGAGAGTGTGAGAATCTGATCATTATCTTCATGTTTTTGTCCTTGCCGTGTGTATTTCCATACTGTTATCAGCATCCGACATGCAGCTTAAATGTTGGGATATTTGCAGTAAAACAGCAGGTTCCCCCCCCCCCCAAAACGCTCATGCTGTAAATGCAAAGAGCAGTTAAGTCATGGAGAAAACGTACCCTGTGGATTGTGGGAAATATTGCCGCCGTGGACACAGCAACGGTGAGCAGGGTGTGCGTGTGTGTTTGTATGTGTGTGTGAGCAGGCCTGTGTATGCGTGAGCACAGCTTAAACACAGATGAGAGAGAAAGCTGCGGTTTCCTGCGGGGCCCTTAACTCCACCCCGTTAAAAATGACTGACCGGCAAGCTGAAAGCTAAGCCGACGCTGCAGTAATGCTGGGGAGAGCCATATACAATTGCTAGTTATTCTCATTAATATGTCAGGCTTTAATGGCTGCTGATGTCATGGCCAAATGGGTGCCCGTCTTTTCCACTGCGGGACACGTAGCTGGCGGTCAGCCCCGCACACGCGCCGGGGGGGCCATGCATATCCTGCTTAACAAGTCGGGGAGCAGCGTGGTGAATCGGCACGACGGTGCCTCTCTCACCCTGCCTGGCATCTCCCTGGACACCCAATATGTCATTCATCACAGGCCAAAAAAGAGCACTTGAGACAAATCCCAGCAAAGCATTCCTCCTGTCCTCTGTTTAAATACACCCCCCCCCCCTTTAGGATGTCTAAAAAAAGACGCCCTGCTGTTTATCAGGCGTGGGACTCCAGGCGGGCCAGGCTTACGGTCTCACGGGAAGGGTCCTTCACGTCGTACACCGTGAGCTTCACCCGCGTCTCCTCGCAGATGGGGTATCCGGGGGGAAAAGTCACGCCGGTCAGGAAAAGGGGGTCCCTGGTTCCCTGTAAGAAAGGGGGAGAAACCATCAGCGCTAGGAGGTGGGGGGGAGGGGTGACAGCTGTGGATCAGTCTGCTGTTAGAATTGTTTTTAAGGGAACAACCGCACCCCTGAAAGGCAAATGCACTCTGGGGTCGGGGTAATTTAGAAGGAGCAGGAAATGTACTCTTTCATGCAGTGAGGGGGTAATGAGTTAAAAAGACCGATTTTTTTTTCCCCCGCCCAACTGCATCAGGGTGGTGCTGAGAAGGCGCTACCCCCCCAGGCCACTCAGCGTTCTTAATAACACGGCGTGATAATCTGCGTGGTGTTCAAACGCCGCCTGTTTATAGCGAGACTTCCTTTTCCTGCGCTCCGTGCCCAGGGAGCGTCTGGAATGCGGCCCTGTGGGAATCAGGAGGGCCAGATAACGAAAAGTCATTTTCGTCCGCAAACATCTCCCACCCCACCCCCCGAAAGGGCCCAAGACAGCGGTCCATCAGCATCAAGGAAATATCACCCCGTCACTGCGAGGGCCAATTAATTTCTTTGCTGCAGGTGAGCGACCGCGTGATTAATGGTATCGCTGCGGAATCGATGCGCCCCGGACGTCCACTGGCAGGTTTGCATCTGGAGATTGTCAGCCGGGAATAAGTCAGATGCGGGGCTACTGGAGGAAGCATCTTGGCCTGGGTTTCGGCTACGGCTAGAGATAGCGTTCAACCGGAAGGGTCCCTGCTTGGAAATGGCGCCCAGTATCGCTTCGGGCAATTCTCAATGGCATGGGCAAATGTGCAGCGATAAACCGCATTTGACAGGCAAACCAGACCGGGAGCGGCTCATCCCACTCTCCGAGGGCTTCAGCCAGTATTGATTAGCACCTAACCATGGGATGGTGTGACTTCCTGCCTAAAGGGTCCCTTCTGTAATGACCCATCTCCAGTAAGCCTCATTAACCCCCCAAGGAGCAGACTTACCCATCTTCCAAATTCCAAGACGGAGATAAAAAAAATAACAAGAACGACACAAGAAAAGTCAACGGAGGGCCCAAACGGTCCAGTGCGACTGTCAAAGTCACCAGGCTGCCCCAGGGATGAACCGAGCCCTTTCTGCTCATGCCCAGTGGACTTACCAGCATATTGGGCAATCAGAACCGGAACCAATCCGCGGGATGTGGAAACCAAAAGCCCATTTAGTCTCCCCGAGATCCTGGATACGTCGCTGAATGCCAGGGAACTTCTCTTCAGATGGTGTGTGCGTGTGTGAGTGTGTGTGAGTGTGTGTGTGTGTATATGCTGGCCGCATGACCTTCTGAGACCACAGGTGGGTGGAGCTGACATGACACGCGGAAGGAAACTCCGCCCCCCAAGGCATGCTGTGCTGCCCCCCCCCCCATGACACGTGCCCACATACACAGTGACGCCACCCTCATTCTCCCACTCATCCCTCTGCCTGGGAACCCAAAATGACCATTCAGGCTCCACAGGCAGGGGGCCAGTCTCACTGGGGAGACATTAGGTAAGCGCCTTAGGACACGGTCAATAAGAAAAACGGAGACCGCAGTGCTGGTAATCGGGGGGGGGGGCACTTTTACGGAGCAAATAAATGCTGTGAGAGCAGCAGCCGACTCGGCCCTCCCCACCTGTTCCCAGCTGTTGGGTCGGAGCTCTGCAGGGAATCGAGTGTCAGGGTGGGGCAAATGTTAGTCCCTCTAATATCACCCCCCCACTCAGTTTAAGAAAAAAAGAACAGCTGCTTCACCCAGCTTTTAGGGACCCCCCCGCCATAAACGTCGCGCAAGAATGCAAAATACTTGGTGACGCTGTTTTTTTCACCCTCCCATAGATTGACGGCGGTAATAACGTCAGACAGTAACTCGGGGCTCTTTACGTGAAAGCATGCACTCGCAGCTCTGTGAATGAAAGTGACTCGACCCGCTTCCCGGAAAACGCCACGGAGACCTTTGTACGTACCCGCCTCCTCGCGATCCGCAAACACGAGTCCATTTAACGTGCCCGGGAACTTCGGTTTGGTGCCGGACGGAGCAAAGG
>JAODJU010000085.1:1373369-1394701 GCA_026776725.1 Gnathonemus echidnorhynchus
AGATAGATGTCAGCCAAAAAAAAATCTCCTTCCAGGGAGGACATCTCCCTGCGCTCTGCGATAATAATTTAACTGGGCCCACAGAACCTGAACAGAACAGCCCCATCGTCTCCCATCTGGTCATGCGTCATTCCCTTCTGGTTTTCTATAGGTGACTTTAACGAGCTCTCAAAAAAAAAAAGAAAAAAGCACACAGACATGGCCAGCAGAGACTGAAATCTGAGCTGGCAGTCTGGCGGCTGTACCAATGGTGCCCAGTGTTATACATAAGCTTGGACATGTGGACGAATCTCCCCGGGTCGGCCCAGGCGTCAGCGGCGGAGGGAATCTGCCATGGGACAGCTCCCCCTGGTGTTGTCTGCTAATTCACCCCGTGGGATTCTGGCAGAATGTATGCGAAACCTGTCTATTCACACAACCCTATGCTTAGAAACTGCACCTCGACTTCCTGTGTCTCTACAGGGGAAATTCTCTATCCTGAGAAAGGCCCCCGGACCACAGAACACACCTGGTCTGTTTCAGAGAAGTTCTTAAATATCTCAGTACTGCACTAAGAACATATTAAAACATTCTACCAGGTACCCTGGACAGGAGCAGGCGGTTAGTATTTTATAACTGTAGTTCATCAAAACTTATAACTTTCTAATTCAACACCGTGGTGAATAATTCAGGGAGACGCCAATGTTCAGCAACACAAAATGTTTACTGGCTGCAAAAGGCAGGTAAAACATTCAGCTACGAGTAACATTTTCTGGATGTTAAATTGAAAAATACAGTTTTTTATTATTATTTTTGCTGTTTCATGTTTCCATATTGACTCCTCTCCTCTCCATTAGACCCTGACAAAAAAAAACAACAAAAAAAAACCACCGTTGGGTGATATTCCCTAACCTGCATATTTACTTAAATTGTATTTTGTACGTTTGCAGTTTATGCACTCAGAGTCTGGGGGAAATGCGAGGTGCATTTCTGAAATATTTCTGTCCATTCCATTAATTTCCCCGGCTGTGGAACATTATTTTACATGCGCTGGCCAAAGGGAGAATGGAGCTGAATATACAGTCACTTCTCTATCTGCAGCTCGGGGATTAAAGGGCCCCGTTGCTCTGGGGCTGTTCGCAATGTGCCGGCACATTATTGTTTGTAGAGAAATTCAGCCTGTGGACATTACCACCTAAGTCAATAGTAAAGGCGTAAAGCTTCACTCACTGGGGACACTGTGTGTGCATGTGTGTGTGTGGTCCAGGTATAGATTACATTGTGGGGACATCTGGTCCCCACAATGTGATAAAAACCTATTATTTTGATGTTGTGGGGACCAGCACAAGGGGAAATTCAATTTTATAAAAATATGTGACTGCAATCAAAAAAAACTAAACATACAAAGGCTTGTATTTTGTTTGGTTACTTATGGTTAAGGTTAGGGCTGGGTAGGGGTTAAGGCTGTCAATGGTGAGATTAGGGTTTTGCCCATAGAAAGCGCATACCCCTCCCTGTGGGGGGGGGGTTACTTACACAGGGCTAACCAAACGATCAGCGAACCACCTTCAGATGAGATACAAGTGGCAACATAAGTCATCCGGACAGGAGGGGTAGCCGACTACTGGATTGAATCGCTGGGAAGTGCTTATGACAATGCAGAACTCGAGAGCAAATGTGATCTTCAGCGAGATCTAATGAGAAGTTTGATGAGATTTTCATTAAGAAGGAGCTGCTGCACAGAGCCAATATGTACAGGCAACAGATGTTTGTGGCCCATCCCATGGTTCCACGCCCCCCCCCAATCCCACCATCTCCCTCTAGACTAGTCTGCTGCAGCCCATATCTCTGTCAGAGTTACTGATTGTCTGCCCCCCCGCCAGCAGCATATACCAGGGTCCATAAACACAGCTGGTTGTTTTTTTTCATCCTGCACAGACCCGCGAACAGCCAGAGGGACTCGCAACAAACAGGGCTGCATTCCCATAGGCCAATTCAGCGTTCCCTCTGAGCCAATCGCGTCGTTGAAATTAAATGAAGCTTTATTTGCCATTTGTACGAGTATTGGTACATTGGAATGTGTTACTTGTCATATATCCCATCATGCCCTGCGCTTTAAAGACGTACACACACATACAGAGCCATCCATCCATCCAGCAGCCCTGGAGTATTTTTTATAGGGGGGGGGGAGGTTAAGGGCCTTGCTTAAGGGCTCAAAGGAGATTTGGCTATTCTGCCAAGGATGGGACTCAAACTGACAACCTTCTGATCATAGGCACAGAGGCAGGGGCGCCACTACAGATTTTTGGTCCCATGGCAGCTTTCATATTGGACCCAAACCTATTCAATTATGTAAGAAAAAAAGTTTGGGACCCTGTCCCTCACTCTGCACGGAGTCCTAACCCACTGAGTCGCACACCCTCCTAATGACGCTTAAACATACATGACGGTCTCTTAGGCAGGTGACGTGAACCCCAGTCAGAGCAGAAGAGGTCAGCCTCTCACCAAACAATGTTCTGCATCAGTCGTGCACCGCGGTCATCACGTGCAAAGACAGGCTGTCTCCTGGTGCGTGTGGATGTCAACGCAAAGCTAACAAACAGAGCTATTTATCAGCCCGCGTTTGTGTCTTGGAAAGGTAAATAGGTATTTAGGTTGACAGTCACTGCTTCTCACTCCGGAGAATGAAGCAGAGCTGCAGTGCAAGATTCACACCATAGGAGGCGCTGTAGTGCTGGGGCTGCTCGTGCTCCCAAACATTCCGACGAGTCGCTCACACTTCTGTCCCAGAAACAGTGCTGCAAACACCCAGCACAGGGAAGCTCGTTCCCCATGTTAATTAGAACCTTATCTGGCATAATTAATTTCTCCCAACATGGGGCATGTTCGCACTCTTAAAAAACCTGATTCGGAATTAGGCTAAAATTAATTTACAGTGAATTCAAAACATGGCCCGAATTATTATCATGAAAAAAGGTCTAATGATGCAAGTACTTTGCCATATTTTCTATATATTCCACCGTAAAATTAATTTCTTAAACACTGCATATTATTGCAGTAAAATTCTGGCAATTACTCTTATGTGGCCGTTCTTTTTGTGTATACCGTAAAGTTTAGGAAATACCATCATCTCTCACCGTCTGATTTCCATCTATTAGTTTCAGGATCTTTTAATTCCAGAAGATCATGCCTCACTGGGGGGGGGGGTGCTTAGTGCAGTGGTCACTCCCAGCAATCCATGCAGGTCCTATAAGTAAATCAGCTCACTGGAAGCCTCACTGCTCCAGCTGTAATTCAAGCACGCATCCGAACACTGCCTCCTTTCACGAGAACATCCATTCTGTGTATGACAGGATCTGCGTTTGAGGCTGCCAGACGGACTGAGCGTCACTTCCAGCCCTTATAAATACGCGGGACGACACAGTAATAAACGCATACCTGCCTTACCCACCTTTACAATGCCAAAGTTTTAACAGCTCCCTATTTATCTCTTACCTTAATTAATCAGCACATTAATCATCGTAAATTACCTTACACCTGCCCCAGCTAATACAAAGTCCCCCAGAAGACCGGTATCAAATATTGTTGACGTGAACATCCCTGGTTTTTGGAGGAAAAAAAGTTGCATCCTCTTGTCCAGCCCTCTCGCTCCCTTCAATTTGACCCTTCATATATCCCTTCATATATCTGATTGGTTGGTCCCGCCTCTTCTACAATCTGACTGGCTATGAACCAATCATTTTTCCTTCTGCCCTCAGAACTTTGTCCTGCAACCCTGCACAGGACAAGTGGGTACAGAAAATGCATGGATAGACAAAGGTCTACTTAATGGAGGCGGGGGTGGGGTGGTGAATGACACCAAATTAAATACCGGGGGTACATATCATCCATTCCCTCCTGTTCCTACACCCCTGATCTGTTTCTGGGTCTATTACTCCATGTTCTGTGTTTCTGAATATTGTTAACACCATATTTTGTGAAGCACTGTATACTGTACATTTAACGTAATATAATTTTTTTCCCACAGGCATCGCCAAAGGCATGGTCAGTAGGAAGACATGCATGACTGGTCTGCTACCCTTGACACTTAATGGTACCACCGGGACACTCAGATTAAAATCATTTTCCTGCGCAGTGGAGGAGGAAGTCATTTTTCATTTTTTTCACTGGATGTTTAAGGTTTTCTTTACTTTTCCGGAACATGCGAACTGATCAGCCTCCTAAAATAGAACCACAGATATATCAAGATGATCAAAGCGGCTTCCCAGCTCTCCACCTCTGTCTAATGATGCCAAAATCCTCTCCCCTGGGTGTGTCGAAGCCTCTCTTCTGTGGTTCAAGTCCCTCTAGACCACCACCACTGATACGACGGTTGGCGACAGAGACGGTCGCTCTCTGTCCCTCCTCTGGCTTCTCCCATTGATTTATACGCACAGACCGCGTCCAGTGTGGCCTCGTAGGGGAGTTTTTTTCCGTGATTTATTGCGCGCCGGTTATTTCTGCCATCTGCTCCTGTTTGCTTTTGGTCCCAGTTAGGGCTGAGCCCAGCGCGTGACGTTCGCTTCCGTCGTGACGTGTTTGTGGCCCTTTTGGGACGCCGAGGGTTAAAGTCACCAGAATCGTAATAATCTGAAGCATCACTGAAGATGCCGAGAGCCAATCAAAGGGCGGCGTGTCCTGTCATTTCATTAAAGCCACTCAGTAGGCCTGCTGGTCCCATTCCCCGAACCGCAATTTAGCCACAACAACAGGAGGAGGGTAAAACCCAAAGATCTACCTCTAGCTGTTGCCTAATATGACCTGGCCTCTCTGGTATTCGGCGACACGCTGAAAATCTCCCAAAGTGCCAAAAAAAAAGAAACAAAAACGACCCAGTTACATGTACGCTCTTGCCGAAGGGGCTGGAGATCCAAGCGGGGGTGAGGTGCACATCACAGCAATGGTGGTGTCCTGCCCCCGGGGAATCAGCGAGGAAGAGCTGGTTCAGAGCACAGGATCAGAGGACCACCAAAGACCTGTCATCCTCCCCGCAGCCAGGGAAGACCTTTCGCCTTTCCCGCATGAGCCAAAAATAGAGTTCACAGCAGTTCCGAGACACCAAATTAATGCCCGTCAAGTTTGGCCTGATTTTCTACATGACTGTAGGTGCCACTAACAGATAGTAGGTGGACCAGCATGGTTATAATCTGTCCTCGATAGAGATTTAATATCTAAGAAATTAGGGGAACATGCATGAGTGACCCAGGGGTATGGAATGAGCCAGTGGAGATGCCAGATGCATCAAGAGGATCACACTTACCGAGGCTGAGCTCCACAATCGGCATCTTTGGAGTCAAGATCGCACCTGCCGGGGAACAGAAGAGCCAATTATGAAGTGACTCTTTCACTAGAAGAGACAAAGGTAGAACAGAGAGGGTCTAACAGGGCTTGTAAGTCACGGAGAACGATCAGTTACTGACAAATGAACTTATACATTCAGTACAAATGTTTCCATTACTTCTCAAAAACATTTCCATCAGGAAAACGACATTCTGTATTATGGCACGATAATACGACTGAGTGACAATGAGTCATAAAGAAGGATAGATATCTTCAGTTACCTATGATTCAAAAATTGATAAAAGAGCACAATCTATCTTCAGATAACTAAGAACGCTAAATGCATTGATTATGCTGGTCCAATTGATTGTCGTAGCAATTCAGATTATGCACACTGGATACAATCTGTTTGTTCGGTAGCACAATATGTCACGCTGAAAGTTTTCAGGCATCCATCGTGCTAAGTGCTTTCCTGATGTGATGTAAATAGTGAAGTCTCAGCTCACGCCATCTGCCCGAGCTTTATGGTTCCCCGATGGCACCACGCGCCTCGCAGCTTGGCGTCTAGATGTTTATAGACAAACCTGCCGGCCTTTTTCAAAACACTCCCCAGAACCTGCTCTGCCTTCCAAAGCCTATCACTTTATCACAGTTGCTAAAGATACAGGTTCTTTTTTCAAGGTCACCAACATTGAGAACAAACTGGCTAGGTATTTCTGTGTTATTTATGTGCATAAGCTATAAACACATATTTTTTTCACTTTGATAACACAGCCTGATACCTCCAGAGCTTCACCACTAAAGAGCGACTGACTATTTCTACTTGAAAAAAAAAACATCCAAATCACTGAATTAATTTTCATTCATCCTACTTCTAGTCAGTCTGTAATATCCTTTAAGTATATATGCTATCCCTCCAATCGACTTTCCATTAGAGACCGTCTAACAGACCGAGTCCATACGGGACTTCAGCACCACGCCACGCAGTAAATTCTCACCTTTAATCTCACTAAACAATTAACAAATGCCTAGCATCTGCAATATTAGCACTGGGCAATAAATGGTTATGTGCCGTACCTGTGATTTGCTGCAGGAATAAAAGAAAATGGTAACAGCCCATCGTTAAAGCCTTAAATTTAGGCGGGAACAAATAATAGGTAAATAATACGGTAGGTAAATGCTGTTATGCTGCTTTCTTCAGCCTGTAACTATGGGGCTTGTGTTTATTATTTACTTTGCACAAATCAAGACAAAGGTTAAATGAGGGTAACGTTAGGTAACATCTAACCACTGAGCCTGAAAGGGCTTCATTCTGCCGTACGGGCCCAAGTATATGTCGCTGTAGCCGGAAGCTGAGTGTCAGAGGGAGGGGCAATGTTGAGAGTGAGGGCCAATGTCGAGTGGGAGGGGCTTATCATGAGAGGTAGGAGGGGTTTATAAAGAGGGTTAGGGTATCACATGATAACAGGTCCCTCGTTATAAATCCTACACTGCCCCTCACAGTCGACATTGCCCTTCCTACTCGGCATTGCCCCTCCTACTCAACATTCGGCTCCTAATTGACATTGCCCCTCCTACTCAACATTTGGCTCCTAATTGACATTGCCCCTCCTACTCGACATTGCCCCTCCTACTCAACATTCGGCTCCTAATTGACATTGCCCTTCCTACTCGACATTGCCCCTCCTACTCAACATTTGGCTCCTACTCGACATTGCCCCTCCTACTCAACATTCAGCTCCTGGCTGTAGCCATATGCCTCTCTATGGGCCGGGATGCACGGAAATGTCTTAAATACCAGGGCAGGGGATGCAGATTCATCGGAAACATGAGAGGAAATGGGGTATGCTTACAAGCGACGCCTTCCTTCCGTCAGCATCTAGAAATAACCTGTATAAATAAAAGTGTGGCCTATGTCAATTTATTACCTTTTGTCAGCAGCAGGAATAATGTATGCTAGGGTCCGGAGTGATTTTTCCTGGATGACAGCAATAATGAATGTCCAGGGATGTAGTGTCTTACAGATGCTCCTCCAGTCCTCCTGGTTTGGTTACTGCAGAGCTTGGGGTTCACACTACAAGTGTGTATGTCCATATGAATTCATGCAAGAATTGGCATATTTTCAGCACCGAATTACCAACGAGCGGCTGACATTTTTCTCGGGGCTTAGCTGCCTCTTCGGTGAACAGCAGGGTATCATGTTAAGGGGGAAAACTACTCCTTTTGCTTTTCAAAGAATGGAACGGAGGAATCGTTAGGATATGATTCACTAACAGTTATCTGCACACACATGCTGTACAATGACATTCATCAATAGTGCATTGTACTTTACAGATGCACATTGTCTTATGTGTGTATTCAAAATAAACATCTGACAGTTCAACATTGTCTAATGTTTCCCTAGTTTGACACATAACTCTACTTAAATATTCACTGTATTAAATGCTATTCAATCTGAATAGGTGGTTAATTTCCATATCTCATTTCCTCGATTAATTATAGAGTAGATATGTGATTAGTCTGCATAATCATAAAGCGAAAGTAATTGCTAAACTAGAAATGTGTTAAGTGGTACAGTAAGGTGTATAATTTTGTCAGGATGACTAACCTTAGAGAAATACCAAAAGCAGTGACCTCTCTCCTCTTTAGCACCTTTCTCATGGGGTTCTTCAGGGATCAATACAACGTCCAATTCTATTTTCTTATTATACACTCTGGGCCGGTTTCCCGAACAAGGATTAAGACTAGTCTTGGACTAAATTGCCATTTCAATGGAGATTCACCATTGTAACTCAAAGCTAGTCTAGGCTTAGGCTTAATCTTTGACTGGGAAACTGGCCATCTGGGTTTACTTGCTAGATATACAATATTTTCTTAACCATACTTTGGGCCAAAGATGACAGTAGCAGCATGACTGTTACCCCGACAATAATATTTTTACTCAACATAGCTGATAATGTAGGAATACTAGACCACAGATTGTTATCGGCTAATACAATTTTGTTTCAGGGTTTAAATTCCACTGGTAAAACTGCCAGGATAACCCGATGTTGTGTCTAGGGTCTGTCTGAGTTGTGCCCCAAATGGACTTACATTTTATCTATCAATGCCAACACTATTACTTTTTCTCCATTGATTCACCTTTCTGTTCCTCACAGCCTCCTAATGCTAAGATAAACCATTTCTCTCAATATCCTCTCGAAGGCCTGAGCGTTCAGATCTTAAGATCTTCTCCAGCAGCAGTGAGTTCCGGAGCCTGGTTTGTTTTCTTCCTATCATGAGATCCCTCTTCTTAGTTCTCCGTCAGTGAGTCGCGGCCGTTCCTGCTCGACTCAAAGCAGTTTTGCTTACGGCTGCAGTGGCTTTCCTGACCCCAATTTTAATTGAATAATTTCTCTTTAGATTACCTGCCCACTGCAATCGTTCCCCGTTGTCAGTGGCTTGAGACAGTAAGCGATTCAATCTCCTCAATCTAATTCTTCATTCTTGACAAAACTTTTAGTGTTTTTTTCTCTCAGTGGTGAAAGTCATTCATTTACAAGGCTTGCATTTGCAATGCAATTGTAATTTCTATATAATCAACAAGTTCATCTGCTTTTTAAAAAATTTAGCAGGGTCATTTTTGAAGTCCCAAAGTTTCTATAAATCAAAATGCAGGGGCTGCTATATTGAAAGAAAACGGTTTTTATCTTACTGTTTGCGTCAACCATCAGTCTCATGAGTAGCGATGATGAAGAGACGAATTAAACAGAAACAACTTGGATTACCATACAGTGTTTTTTTCTTGTTTGTAGTGGGGAAAAGTGATCTGCAGTCAGGAGATTTGACAATCATTCACATCTACAGGTTCTTGTGAACTAACCTGCTTGCTTAATCTTCTCATGTTTCTAATAAAGAGCATCGTTTGGTGCCGCGAGACACCTTGCCTCGTGCATCGGAGTTCACTAGAGAGCAGTGAAGGCCATGGCATGCTTCCACGCCCCGCACACGTCAGCACGCACGCACACACACACACACACACACACACGCACCCCTAGAGACTGCCATCTTCCTGGTGAGAGAGTACAGAGCCATCACTCACCTGACCTGGCTGCCTCTCCCAAATCACGCCCTCTGGTTTCCATTGCACGAGCGCCCCTGGAACGTCCCACGCCTCGCCGAGGTATCCGAGAGTAAGATCTGGCTCTCTGCTCTCAAACTCTGCACTCAGAAAGACTTTCGAGGCCCTTTGAAGACCATAACGGGGAGAAAGGGATGGAAGATGTCGACGGTGGCGGAAAAGGAGGTGGGAGGGAGAGGATAGAAGAAGGACACGGGACAGGATTTATGTAACGTGCAGTAGAGATCTTTATGTATCCGTCTTCTCTGTCAGAAGCTCACCTATCGCACCCGTAGCCGTATGGAACCAAACCCCCGCCGTGTCAAATGGAGCATCCCGCTCCATACGGGTCCTCCCCCCCTCCGAAAGCAATTAGCGCATTCCAAGAACGAGGCGATTAAGCTGCTGACGGATAGCTCCCGCCCCCGCCCCCCCCGGCCGAATCTCGCCGCAGCAAGCCGGAGCTGTCCTCCCTGATTGGAATTCAGTTCACCGAGTCGGCACGGGAGCCGGAGGCGTGAGTGGAGTGCTAGCAGGTAGCGACTGCGGGGAGAGGACCTCCTAACAAAACGGGGGGGGGACTGGCCAAGGCGAGTGTGTCCGACTCTCATTCTGTCAGAATCCCTCCTTCTTGAATGACTCCCCACACTTCTTTTGCTCATATGTACTGATAACTGGTATCACACATCATTAACTGCTCCATCCATCCATCCCTCCATCCACCCATCCATCCATCCATCTTCCGACCGCTTATCTTAGTCAGGGGCCTGGAACCAATTGCACGCAGGATAAATCTCGAAGCAGGGGAACACCACAGACAGAGTGTCAGTCCATAGCAGGGCACACTACGGGGGGGTGGGTCTCGAACCCTCAGCAGTGAGGCCACCAAGCTGCCCTTAGCTAATAAATAATTCATTCATTTCCTTAGTGATCATCCTGCTTAATTCGATTTAATTTTATTTTATGGGCTGGGAGGTACAGAACCGCCTGGGTCTTTTATCAGATGTAGGGTTGTACAACATTATATGATAAATCATTATATCACCTGTAATTAACCTGCCAGTATGATGGCAGTAATGGACCTGGACTAAAAGCTGTTTACTCTGGTCAGTATGGCCAGTATATATTTAATCAAACGAATCTCCATAATGAACATAAGATACAAAACGCTGGTAAACTGGATCTTATACTATTTTAATGCAAAATCATTTGAAAAAGTGCAGTTGGACAGGGCAGCAGAAGTATTAAAAAAACTTGTAAGAGATAAAATGTAAAAAAAAAAAAACATACCTGGATCCATACCAAGGGGATAATGATTTTAATTCATCAGTATACTGGTTTTGATTTCACGTCGGGCAATCAGAGAGACAGAACAGCATCTCAAAAAAAACAATCTACCAGTGATGAATGTGTCCTTTTCCTGAACTTATGAATTCTGCGTAGAGGAAGGCGACTGACCCATTAAGGTGCCATGGGGTGCGGGGGTGGGGGGGCAGGGCGCAGGGTCCGAGTCAGAGGGATGATCCATTACGACGTTAAGCCCTGTCTCATACTGTAACGCGAAGTCCATTTCCGCCAACAGCCCAGAGACACCGCAGGAGAAAAATCAATAGTCAAAAAAAAGGGGTGTGGAGGAGAGGATGCAGGATGGAGGGAGGAGAAGAAAAGAAAAAATAGAACAGTGGCCTTTTTAGCGATGCTGCCCAAAAAGGGGGGGGTGTTGGTGGTTTTCTGTATATCTCAATAGCTCTCAGTGACCATTAAAATTCCAATACGATCCTTCCCACTATTAACTAGGAGGGGTCAGCGCTCTGACCCGAGCGGGATAGACAGACCGTACCGTGGCAGTATCTGGTGGAGGCCGCGTGCATACAAATTGAATGTTACTGCAGCGGACTCCTCTGCAAAGGGGGGATTCCCAGCTCTGACTGTTTCCTGAGATGGGATCCCTCTGTGATGCGTTTTTAACCAGGCAGGGTGGGATTCTGACGATGGACGACACAGATCTTCATACATCCCTTTTACTTCCATATCCCGTACTCCTGGAACTGAAACCCTGCCATGTCAAATTTAGCATCTGTCCAAGGGTACAAGCTCCCCCCCAAAAAGTTAATTCCGGGAGACACGCGAACGGCGCCCCCTGTCAGTGACTTTGATTGCCTGCCACCCGTTTATCAAAAACGCTCACCCCTCTATCCCTCATCTGCACACCCCACGTGCATTAGGGAGAAGGGATTGCAACCCCCAACACCCCATGAGGCGTTGAGCTGCCCTCAGGAAACGCCTCAAAACAGGCACCTTGCACATCACAACCACAGAGGCTTTAACGTCACATCGTTATATAAAAGTTTTAAAATGGTTTTCAAACAATTAATGACATGGACACAGGACGCCGAAAAGGGGGGGAAAGTTATGATTCCAGGGGCCCCTGTGTGACTGTGGCCCTAAAATTCGGAACATAATCCGATTGATGTGGGTTGGGGCCCAAAATCGTTAGCAGCACCCCTGAATGCACGTAAAAATATAAAATACATCCATCTTCCACACTGCATCCCAGGGTTGCAATATATAAAATGGACATTTTAAACGTACATAAATTATCTTTGGATAATAAAATGTTAAAATATCTTCAAACATAGACATCAAAATATAAAGATAACGAGTACGGCATTTGCTGGTTTCCTCATTAAGACTTGCAATTAAACATCCAACACTGACCTGCGACAGGTCGAACGGGGGTGTCTCTCTCCCTGATTCTGAACTCTACCAGCTTGCTTTCACTCTGAAGCCGGCCTGGTCCTGGATCAATCCTCCTCCACACTCTCCCTTCTCCCCTGTTCTCGGCCTGATCCCGTCCCGTGCCTTTTGGACATGGGTCCAGGCTGAAAGACAGTTGGACCCCCCTCCTGAGATGGCACCTCCACACCCCGCTGTTTCACAACTCTGCACCGAATATTGGAGGCTGCCCCATTTCCACCTCCTTGTGGTCGTATACTGGTATTTTTAACAGGTCATGGCTTGAAATGTTCCAATCCCTCAGATTTCTTCTCGCCTCATTCTCTTCCTCTTCCTTTGCCTCATCCCTTTCCCCCCAACTTAGACCTGTGTCTAGTCTCTATTCCCTCCTTCACCAATCTTCTGGTAAACCTTTCTCTATTATACCTTATTGGCAGACAGATCTTCCCCCAACCCTGATGTTATCCTGGAACAACATCTTTCAAAACATTAACTCAAAATAAGCACATGTTAATCTAATAATATATCCTCATGAGCATGTGACCGAGATGCTAATAGGAATCAGTGAGCCTGCATCATCGTACATCTCCCACCGTAATGAAGAGCTCTGTCAATAATGAACTCCAGGCTACTTGTGGGCACGTGTAATTTTCCTTTCACTGCTATGTTTGGGATTTGGCCCACGTACACACAGCAATCGCACGAGATGGTGTTTATATAACATTTGTTTTAATTCCAAACATGCAAATTGCATGAGGCAAAGGTTCAATCGTGAGCAACCCCCAACGGTAATAATTATTGCATTCACATATCATAAGATTAAGTTATGAATTCTATAGATGGCACTTCTACAATTTGTCCTATCTTCTGGCTGAGTCTTTATGCTTTCCAGTGGCATCTTCACTGCTGCGATGATCATGTAAATCCATCTGGCTGTTGCTCATCTTCTTCCTCTTTTACCTTCAAGTTTCCCAGCATGTTGGTCTTCTTCGCTGTACTGGTACTTCTCGTAGTATACCCCAAATTAGTACACCCCCATAATAGTACACCACAAAATGGTATACCATCAAAATAGTATACCATCAAACATTATATCCCAATAATAGTACACCTCCCAAAAAGAATACCCCAACATAGTATGGCCCAAAATAATATACCCCCCAAATAGCATACCTCTAAAAACAATATACCATCAAAATAGTATAGCCCTAAAGAGTATGCCCCTAAAACAGTATATCATCAAAACAGTATAGCCCAAAAGAGTATACCTCAAAATAGTATACTCCCAAATAAGACAACTTCAATCTGCTTCAAGGGAAAGTTCAGGCTTAATTTGATTAGTCCACTTGTTTGTTTTCCTTGTGGTTCAGGGTATTCTTAAAAGTTAAAGGACATCAATACTCTTCCTGACCCACTTCTTCATTGTCCAGCTTTCGCATGCATAAAGAGTCACAATGGAACAGTGCTAAAGGTTCCTCAGGTATTACACAGCGTATCACTTCCGTTCTAATCATTCCTCGAGGTTAAGGACCCTAAGGGTTGCCAGGTCAAGTCCCAAGAGAATCCCTGCTTCCCATGCACAAGACCCTTAACCTGAATAACTTCAAATTAAATCTTGTAATGCTTTACAAGATCAAAATTAAAACTGTGGCATATAGAAGTCACTTGGGGCAAAGTAACCCACCATTTCCTATATAATAATGCCTAGTAATTGGAGTTTAATTTGATGTAGTGCCTTCCTATAGAGAGCGAGAGAGGAACAGCTGTTAGCACTAACGTGCTAATGCGTGTTAGCTTCGGTAAAAGCCTACTTTCCACAGTCAGTCGTTACGTTGGCGTGACCCTCATGTGCTTTCACATATATAACCGCTCCTCAAAGACACAGGCCCGAAGTTCTGGGGGCTTGCAGGGAGAGTACCAGATGCGCTGGTAGCAGAGCATCGATAGCGCACCTCCAGTTAGCTTTCCAACAGTCTCCTGCAGTCCACTCACGGACCCCACACATTCCCAGGACTGTAGAGCCTTGGATGACTCAGTCTAGCAGTTTGCTGCCTCCCTCTTCTCCAGGTAAGGCCAGTCGTAGTCAGAATTAATTGCTAATTAACGAGCTGGAAAGTGCATGCCTAGCGCAGCCTGGTTTGTTATGATGGATGAGCACCAGGCCAGAGCTACAGAGGGTAACCGTTTGCCATCACGCCAGGATGGGAGTCTCCCTCCACTACGCTATCCATGGCACAACTGGAGGCTTGCAACAACACACACTGGGTCTCCAGACACCCTGCAAACCGCGCTTGAGTGCAATACTGCCTCTCATCCATTTTTATTTCTGCCAGCGTGAGCATATCGCTAATCATTTTTGCAGCTAGCACGACTCTTATTGGAGAAATAATTATATAATAAACTGGCAAAAAATCCCATGGTCCACCGTCACTAAGAAACAGGAGATACACACTGTGGACAGGCTCTCCATATAACACGCTGTACATTTTTTTAAGAATTAAGTCAAACATCAACATTCAGCTCCCTTCTTCTCTGAAGTGTCCAATTACCTGCCCTCAGTTTTGCCTCCTCACACAACACCCAGAAGTCAGATGTTCCATAATTAATATTTCATGTGAGTACCGATCACATCCTGGTTCATCAGGGCATTTTAAATTGCCTGATCTCATGAATTGAACATTAATTATTTAATTTTTTCGGAGCTACTAAATGTACATTATTTATGTACTGGAAAAGTTTTAGATAATTGATCTCCAACATAATTCCATAATGGGTGAGAAAACTCCATTGGTGTCCACACGTTTATTCCTGAGCAATCCTTACATGCGGCCCAGAAGGGGCTACCACTACATACGCTGCATTAAACATTTACAAATCATAAATTCTTTGTGTTTCTTTACGAGAAAGTCATCTTAAAAACAGTCACGTCCACTGACAGCGTGTTTGAAAACAGATAAATGACTCCATTTCCCTCTTGCCTAACATGCATTTTCACTTACGTTCATCCATTTCATCCATTCTGTACCCGTTTGTCCTATTCAGGGTCACGGGGGGGGGGGCTATTCCAAAAGCTACAGGCACAAGGTAGGGAAGAACCTAGGATGAGGTACAAACCCATCACAGGGCACACACACACCTACAGGCAACTTCACAACTCCAATTAGCCTCAGCATGTTTTTGGACTGGGATGGGAAACCAAAGAACCCGCAGGAAACCCCATGGGGAGAACATGCAAACTCCATACACACGGAGCCACAGCAGAGACTCAAACTCTGGTCCCAGAGGTGTGAAGCAACAGTACTAACCACTATGCCACCATGTCATTTTCACTTTGTATTTTCGGTCTGCAAACATAAGCAAAGACTATGTCTGTCTGTCCATTCATCCTTCTTCTAACCGCCTGTCCTGGTCAAGGTCACGGGGCCTAGAGACTATCCCAGACAGATATGCCACACAGCTGGGGCACACCCTGGATGGGATGCCAATTGTAAACAGTACAGTTTACTGCAGTACCTCATGTATGTTATTCATTCTGTGATTCTGGTCTTTAAGTGCATAAGCGAAGCTCTTTAAAGACAACAGCATCCTGCAAGTGGAGGTGAAAGCTAATGAGCTTGGTACAGAGAAATACGGAACTCCTGGGAAGTCGGTCAGGGTGTATTTTGCAGGGTGATGGCAAGACATCTTTCACTATCTCCCTGTCACTAATCAACAGCATAATGCAGACTGCCTCACCTTGACACATGTCAGTTTTACGTCAGTGTCAGTGCGTCAGGATTTGTCAGTTCTACTTCACGTCAGGCGATTATCCGCCGACAGATTACCCATCTCTTCACTACATCACCCACGCTTGGGTTGCAACATACACACAAACAAAAGGCTGAGGTCGTTACAGACCAAGACTTGAAACCATAAGTGTCATGCCCCACTCGTCCACTCCTCCCGTGTGCCACACCCCCTCATATACCTCATTTGGAATCCCCACATTTACCAGCTATTTCTTGTTGTTGTTGATTAGTCCAATGTATTTAAGTCTGCGTTAGGTATGTTTTCCCGAGTCTGGTCATTAACGCTGTGACGTCTTCTGCTCCGAGTGTTCTTTGTTGTGTTAATCCCAAATAAATCCCTCATTCCCCGATTCTCCATCTCCCTGCTCCTGCTTCCCCAGTCCGTGACACAACAGTAAGGCTCAAGTACAAGAAGGGGGGCTTATTTTGGACCCTTAAGTGAAGTTCTTCCCCGGAAAAGCTCCAACATCAAAACTAGCTGAGTAAACATGTGCATGTCAACACCATACAGCACCATAGCAAGTCTGATGCGAAGAGTGTATGCAGTCCAAAGAACATGAACAGACAGAGATCTGTTGGGAGGCACTGCTACAGGTAGCCTTCCATTAAAGGTGAGAAACGCTAAAATATCATGACATGCCATAGTAGCTCCACTCAAGAACCCCCCCCCCCCCCGAAACTGTAGCATTTGCAAAAAAAAACAAAAAGAAACATCTTCAACTGGTCTCCTACCCAGAATTCATAGATGCCAGACATATCCACCGAAGACCTGCTTCACTAATGCATCTTACCAATACAAGGGGTTAAAAGAGATGTGATTTCAACTTCAACTTCAGCGATATGTTAAAAAAAACAGAGTGATTAAAAACTACTGTGTTCCCAGGAGTGCTGCAGTGTATCAACATAGTTCCTGGGAAGGAAACTTCCTGTGTGTTTTATCAAAAGCTTGTAAGGGAGACTTCACTTTGAGTGTGTGAAGGGGAAAGGGGGGGGGAGGCTGTTATCCCTGGCATCACTCATCACAACATGTGCCAGGTCCCAAAAAGCCAGAGCAAATTGTCTGGCAGGGAGGTGATGGAGAGGCACATCGCCCCCGGTTACGGGTGCTGATACTGGGGTACAAAAGACACTGCAAATGTGCGTATGCTGCTCTCTTTTGTCTGCAGTGTAATTACGACATCAGAGTCAGCCAGAGCCTCGTAAACAAAAGCAACATGTTTTATGTGATGAATCGGCCAGTCTGTTAGGAAGGTCTGTGTCATGAAAACGGGGGCTACGCCTACAAAATGCACAGTAATCAAGCTCCCCCCTTTACTGTATTGCCTTCCTTAATTCAAAGCCTCAAAGTCTACTTAACAGTAGAACAGTTATCGGATCTAGGTTTTGTAGCTGAGGCCCAACATGGCTAAAAAGCCTGCAATCGCAGGTCAAGTTGGTCTACGATAGAGAACTCTCTGGTCCAAGATGGGTATCGACCTTCTCTCCGCTGCCCGAGAAGTCGGAGAAACGAGGGCTCGACACAACCAGTGCGCGCTGTTGATATTCAAACGGAGTATGCGATCTGGAGATCTCATTACCCTTACGAGCCAAAAATGACAGAGATGTGCTACAACGCATTACGACGAGCCCGAGTTCTTACCAGTGCCCTGTCACTGATTGCCTTTTAATGTGTCGTTCACCAAGCCCAATGCTGCCGTAAACACAATGCCTGAGTATATGGACCCAAGGAGAAAAACAATTAACAGAACCACGCAGACCTGTCTGTTAGTCTATGCAATATGGTGTCAGTTTCTATAGGACGGATGGTCTGCTCCCCCTTTTTTTATCCATTCAGAGGGAAATGTCTTTGTGGAAACAGCTGCTTCATGCTTGTTGGGGCATCTAATGGTCCGAACGGCACCCACAGCCGGCTAAAATTGCATTAAAACGTTACTTCATCTCCGGCATGGAGTACATTGATTGCCTCATTTTTACTGCCGGCAATATGCAATAAATGACAGGACGTCCAATTCTACCCTCTGAGGTGTGAAAGGGAACAATCGTGTTAGCCAGTCCTGGTAAAAATGACACCCCCGCCGTGGAAATCTGAATGGCGGGTATCATTTATGCTGGTCAACTCGCCACAAATGAATGATCACGGCAAATTACATTTATTACCCCTTTGCTGCTGGTGTCATTATTTGCAACAACTTTTCTTAGTTTCTTCACTATCTTCAAATAACTAGATTTTTTTTTTAAGAAAAGGAAGTGAAGTACAAGTAACAAGCACAGCCAGCCCATAAAGCCACTCTCCGCAAGTTCTTCAAGCCCTGACGATGGAGTTCTTTCCATTGTGTCTTGGGCTGACCAGAATACAGTGTTCCTCTTATGCATTATGTAATTGGCTTTCCTCCACTAGGGGGTGTACGAGGTGAGAGAGCGACGGGGAACGTCAGCAGGCTTCTCCATAAGCACTTCTGAGGGACTCGTCCTCCTCCCCTTGGCGCCGTGTCTCCCGTGGACTATATAAAGCACCATCAGCTTGGCTAGGGAGCGCCCACTCAGCTGGGTGTGACACTGAACTGGAAAAAACTAAACCAGAATGAAAATTTAGGAGAACCATAAAAAAGCAAGGATACAACATCACCGGCAAGATCGGCAGGCCTAGAATACTAGTCTCCACTGTCCTGCATACTTGCCACTAAAGCCCTCTTCCTTATGATGGATTCGTCTTGTGCCGCAATTCTCTAAATTGATCCCAGAGGCACAGCGCTCGACCTATCACCTCCTAAATGAGGCGCACTGGGAACTCTGGAGTCATGTCCTTTCAGCAGGAAACCCTCCACACGAATACCCCGGCCTCATTATTTCACAGATGAAACTAGGATCACAATCAACGCCTGCTTGCAGACAGTCACTCACCTCAATACCTACCCAGAACGGACTCAAAAAGCTACCTTTACGCGCGTCCTTCTTCCGAAGGTTCAGTGGTTAATCTCCCAAGACATGGAATTCTCTAATGACGCAAGAAATGATTGGGTGCACAGGAGATAGCAATGGCTCTTCTGCTTCTAGACAGAAGCGGACCAGTGGAAAACGATCCTGGCGGGTCAATGAGAGTGTGGTAGTCTGGTGATGAACCATATCTCCAGATCTGAGATCTCCAGCTAGACCTCATTATTGATATGATGGCTTCCTCTGTTTGCTGTAACCCAAGATTCTGTACCCTGTTTCCAAAATGATGACTGATTCCTTCTCCTCGTAACCATTTTTCACAGCGAGGTGTTTATGCTTTTCACGGGTTTCCTTCTTACTGATGCTAATAGCAAACCTTCACCCTTTATGAGTAATAATTTATTTATGGAAAAATATAGCCACTCTAATTATCTCCTGCTTAGAAAGTCTTAGAGTTTAAGCTTCTGCTTCATATATACATCCATTTAAAACTGTTGTTGTCAAGTGGTCACGTCGACAAATCAGCTCCTGTCACTGCTAATCACTGCTAATCAGTCATAGCTAGTCATAGGTAATCAGGTGATTGAAAAGTAAAACATATTTTTGGCACTGTTGTCTTTTCATAACTTCCCTTTCATGCACTGATGTGTTGGGGGGGTGGCTTTATTTATATTTTGCCATACACCAACACAGTTCTGAATGTTGAGAAAATCTGTTTATCAATTCACACTTCCATCGCCTTATATTTTCGCACTCCCTTGATGTACGAACCAACAGCCGTTTACTGTGTTCCGCTGATCCAACTGCTCGCGCCGTCGATGTACTCCAACCCTCTGCTCCGATAACCCACCTACCGTGAAACAATTATAATTAATCCAATTTTCCCTCTCAAGGAGCTTTTTCGCGTTTATAAACCTTGAGGAACGCTTGGTTGAGCACAGTGTGCCGTTAGATGAAATGGTTTGTTTTTTTTTGTTTGTTTTTTTTTGACGAGACCAATTCAGAACTGGCTTACTCATTACTTGTCCTCAATTAGAAAAAATAAAGAAAAGTGCTTTGTGCCTCATGCGGCTTGTGTTGGATTAAAGGAAGCGATTCAGCGTTTGGCTAGAAATAAAGATCATGCCAAGAAAAACCAGATGAGCTGATTTAACCCAAATGGGGGTGTGAATCAAACCCAGGACTCGCTGCCAAGAAGTTGCTGTACAGTCCCGATGGATGCCCCCGTTACGCTTTGCTAAGCTACTTGACCCCAATAAGCATCCAGCTGTCTGAATTGGTTAGGAGTTCAGCCAGCGCTAATGCTAAACTATGGTTTGCTTCACGGGTGTCGTTAGGTCCGATCACTATAGCCCCGAGTATTTAAAGCCTAGCGCCGAGTATTTAAAGCCTAGTGCCGAGTATTTAAAGCCTAGCCCCGAGTATTTAAAGCCTAGTGCCAAGTATTTTAGCCCAGATGCCTTCTGTCTTCCTGCAAAAACAAAAAAAGTCAAGGTAAACTTGACATACCCCGTGATCTTGTCAATAGCTAGAAACTCCCCTGGTTTGCTTTAGATGCTCTGTGAATTTATTGAATAACAATCAGATGTGTTTTGTTATTATAATTTATTGTCTTTTCATGCTGTTATGCTCTCCCTCACTCCTTAGGGCCCCCTAAATGGCTCCGCCTTCCAGGCTCGTCGACACCTGTGCTAAAAAAAACAGACCCCGACTATTCGTCCAGAACCGCAGCTGGACCCGTCCTGCTTGCTGACTGCTTTTTGTCTTTGGGGGGGGGGGCTGGCGCAGCCAGACGCTTGGCAATGAGACGGGCGCTGCTGGTTCTCCTGACCTGGCAATGAGATTCGGAATATTACCAAGGAGCGATGCATTACTCTGTGGCTGAAAGCGCAGGTGGGGGGAGGTGGTGCAGAGTGACCAGCGTGCAGCGAATGCGGAACAATTAATCTGTTTATTATAATGAAGCCGCTTCATGATTTCAGTGACATAGTTCTTTACTATATAAAAATATTTATAATAACGATAATAATCAAACATTGGATATATACAGTGCTTTTAGTAACCCAAACATGCTGACGGAAATGTATATGAATAGCATTAAGCAAAGTATTTAATTTATCGTTTAACATTTGGAATGAAGCTACAGAATCAGAATGTCTCAAGCAGAAGGAGAAAAAAAGCACGTCGTCACGTCCTAAAGCGGCATTGTAAGGAGGTGGGGGGGGCGGGCCTAGGCACGGCAGTCGCGGCGAGGCGTCCGAAACGGCACGCGGAATGCCGGTGGGGGCCCCAGGTGTGCCGGCGACGGCCTGGCTATTTGTGGAAATTTACCGAGGAGGGAAAACAAATCGGACAGGCAGGGAGGCAGCGAGCTGTTCCCAGAGCCCGAACATCTGCGCGGGTCCCTGTTTGTTTAAAGAGGGGCCAACAAAAATAAAACAGGCGCACACACACACACACACGCAGGTTTGGCCAAG
>JAODJU010000085.1:1420808-1431968 GCA_026776725.1 Gnathonemus echidnorhynchus
GGGGGGGAGGGCGTGCAGGGTTCCTCATTTCCTGGGGTGAGCAACTTCCTGCCTGCATTGCCTTTTTGAATCCGCACGGAGCCTCAGCTGCATTACCCAGTGTGGCAGTGAAATAGAGGAAAAGAGGACCGATTTCAAGAGACATGGTGAAGCAGCAACAGGGAGCTTTACGCCTGCATGTCGAACCCCCCCACTGACCCCCCCCACCCGGCACCAAACAGCTCCGCCTGCTCACCTTCTGCAAAAAACCGCAGGTCTATTTTCTTGACAGTTGCTACTTTAATCTAATTATATCCATGCATAAATGCCTTTCTTATGTGTACAGACATACAAATATGGCTGACATTTAGACTTACATGTCGGGGCTTTTTAAATGTCTTTGTTCCGTTAACAAAGCAGAGGCGCAGTGACGCCAGACTCCCTGCCGTTGTCCCTGACGAGGAGACACTATGACATTTTGGCAAATGGAGTCTTTACGGACACATGCGGATATATTTAATTAATGAGACGGACTTTGAATAAAACGGAGACGTGCCGTCCGTTTGTGAAGGCAGCGTTACGGATCAGCACTGCAGAAGGTCAGCTGGGTATTTCCAGATAAAATCAGACGGGCCATCAGTAATCCAGAGAGCTCCGGTGGAATCCGGTGCCATGCCGTGCGTGAAACACCGGGCGTAGCCATGAACACGCGTGCCAGCGGGAAAAAGCCAAGGGACCGGATCTTGGCACACGCTTCAATCATGGCTGCTAAGCCGCAGTCCGTGCTGTTAATGTTTATGTGGGACGACACCCCTAACGATGAATCTAACAGGCACGTAAAGACACTCCGACAAGCCCAATAAAACTGCTTTTGTCAGAGAATGACCTCAGGGTTTAACCGAGGACACCAAACTATCCGCTGGACCATCCGAATTCTACAATTTACACAGTCCCAACATCCATAACTCAGGAGAGAAGAATCCCATCGTTACTACAAAGATAGAACCACCTTATCGTTCACAGATACTGCAGGAAGCATGACCTTTTCACCCTATAAAAAGGTCTAGCTCGCCATGTGCTTAATTCATACCACTTCCAGGACAAAGTTAGACACAAGACAAACATCACTTCAGTTTAGTGTCTCTCCTCTCCTATGCAGTCTTCCTGTACAGTGGCAAATTCTACCACCGATACAGTAATGAACACGACACAGATTGGCTTGATTGGGTCGCCCCGTGACCAAATTTAAAGCAGCATTCCATCTTGACTGCTTATTTATGACGCTGCATCGTGACTGTTAAGATTAAGATTGATTTTACACTGAAATTATTGTAAAAAAGGAACACGGAAACAGTAGTTATGCAGACCACGTAAAAATACATGAAACTAGGGATTTTGTCGAGCAGTAGCTGAGCTTGCCTTTCTTTTATAATTAGGGGCTTTGCTTTTTTCATGCCAGATCCTGCAAAAACACTTGTTCTTTTAGATTTTTAATTTGGGGCAGTCTTCCCAGTCTTCAGCCAAGATGTGCAGCAAGATGGAGGGATCCTGTACGGAGGTGTGGGGCAGCCGGTCGATGGCACCGCCTCTGCGATGCTCCGCGCCGGGAGAACGCGGGTTCCCAAACAGTGTGATGAGGTTTTAATTAGCACAGCGGCGGAGTGATGCTGACTGCCGCTCGATCGCGTCGAAAGCCCACTCCCCCGCGGGACGAGCAGCGAACGGTCACTGAATATTTCAGCTATCTAGAGCAAACTCGTGCTCCCGAGTCCTTGGAGTTGGCCGACCCCCCCCCTCCCCCCCCAGCAAAGTGTCACCATACTGGCTTTTTCCATAAACGTCACTGAGGCACAGGTATGAAGTCTCACGATCCAGCACCATTTTGCCATCTCACTTGTAGCCATGAGCCAAATTTGATCAATTCAATTCAATTCAATTTTATATAGCGCCTTTCACAACAGAGTCACCCCAAGATGCCTTACATGGGTGTACAGTGCAATCATAAAGAAAGAACAATACAAAAACAGGGAAATGGAAACAACAGAGGAGAGGAAACAAAAACTCCTGAGTAGGGAGAAAAAAACCCTTGGGGGGGGGGGGGGGTCCAAGTTCAACTGGATGCCCACCACCCCTCCCCCCCCTTCTCCTGGGCATACTAACATTATAGAAAAAGAAAAGAGTGGGCTTGCTCACTAAAAGCAAGGTGTAGACTGTAATCAAGTCATGCCAAAGTCCATCAGTGAGTTGATTCTCCACACCAGCCTGTGCAGGTGCAGACTGAAATCTGCACCCAGGATGTTACCGTTTGGGAGTCATATCCACAATGTCATCAACGGAAACCCCACTGCAGCAAGTTTACGGCTCACTCTTTTCACCAAACGCTGCAGGTTTTTTTTTCTTTAAATTGGTGATCTCACTAGGTTGATGTATGCTGAGGGTCAACTTGAAGCTCCCAATTAAGTAGCGATCGAAACCGACTTAGATCAAAACACAACTTGACTGAGAATCACTGGCGTTTTTCTTTGATTGAGGCTATAAGACGCGTAAACCACTTAGCTCTTTTTTGGAAGCAGAACAGTTAAGTGTTTGCTGCTATGAGGGCTGGGTGGTCATTTTAAGCAAGCCGAAAGCCGTCATATTCCTGTCATATTCTGTCACATTCCTATCAAGTCGCTGTCATACTGTCGCACTTTCAGACCAAACGTCAAACGGCTTTACGACGTCACCTAAAAATTCTCTCCCCTCTCTGAAAAGCTGCTTCTTTAAGTACCGAATATCTCAGCGAGAGGGCCAATCACGAACCCATCCTGAAGGTTTAACCACTGCTTTGATCCAAACATCGTCTGCATGCCCTGACAGAATAAGTCCATGGCTGATTTCTCAAGTGAGCCTCTCTCAACCAGAAATTACTGGGGGGCGGGGGGGAACGACACATCTTGGCCGTTTTGTGATGGGCACCTCAGGTACACGGCTTACGTCACCGACGTAAAAATAACGTAAACCAAAATACGATTAAAAGGGTGACGAAAGAGTGGGGAAATCCCGTTTAATGCGCAATTACTAAAAATACCTTGGCCACACAGCCTTTTTTCCAGTGTGGTATTTGATTATGAAACTGGAACCAGGTAAACAGGTGGTTTCCATGGATTCTCGCAGAAACAGGACCTGACCTGGACCCAGACCATCAAACGCAACGCAAAATGTTTCCGGTACGCAGCGACATTCACAAATGTCAGCCTCGTCTCGGGAAGGGAAGGGGGGGGGGGGGTTGGTGTTTATTCCACTTTTTCTACGCGACATGGCACCTTAAATGCTTCTGCTTTGCTGCAATTAAAGCCTGTCATCTGCGCCAACTCACTGGGACACCTCTGGCAGCTTTTTTTAAAGGTAATGCTTCCCTGCTCCCACCCCCCCGCCAACACACTGTGTCATTTCAGTGAACAACAGTGATACCTTCTAGGAGGAACCTGACAGCATGAGCGATGCTCCCAGCCGTGGACAGGAGAATTCCCAGCGGAATAGAGACGGGACCCCTTTCCAGACTGCCTCCTGGGGGGGGTGGGGGGTGGGGGCTGGCAGCCATGGCAGGGGAAGGAGATACGTTATATATAACTGACTCTGTAGCACAGAGGACATGAAACGCTTCCCTGTCTCGAGGTTGAGGGATCCCACCACACCATACTGGGGGATGTGTATGGGATTTGGCATTCCCACTCGGAAGAGACAATGGGAGACCCCTTGGGAAATTCTGGGTCACCACAGTTCCCACTGTCTTTTGCTACGGCAGGTTCAGCATCGAGCCCATATAACTTACTCGACAAAGACGCGCCGGAAAGTTCCACACTGGCGTTTCACTGAAATTTACAGCAGGCATTATTACGTTGAATCACAGAACGTGTGACTCTGCCTGCTTTTAAAGGCGCGGCCCCCCTGGGCAGGAGACACCGCCCCCACCCCCCCACCCCCCCCGGGGTGAGATCGACAAAGGGGCTCCCACGCTGGCAGCCAATTTGCATTATTTCACAGAGCTGCATGCATATTCAGTGGCTCTCGAAATCGATCTGCTTAAGGGTAAGAGGGAAGGTATCAGTTTTAGCTGCTATTCTCTTATCGGCTTCATTCTGTCCCGGGCTGACAAAGCAAAAGATGTGGGCAAGCAGGCGGATGAAGAGATTCACTACGCGGCTTCACCGATCCTGCGGCAGACCCCCGGGGCCGCTGGGGGCTCTGCGTGATGGGGGGGGGGGTTGGGCGCGGATTGACTGGAATGCAAAGCCACGCCCCTTCTAACGAGCAGCCCGCCTATGCCATCCAGACCTGTTACTGGGAGAGGGAATGCCAGGGGATGTCCCCCACCTGTTCTGGATGGGAGGGGCTCTACCGAGAGAGTCACATGATACGTGTCCTCGTTTCCGTTGTGGTTCTGACTTCAGCTAAGGGGATGAATCCGATAACGAATCTGACGACAGCGGCAGGCATAAACGAGCAGCCGGAATCTACGTTGCGGGAAGCTCTTTGTACGTTCCATTACCATGTGTGAAAAGGACAGCGGTCATCCTTTAAAAAAAACACGTCTGCTCCTCATGTGAAGAGAAAGGTGGATATTTTATAGGTTTACGGAGGTTTAAAAAATGCGCAGCTGCACGTACGGCTGAGTTTTGGATAGTTCCTCCGTCAAGCTTCTGCGGCCTAAGCCCCCCATTTCCGGACTGTAAAGTGGCTTTGAGGCATGCCCCCCCCCCCTCCAAGTTGGGAAGCCAGCCAATCAGGCCTCTGCACCCAAATTTTCCATTAATCGGCAGACGGTCGCTGGGAGCCCGCAGGGGGTCGAGGCTCGGCCCACGGAGCGGCTGATTGCCGGTGCTGTGACATCATTTCCGCGCCGGCAAACACTGGGCCGAGCACCGCTGACATTAATCTGCCATTCTTCATAGGAATAAAGCTTCAGAGGGCAATTTCGTCCCAGGAAATGACATTTTCGGCAAACATGGAAATGAGACAAAGCGCAGTGTTATGAATAGTCAATTTTCCGAATAAAACACATGCAACCCTCAAAGAGGAAACTAAAATCCTGTTCTGACAGGAACAACCTGGCTCCAGAGAACCTGGGTCGTTCGAAACGATGCTTTCTCTATGATGCTTAAGGCTTCAGTAAGACCGACAGTGATTAAAAACACCAACAGTAGTGTCGATATAGCATTTGTAAAACCATTTTTCACATATTCCACGGTGGATGGGGCAGTGGATTGAGTAATGGGTGCGTTAAACCCGAGAAATATCAAGCAGTACAGTTAACGTTAGTTATTTCATCCCTCTGCAAGCCTCTTTCGGAAATTACCGAGGAGAGAACACCCAAACAGACGAAGGAACGAGAACCCCGCAGAGACAACGAACGCTAACGAGGCTGCCTGCCAGAAATGGCCTCCCGACCAAAGCTAGCTAGCTCACTCTGAACACGCCACTTGTACATGGTACCATAGAACGCTCTGCTTGTGCACCTTCTGTTTACACAAAAATGTTCTGAGGGCAGAAGGAAAAAATGATTGGTTCAGAGAGATAACCAATCAGATTGTAGAGGATGTGGATTCAAGCAACCAGAGGCGGTGGGACCAAGACATTTGATTGGTTGGTCCCACCTCCTCTATATTCTGATTGATTATCTCTCTAAACCAATCATTTTTCACAGGATTATCTCTAGTAATACAAAGAGGTAAATCATCAGTTTAAGCACTAAACATAAAACATGATCGCCTGCATGGATCTTTGATACTGAACCCGCTGTCTCCACACCTGAACAGACCACCATCACACCCTGGATACAGACGCCCTATCAAAGGTGACTTTCAGAGGCAGCGTTCACTTCAAACCTCAGATGACCTGCGGAAAAGCCCGTTTGCGCTGGAGCTAGAGGAATTGTGCATTGGACGTGTTGAGAGGTTACAGTCACTCCAGGCACTCCATGGCCCAAGGCATAAGAAAACAAAGCAGCTGCTTAGAGCCCAGCAGCCACCAGGGGGCCCCCTCATCGGCTCAGCCTGTCAGAATGGGAGGGAAGATGACAAATGACAAGGAGTTTAATGAAATTTTGCTTAGGGCCACATAAAGGGTTGTGCCGGCATTGAACGGTGGCATCAAAGACTCCTCAAATGCTGCGCTCAGACCAGTCTAGAAAGGGATTCGTGAGTTAAAAGGACTTGGAAGCCGAATGAACCCACATTTAACGTACGTAGACAAGCTGGATGGAAGGTTCTGGAATGCTATTTAATGGGAAAACGCAGCGTAGCTTCTAATGCGATACATCTGTTAACAAGCAGCTAGGAACGTCTCCACAAAGCCACACAAAGCCAAAGCCCAAATCTAAGCGCTCCTCTTTACATCTGATGCGCAATCAGAGGGGTTTTGCTAATAAATAGGATCGTGTTCACTGTGCTAAACGGACCAGCACTGGCTGGCTCACACGCCAGATTAGTCCTGGCTTTTTTGTTCAGATAAGAAAGTCCTTCTGGGGCAAAGGCCTCCTTCATCTTCCTGGACCAGAGGTCTCCTGCACTCCTCAGCTTCGAATCGGTGTCTCGCAGATAATTCACCCGTCACGTCTCAGGACCGGCGGGACGGTAGTGGCGGAAAAAAACGCAAAGCAAACCGTTCTGCCCGCCGCCAAGAAATGAAGAGGGAAATTATAATTGTTGCTAGCAGGAGAGCCGTACTGGCTTCATTGTGGCTTCCTGGACTCCAGGTAGGGACCGTGAAATGATCTTATTTAGCTTTTGTAAAAACAGCTGAGGAGGAGTTTGCCGCGCTCTCCTGGGCCGTGAGCTTCGGCCCAGTCTCCGGCGGAGTGCTGAGCAAGGCATAAAGCTCGATTCCACGGGAATTCCTAGTGTTTGGCCTCCCGCGGATTTAGTTCCCCTCTGTGTTACGGCTTAATGATCAGGTCAGAATGGCGGGGGGGGGGGGAAACAAAATCTAGGTAGGAAGATAGTTTTAGATTGCCTGGGGGGGTGAAGGTGGATCGATTCTGCGGGCTGTCGAATGAGGGGAGGAGGAAGAGGGGGCTTCATCACGCCGGTGTTGCCGTTCGGTTACAGGAGAAGCCGGCCGTGTTGCGTGAGCTGAATCGAGGCCGCTGTCAAGTCGGCTAACCTCGCCGATTGAAAGGCAGCCCCCGGGCCTGCATTTAATAGCCCCCACCCCAGAGCAGATGAAGGTTTGGGGGTGGGGGCAGACACTCTCATGTATCTCATGATCAAAGCATCCGAGCAAACTGTGCATCTTCCAGTGGGTGTGTAGCTCTTAGGAGCCACAGATAGGTACCTTGCATTTTACCCTGCTTGTGTACACAACGGCTAATGGCTAAAAGCTACGGCATGGAGCACGGCAGGCCTCATGTGGATTAACTGGTATGGAAATCTGCTATGGGCTTCTCTGTGTATAGCGGTGGGAGGAGCTTTTCTGATGAGTGTTAATTAGCACCCGTACAGGACGTGTGGTTTAATTGTCAATGTATTCAAAAAAATGCTTTTCTTGTTTGTCAGGTGTAGTTGATGCCGGAACAAGGTAACTGGGAAGGTAGATGGAAATCACGAAAAGAGAACCCCAAAATTAAGTTTCTGCAATCTGTGCCCTGTGAATGTGCTCTGTGCCTGTTTCCTATAGACGTATTTCATTACCTTCTACCCGACTGGCCCATGTGACATCAGAGCAGAGGTGGAGATTTCCGGTCCAGAGAATACAAATCCAGACCAAGATTTTGTTTCAACCAACCAGTTGAGTATAAAGAGTGACAGTCGCAGCGTACTTCATTGGTTGGTTGAAACAAAATCTTGGTCTGGACTTGTACTCACTGGACCGGAAATCTCCACCTCTGCATCAGACTAATAAGAGGCAGCTGGGCGTTTTTAAAGGTTTTTTCGCCATAGAGTTTGTACATGTTCCTCCATGTTACTCTAAAATACTGATTTTCCCAGCCTGCTAAGAATTATCACCAATATTTGCAAATAGCACCATCATGCCTTTGCAAGAATGACAGTTTGGTAAAATATTTATACTATTTTTCCAGTGTTAATATGAGTATTGAATATTGCACAAGCATGAGTAGTATGCAGACTCACATCAAATTGGCTACCCGCCTGTGCAGATTAATCATTAATATATGGGTCATACACAGAGAATATCAAGAGGAGTAGAGCAGCCTGATGAGACTCGCTCCTGTCTATTTTAATACCTTATTTGCTTCATCTCAATTACATTTCAGGATACTGCCTGTAGAAATGACATTCTTGTTTGTTCATTCGGGAGCCTCCATCTGGAGCAGCGGCTCATAATGAGGCCGTGTCACAATCGGTTTCCATGACGAGACAACAAAGTGGCTTAAGAACAGGTGGGAGGGGTTAGCAGGGAGTATTGAGGCCGAGGTGGAGTTCACAGTCGCTTCACGCACCTTTACTCGCGGGTGAGAATTCGAGTGCGGACCTTCTCTTCTTGGGTCGGTAATTATGGCTGCGTACGAGTACAAAAGTAGCCAAGGATGACCACATCGCCGGCGAGCTGCGAGATCCGGATACTGAGCCGGCTGGACGCTAAGGGCCCGCGTCCTGAGACGCTAGGGGCCCGCGTCCTGAGACGCTAGGGGCCCGCGTCCTGAGATGCTAGGGGCCCGCGTCCTGAAGCACAGCAGCCAATCAGCGCTCTGCAGGGAGAATGTACCACCCCCCCCCACCCAAAAGGCTTATAGCCGCAAAGAAAATCCGAGCCGATTTCCGAGGACTGCTGAGCTCAGCAAATGGAATAATCCTAAACCTTATTTCATTACAAAAAATAGAAAAATACATCACGAAACGTATAAAAAACATGTCACATGCGTCAAGCGATGGACAGATTTCCGGTACCTTCTTCAATACACCCCCTATTGGTGTGGCTCACGCGCTGAAAGGTAGTTTTAAAAATTACTAGTGTGAGGTTGGGGGGGGGCTCCCACTCCAGAGGAGTCAAGCTGAATTCCGGTGATGACACCAACGTCCTGGCAACCCGTCCAAACTTCAAAGGAGCCCGACAGGTGTTTGTCTCTAATGGCACAGAGCTTCAAACAAAGGCCCGCGTCCTGCAGACGATATGGGCTGAGGATCGTCTGGCTCACACCTTGCTAGGAGAACCCAAAAAAATGACACACTTCTATGGTGTGATAGACAACTGACCCCCCCATCTCTAAGTCACAGAGAGGGAATCCCTGTCCACACCCGGCAGAGTCAATCTCCAAGCACAGCCATGCAGAGCAACGCTGAAGTGTGTTTTTTTATCTACAAGTGACATTACCTTACAGATTTGAGGGGGGGGGGGCTATTTTTAGCAACACGGCGAGCAATTTTGGCGATTTATGGATGGAACCATAACAGCAGGCAGTTGCCGTGATACTGCCGGTTTTGTCGTCACGGGACCCCAAAGCTCACGGCCAGGAGACGGGCCAGTTTGGGATGTGCACAATACCTCGCATGCGGACCCCCTCCAAGCAAGACTACTCCTGGTTCCCAATCCCGTTGCCCTGCCTAACATCCGTGTTTGGGTACCCAGGCCTGTTTCGGAGCGATAAAAAAAAAAAAAAAATTTAAATGTCGAAAGCGGCTTCGCTCTCCTCCCGCCGTGAATAACAAATATGCTTCCGTTGCAGCCCCCAGCGCTCTGCCGTGCTCGTATAGACCGTGAGATAAGCAGCATTTAGCCACTCACACATTCGCCCTGGGAGGCCCATTCCGCACGCAAACCTGGCTTACTTACAGGCATGTATCTGCCATCCACTGCCGAAGAATATTAAAAATGTTTGCCAGCGGACAAATGCTCCAATCAAAGCAAAGATCACAGAGTTTAAGCCACAGATGCATTATGGGTACATCTCTGCTTCCACTCACAGCTCCACTAATTTGCAAAGTTTTTTAATTGAAAAAAGTGCCTTTAATTCATAATTTAATGCAAGTTTAGGAGGATGTGGATCTAACAAAACGTGCAGCTGCAGCAGGATAACACACCGCAACACTTTAGTCCTGCTCCCAAACACTGGTAAAATACCTTAAATATCTCAGTTTTATTTGATTGGCCATATAGCACATAGGGCATTTTTCCAACTGATAGTTATGTGAGATTGCAAATTTTTTTAAAAATTTCTGTGGGGGACCCCAGCATCCGGGGCTGATTTTCAATCCCAGTCCAGCCCTGTTCAGAGCGGCCAGTATACTGAGTAGTTATGATGTTTTATATATCAATCAAACAGCGGCATAGAAGAACAAACGGAAACTCTCTCTTTAACTGGAAGAGGCTGTTTAAAGTGACGGCTTTTACCCAGCGCTGTGCCGTGTCACTTAGGGACACCTGGGATGTGTACGATTTTGCCATGTTGGCATGGCAACACGCCACTGGATTAAACCATCCGCCGCGCAAAGGAGCTGCTCGATACCGTCACACGGGAAGCCCCCCCATCGGGTGAAGGTGAGGCTGACAAATCGGGGAGAAGGCACGATCAGACAGCCCTTCTCACCTCTGTGCGCGGGGGTTACTCTTATGCCCCGCCCCCTTTTTCCTCAGGGTGCCCTGGAGCGGTGGGGGGGGGGGGGGGGGGGGGGGGGGGGGCGTGATGCTTGTGGCGGAGCCATGATGATGTCATGTTTCAGACAGTGGGTCACACTGCAGCTCGTTCAGGCATGGACACCCAGAGGGACACATTAAACTTCTGTTAAAGCAGAGCCGGCTTTCGGGGTCGTACCAGCAGATGCTGGACATGTTTTCCAATAAACACGCGCGTCCAGGGGATTCCCTTGAATTCCTAGCATCCTTTGGCTACCACAGAACAAAATAACGAGCCCCGAATATATTTTGTCAGCATTGCATTGTAAATATTCGGTAGACGCTCCTCACTTAATGACCAAGTTCCACTCCTACGGCTTGGCAAATTAATCAATAAGTGAGGAGCTACCCCTTACTGATATTTTAACCACACTGTACTGGTATTGCTCTACGGTCACCTTTGCACCAATTATATCATTTTGTATATTTATTAATAATTCGAGATGAGATGCTTGATGCTGAGATGCAGCCCTGCCGTTGCCGTGACCAAAGTTCTCCTACAGCAGTGGTTCCTTAACCTTCTCTGCAGGGCCCCCCTTTTCTAGATAGGTACATTATTGAGCCCCCCCC
>JAODJU010000085.1:1436678-1498593 GCA_026776725.1 Gnathonemus echidnorhynchus
GCGGGGGGGGGGGGGGGGGGGGGGGGGGCGCTGTGTATAAACCGCCTGCTGTCACGCCTTTTGCGAGCCAGCACGTCATTTCTCCATTTTCGGGGCTCATTTGTCGTAATTCTGTGACCACGTCGCCTGAAGACGTTATCGATCAGCGTCGGCCATCAAACCAGCTCTTGTTCCTCCATCTTCTCGGAGTCATTAATACTGGCACGCCGTTTCTGTCACGCTGAAATCTCAGCCCCTCCTGGTAACTTACAAAGGTCAAGATGAACAACACAGAGCTGTTAACCTCTGATATTAGAACTAACTCCCACTGGACTATTTACAATTGACAGATTTCTGGTTTAATGGGCGCTGCAAATGTGAAACACGCGAGCCTTTGCCCACAGGTTCCTCCTCATGTCCTTATTAAATATCTCCATCCAAAGTGATTTATCCTGCTGACAGTTACAATGCATAGGATGAATGCTGATCTTACCTGAAGCAATTTATGCAAGACAATGCTGGCATTACAGCACAACTGCAGTTTCCTCTTCTCTGTATGTGACTGATCAGTTTATAACCATCCATCCATCCATTCATCTATCCATCCATCCATCCATCCATCCTCTATACCCATTTGTCCTACACAGGGTTGCAGTGATCCGGAGCCTATCCCAGAAACTACAGGAGCAAAGCAAGAAATAACCCAGGACGGTGTGCCAACCCATACACATACGCACACACACACACACACACTTGTAATCATATCTTTGTGGGGACCACTCATTAATTTCTATGGGAAAAATGCTAATGCTAACTGTGACAACCTTAACCGCTACCCACCCGGTAACCATAACCATAAGTAACCAAACAAAATACAGGAGTTTTTGCATTTTTGCTTTTTTGATTGCAGTCATGGATTGGACCCATAAGGTAAAAAAAACTGGGTATTCATCATGTTGTGGGGACATTTGGTCCCCACAAAGTAAGGTGTATCTGGACCCACACACACACACACTATTCACACCTACTGACAATCTGGCAACTCCAATTCAACTTAGCATGGTTTTTGGATTGTGGAGGGAAACTGGAAAACCCAGAGGAAACCCCGTGACACACAAGGAAAACATGGAAACCGTCTATAACCAATGCAGCTTTTGTATTTTATTTTGAATACATTTTATTTTCACTATAAAGGATTCATAACTAAATGTCCTTCACGATGCTCTGGTTAGTTTTCAGATACTCTGCCTGTGATTTTCTTTTTTGTTCCCTGAAAATGAATTTATATTTAGATACTGAGACACTCAGAGAAGCATGCTAAGTGCACAGGGAGTGATTTTACAGGCTGGAGGAGAGATCGGAGCAGATGTTAAAGTGAGAGTTTAAATTTTAACCCCTGGCAATGGGACTTTTATTGCAGTGGCAGATCACTGACTTGCCGTAAAAATAAAAGTCGGAATGAAACGGGAGAGGAGATTGCTAAGGAGTCTATTTTTATCAAGCACCTACAAATCCCAGCTCGCAAATGGTATTCTCCACAAATGGCAACAGAGAAGATTCAATTCCCAGTCCCAGCTGCTGTTGTACCCACAAGGGTGGAAAATATTTGTCTGTTTGTGTGGGTATAGTATCCAAGCTTTGAAAACTGTGCTAACTATTCATCCATCCATCAATCCATCCATCAACCCATCCATCCATGTTCCATGCAGTTTATAGGATGCAGTGCTGTGGGGAGACAGTCATGCTTATTTCTGTATAAACAGTGTTGGGGAAGTTACTCAAAAAAAGCAATGGAAAGAGGTGGAAAGATCAGATCCAGAAAGTACAAGTGCAAACCAAGATTTGGTTTCAACCAACCTGTTGAGTATAAAGTTTCACAGTCACAGAGTACTTTCCACTTCTCTCTGTAATGGATTACTTCTGTAAGTAACTTCCCCAACACTGTGTGTAAATGATGTAGGAATGTATCACAATACACCCAAGTAAAGCACCTTGGAATGACTCTGTTGAATGAATTGATCTCAGGAAGCGCAGGGCAGGAGGCATTGGGACATTATGAATGGGACTGCAGTAAGTGACACACAGACATACACACACACAAACACGCACGCACGCACACACACACAATTGTGTAATCATATCTTTTTGGGGACCGCTCATTCATTTCTATGGGAAAAATGCTAATGCTAAATATGACAACCCCTCCCCAGACCTAACCATAACCATAAGTAACCAAACAAAATACAAGAGTTTTTAGTTTTTTCATTGCAGTCATGGATTTTGGGGAAACTGGTCCCCCTAAGGTAAAAAAAAAAACAGGTATTCATCACGTTGTGGGGACATTTGGTCCCCACAAGGTAAGGTATACCTGGACCACACACGCACACACACACACACACACACACACACATACAAACACTAAGGACAACTAAGCCCAACCACATATGGACTGAGGCTGAACACGGAGCATCCAGACAAAACATGACACCCACCCCACCCCCCCACACACACACATACAGAGGAGGGGACAGGACCTGAACCAACCAGGTATGAAGTTCCACTGCTAGCTACCGCACCACCACTCCCCCATGTGCGTACTAATGATTACTGTACACCCACTCCTCACTCAGCATCCGCGTTCCTTTCCGATGATCGGGTCAATCAGCAAGATCGTACTTAAGTGAAAATTATGGTAGCCTGGGCGTGACCGCGACTGTACTTATGACTTTGCTTAGGCTTCCATAATCAGTTTCTTCTGTGGGCACTTTTAGCAGGATCTTGTACATTCTACTGCTGCAGGTCCTTTATTTGGTCCTGAATGCACGCATCGGTGGAAAATTATTTTTTTTATTACCATCATATTTGCAAATGTGTGTTGCACGAGGAGTGATTGTAGCAATTTATTGATTACATTCATAATAGACAATTTAAGAAGAATAGTCACATGTAAACATTTTGATGAGAGAGAGATTTTAGGGGCCTGGAGACAAGATTCCTCTGTTGAGAAGGTGAGGAGGTTAGCTGGCACAGCTGTGCCGTTTTCAGAGGTACAGTGTGCACGTTGGGGGCACTGGGCCACATTGGACACAGTGGGCCACACTGGACGCAGTAGGCCGCATTGGACGCACTGGGCCGCATTGGACGCACTGGGCCATATTGGACACAGTGGGCCGCACTGGACGCAGTAGAACGCATCAGACGCACTGGGTCACGTTGGATGCAGTGGGCCACATTGAACGCATGAGCTGCGTTGGGCTGCATATCAGAGAGATCCACAGGAATCCCCTAATGAAAATTCATCTAAAATAAGTTTCAGTGGCGTTCATCTAGCAAGTTGGAAAATAAAACCTCCATTACAGAGATAATTAATTAGCTGCGTTACTGAGTTCCGTCTTTCCCCATGCGCTGAGAACGAAGATGGACGTTGTGTTTATTCATAATTAAGTCCAATGCCCCTGCGATTCCCTACTAAACGGAGATAGAATATTGCCCTTTTTTTTGCAAATTTATAATTTAACACAAGCAATCTAGGACTGGGTGGGGGGGGAGTGCATTCTTCCGTTAACGAGGTCGCGAGATTTAACGAGGCCATAAGCAGAAGACACGTGCAATTTAATCAACGAGTTCCTGAGCCTGGCTCAGGTGAACCCAGGAATCTACCCGTTCTACCAGCCCGATAAAATTGACATTACCTCTAAGCAGTGCTCAGAACGTTCTGGAAGCATGCTGATTAGAGCAAGCCCGGCATCTCTAACGAGATCCGGAGGCGGGCTGCCATTTAACGAGACTTGCAGGTAAAGCATGCACGAGACACCTCACGCTGTCAAGGGTGAGTGCCAACGCGTCCCCTTCTCCCCCCACTGAAGTGTTTCAACTAGCCACTTATCAATTTAGTTATTTAATTTTAATATGTATAAACATTTTCCTGTCTGTCCCAAAAAGAAATCGATGGCATTTGAGCCATGAGCAAATTTCAAGAAATGGATTAAAATGTCCCGTATCCTTAAAGTGACATAATGCGTGATGAAACCATACTTAAATTATTGCCATCACAGCTACTGATGTTTTTCCAAGCTCAGTGTCTGAAAGAGTGAATAGACTGTACATATAGGCTGGCGCTGAAAGAGAGAAAGCATAAAACATAGGAAAACAAATCCTGATGAGAGAAAAGGTACTCTAAAATGATGGATTCCTCAGCTAAATCACTCCGAAAACCGCACCTTGCCACCATCTTTTTTCCTGGCAAACCAAATGGCCGGAACAAACCACCACAGGAAAGATGGGGGAGGCGAGGCTACTCGGGAGGGGCGAAGAATGTTATCAGGGTGCAGAGGGCACCGGGGTCTGAGATCAGCAGCATTGCAGCTGGACGGTGCTTCCCATTCTGCCATGGCAGATTAGCCAACCGGATCACCGGATCATCCCAAACAGGGATAGCTGGGCTTGAGAAAAGCATGGAATATACCATTTGTCTGTTGGGATGGGGGGGGGGGGGCTGTCGTGGCAAGGCACCACCAGGCCTGTGAGGTAATCAAACAAATGACACGTAAAAATCGAACACTAATGCTCACCGCCCACCTCTCCACCCCGCCGAGCTTCCAGGCATTATTCACTACTATCGTTATTCCTCTCATGGCTTGTTCCAATTCCCCTCCTCCGTAACTTGGCGCTGTCCAAGCAGTCCTTCTCGCACCTTAGGTAGTTGAATAATGTCTTCCAGGTCTTATCGGGAGGTATAAATAAAGGCCGATTGTTGTGATGAATGCAGGGCAGCGGGAGACTAATGCAGAGAAGGACGGAGGGGGAGATGCGGATACAAGGCACAGTGCATTATGGGAGAATGGATGGTTCAGGCTGCTCTAGGAGCTGTAAACAACCAGAAACGGGTCACGGACTAACAAAAAAGGATCGAAAGATGATACAAAGTGACCCATTTTCACTTAACCATTTCTCAGCCGTTCTTTAAACATTAAACCGTTAAGTATATTAATGGGTGGTTATCCGCAGAGCAAATGAAGTGGCCGTATTTAAGCGGACACTTCCACTTCTCGCTTCTAAAGCAGCATGGCAGGAATTCGCTCTGCCGTGGCACGCATCGATCTGCGAGGCCCTGAACCACGCCGCGTCGATAACAGTCAACGCACAATGTCAACGATAGGCTTTGCTAATGCCAGACGGGGGCGTCGGATGACCGGACGATCTCTGCAAAGCGGCTCATTTGGAATCACAGGTCACTGATTGCTTAAAAAATTCAATTTTGATGTTGCATCCATTGCAATTATCATTCCTCTGCCTTTCTGAGTATTTTATCCCCAGATTACCCCAGATAACACAGGAGAGGAGGCAGGGGACACCAGTGCAATTAGCAGTTAATTATGTGCTTTTATCTAAATCAACCTACAGCTTTGCATTTATTTTATTGATTTTTTTCAAATAAATATTCTTTACATACGAATTAATGCATTATGTCCTAGGGGACAACAGCAGGACTGTGCCAAGGACTTGAACCTGCAATTAGTTACAAGTAATTATTAACAAGTCTGGGTTCATTATTTAAAGGTTGCAATGCCTGGTGCATGTTTTCATCTCAAGGCCACCAGGGGCAGATAGAAACACGCGGGAGTATCGGATGATATGTCAGCAATATGCAACAAACAGACTGCTCCTTTAACAATTAAGCATTAAAAATAAAGTAACTATTAAAACACCGTGAGCTCCAAATACGTGTCACCACACATTGGCGTGAACCACAACGCTTACAGTTACATTTGACGTAAATAATAGGAACGGATACACAAGTATCATTTTTGTCAGAATCGTTAAGGGCCTGGCTTGTCTACCACCACCGGAACTCATCTCGTTCACATTCCGGTCCATTGGCAACAATTCCACAACAGGCCATTGTCTTTTCATGGCTACTCTCCTTCTTCTAATTAAAGTACAATTCAATTGCGGGGCAATTAATTACAGACAGCTGCCAGTCAGCTGTGAATAATACATTAGGGATGGTGACATACACTGAAAGAAAGTAATTTATGTCACACTTGGAATAAAAAAAGACACAGGAGGAAGAAAGGTGGATAAGATACATCGGTAACAATATTGACTGAGTGGAACGTGAGCCTATTCCATCTATCTTGCCCAGAAACACTGAGTGCAGATTATCTGATCTCTGTAATGCATTCCCTACTCAGAGATACCCATTTGGATGCTCCTCACTTTAATGGCTGAACCATAAATCGGACACCAATCACGGCTCCTGCGCCGATGCTAAATCTTTCCCGATATCATTGCGGACAGTTATATTATACCTGACATTCAGTGAATGAGAAAATTTATGCCAGTCTTAAAGGAGACTTACAAGCGTACTAAGCAAATCCTAATCAGATTTCTACAGCGCGCACCTTGCTTTCGGGGAGGTTAGATTTAATGGTCGCCTGCATCCAAGGGGGCGGAGCCCTGATTGAATTGTGGGCGGGGTCTCTGCATCTAAAAGGCAAAGACCAATGAGGCAGAAAGCTGAGAGACAGGACCTATCAGGGCACAGATCCAGGTTGGCTTTCACAGGGAAGGAGTGATAAGGAAGATATTACACACTTAATCTGGGCTGTAGCAATAGCAGAATGATAATTATAATGTTATCATCTACAGTACATTCATATTAACATACTGCTACTTTATCAACAGGGACAAATTCCTTTAAACAAGCGCCTGACAGATATTGAAAAGCACACACAGGAATGGATCAAAAGTATGTAATTATACATATTTGGTTAATTCAGAATATGAACAGATAATCTTCTTCAGAAATGGTGCACGCATTCAAAAATATATAAAATTAAACCCACCCTAATGTTTTTGCATTTCATACATAAGCTTCTGTCGATTTCCCTCAGATGTCACTGTCACTAATGCATGACCGTATCATCACACAGCACTTATCTGACAGAAGGAGGCCGTCTTGAGGTGTTTGCAGAAGAAAGATACAATGTGTACAGAAAACCAAAATGCTCAGAGGACATTTTCCCTCCATCTAAATGCTCTCCAAGCGTCCGGAAGGGGTGACCTGAAATCCCAATGTCGTTTAAGCAGCCCGGTGGCAAGGAGACACAACGTGACCATAAGCGGAAGGCTTCTCCCGCCCTTCCGAACATGGGAGCTCCAATAAACACAGGCACTGCACCGGGACACCAAGGGGCTGGTCTTACCTGTGCGGGCTCACTGATCAGACACCGCCGGTCCCTCCTGAGTCACGGGCTTGTCCTCACACTCTGCAGGCGTGCACGAGAGAAAGTGAACGGCTATTAAACATGGACGGCCCGCACTGACATGTCTTTTTATAACCATCCTGCAGCCGCTGCTTGGGGTTTTACTACTTGCCAGCAATGCAGGAAGATGCACCGTTTCAGTGATCCGGGGGGGCGTGGGGGGGGGGGGGGGTCATTAGCGGTTTCTGAGCAGCTCTATCACAGCCTGGGAATATGGCAGGCTCGTGGGAGTTTTACTTACGCAAAAATGTTCTGAGGGCAGAAGGAAAAATGATTGGTTCAGATAGATAAACAATCAGATTGTAGAGGAAGTGGGTACAAGCAACTACAAGAGGCAGGACCAACCAATCAGATGTCTTGGTCAGACCTCCTCTAGTTGCTTGGACCCACCTCGTCTACAATCTGATTGGTTATCTTTCTGAACCAATTATTTTCTCTTCTGCCCTCAGAACTCCCACGAGCACATGGTGCCCACAGCGGGTTAACTCAACTTTGTGCTCGCTGGGATTCTTGTGACTTCGCTGTGGCAGGCACAGCTCGTGCAATGTGCCGGAACACAGAACGGTACGAGGACTCATCTAGTATTTCTCGGAAGGTGGTTGGGGCAGGGTTGGCCATCCTGGAGCGAAGCGCCGGAGGGGGCTGTGCCGTATGTGGTAGGAATATCAGAAAAAGCCATGTAACATTCATGATCTGCCCTTGTCGGACAGCGCTTACACTCACAGCGCTTACACACACAGCGCTTACACACACAGCGCTTACACACACACTCAGGCAAGCAACACCGCCCCTCGGGCATTCGCCCAAACAGCTGGTGATATTTAAGGCCTTCTGGTACCAAACAACATCAGTCGTGAGCTTGATTAAGTTGGGATGCATGTCTGGCCCATAAGTGTAACGTTCTCATGATATGTCCCAGGTTCCTCAGACCTACAGAAAGTGAAACCTGGCAGGACCACAGCAGGCAGCGGGGGGGGCACTAAAGCGCACTTGGAACCCCCCCTATTTTCATAACTGCTCAGAAATTCATGCAATCAGCTGTTCCCCAGAATACAGATTTCACTTCGCTGACAAGCCATTCGCATCAACAGCAAGCAAATATTTGAATGAAACCCTTAGCACGAGCTGGAATTTAAAAAAATGTCATTTATACCTCTGGAGGGTAGCTAACCTTGAATGTCTCACCGGGCATGCTACATCTTCTGAAAGGACACCGAACACATTTTGAGCCTTGAGGTGAATATTATATTACAGCAAACCTACAGGAGTATGAGGACTGATGCATGAAAACATTCTATAGTTACAATTTTTATTTATGCCGGCCCCGGAATTTGATCTAACAACCTTCCGATTATAGGCACAGCACCCTAACCCTGCTGAGGAACACACCACCCCCACAGCACATTTACATATGTAAATATTTGTTTACTTGACACTTGCATTACCAGCTGTCACTTTACTGCTAATTGCACACTATTCGTGGTTATTTATAATTACTGTTTAATGTTTATTGCTATTATGTTTCCTGTTACCACAGTCTTGAAGTCAGGCAAACAAGCATTATATTGCACGCTGTAGTGAGTGTAACTGTACAGTATGTGACAAATCAGACTTTGATCTGATTTGATTGTGGTCCGGTGCAGGGCTGTTTTGAGGCTTTTCGAGGGGCAGGTGGTCAAAGGTTAAAAAGGGGGATCTGTAAAGCTCATTTTCAAGATCACAAAAAATAATTTGGGCAAAACAGGCAGATGCTGGGGCACCTCAGCCCCCTCCTCCCAAACGTACCTAGTCTGGAGTGCCTTTATTAGCTTGCATGCCTTTGCGTTGAGAAAGGTGGGCACTTGAAGGTCTGTTTAATGTGGCTCACTCCCCTGTCGCTATATAACCTACTGTGCCGTGCAGAGAGCGATGGCTGGAATCTGTTACAGTGGAAAACAGAAATAAAACGAAAAACTTCTGGGATAGTGCTTTACCATCACATTAGGCCCTTGAGCTGACACGGTGAGTGATTTTGGAAATTTAGTGCGCGGAATACGCGGTACTCGAAAGCCGCGCTCCGCTGGCGCTGTCGGAGTCGGTGGCGTTTCGCAGGAGAACAGCTGATTGGCCAATTGCCTCGTCCAATGGCTTATGTCATCTTGAATGACCGGCGACCATAAAACTCGTTGATGCCAGCGGTGCAAGAAATGAAACTAGACTGATTTATGATGTTCCTTACACTTTACCAAGCCAGTCTATGAAAAAAAATTAGCCGGAAAAGCAGCAGGGTTTTATTTATCGATTCAGTCCAGCGCTCCGATCCGCGGTGAGCATGACTGTTTACTCTGAAGGGACTTTTTAAGAAACAGGAAAAAAAATCCATCACAAAGAAAACGCTGGGGAGAAAACCCAACAGGATTCGAAGACCACGTGGCCATCGTGCCTGTCAACCCATCAGGCGACCTAGGCGGCTGCCTAGGACGACGTCTCCTGAAAGATGCTGACTTAGCAAGGCAGTTTCACTTTATCTCAGACAGGGGGCGCCAGTGGTGAAGTTTGCCTAGGGTGGCACATGCGTTCTGCTCAGTACAGAAGGCCAGGACCAATGGCCTTCAGTGGGAATAACAAGCTCTCAAACAGAGACTGGAACTAAGTATTTATACTTTCAGTAAACCCTACAGCGGGGGTCTCCATCTCCGGTCCTGAAGAGCTACTATCCAGTAGGTTTTCTGTCCCACTTGGCTTCTGATGAGCCACACCTGCTCCTGGTATTTACCTGAACAGGGGGTGTTCCACAAAGCAGGATTTTTGAGTTGGCTAAGTTAATTTAAGAAAGAAGTCATGATTGTCCAATAGGAGTGCTCCTTACCTAAACTCTAATTGGACGATCATTACTTCTAACTTAAGGTTAATCCAGCTAACTCAGAAATCCTGCTTCAGGAAACTGCAGACCGACTCAATGCAGCACCGCTGTTCCCCTGAATCACAGCTCCAGTGCGGCTCCAACACTAATGCTAACACTGCAGTCAAGCAACGATGCCACCTGGTGTTTTAAAGCCTCAATGCAAATAGGAAGCGATGACAGTAGGTGGAGGGGGGTTCTGTTTCCTGTGTTGCTATACAGCTGCCCCCCCCCTTTAAAAATCAACACCATCACCACAGAAGTAACCACAAACAAATATAATTTAAGAAAATAGCACAGGTTGCTGTGCCTCTCATCAGGTGGTCGCCAGTTCGAATCCCAGGATCGGCAGAGGAATTTCACCAGGGGGCCCTTGAGCAAAGCCCTTAGCACTCAAAGCTCCAGGGACTGTCCAACCCTGCTTCCTCTCAAAAAAAAGTTTTCACTTTGGATAAAGGCACCACATAATTAAATAAAATGGAATCAAAATGAAAGGAACCTCAACAGCCAAACAGTTGAACGTGGAAAGGCTGTTGGACCAGCAGACCTTCATGACAATGTAGCTAAATCTCTCCCCTGTAAGACTCCGCACACAGGCCCAACATTGCAGTTAACAACGCCTCTTCAAAAACATTTCAAAGAGCCCCGACACCGATTTCAAAGTCATCCGGTCCTATGCGTAGGAGACCCTCATTTGAAGTTTGCAATGGGCAGCATCTGCTTGACACGCCACAGAAATGACAAACAGGACACGTCAAAATTGCTGCTATCAAGAAGTAGCAAAAAAAAAATCCACCAATTACTCCTTAAAAAAAATGGAGCACTTAGTCACTCTAGCCCATAAAACATTTTGACAACTACAGACCTTATTTTCTTCAGTGAAATGTAAATTTTGTCATAACTACCCGCTTAATTACAGCCATAAGCGTGATTATGTAAATTGCGGGATGTCAAGCAGAGCGAGGACCCCCTGCTTTCATGCTGCGGGGCAGATGGAGATGCTGAAACCTTGACAGGGAGGCTGACATGGGGAGGAGAAGCAGCTGTTTTCCACATCTTTGGGAAATAGAAATGGGGGACTATAATCCAATCTGAGGTTTATGGGATCAGAGCCATCAAGTGCATTGTAAGCTTGAGGTTGGCTTGGCGGGGGAGGGGTGGGGTATGGCAGCGGCGATCATTGATTTTTATTCTTTCCAGGTTAAATTGATTACTCTTGCTTGAGACTGAACAAATGTGAGAAAACATTGCCCTTTATCTGAAATCAGGACTTGCTCACAGATTAATGGCTGCCTATTATATCTGCCAGTTATGATTTGTAGCTGCCTGGCCGCCCGCTACAGTTTTGCATGTAGATTTTCTAGCGCTTTCCGCATCAATCTGACCCTCAAACATCATGCATTAAGAATTAACCGTCATGCATATATGTGTATGTGTGTATGTATGTGTCATGTTCCAAATGTCCCCAAAATGTGATAAAAACCTGTTATTTTCATGTTGTGGGGACCATTTTTTCAGTCCCCACTGCAACTGAAAAACTAAAAATGCCGTAAGTCTTGTATTTTGTTTGGTTACTTATGGTTAAGGTTAGGGCCGGGTAGGGGTTTAGGTCATCATCACTGGGATTAGGGTATTTTCCCATATAAATGAATGGAGAGTCCCCACAAAGATGTAAATACAAATGTGCGTGTGTGTGTGTGTGTGTGATCTGTCAGTGAGAAAAACGAAAGTTATGAGCACAGGATTTGCAGCTAACTGGTGCTGACATGCAAGGATACAGGCAGCTTTTGACTCCCTGGAACAACCATCAACAGCAAAGGATCCAGCAGTCAGACTGACACTTGGCAAGGCTGTGAAGGAGGACCTGAAAGAAACCTTCAAAAGCACAAATTGCCCTCTAATAACACAGACCAGATTTGTTCAAAATATGGTCTTTTCTGTGACTCTTTATGAGCATAAAAGTGGGACAATGAAGAAGCAGAACTGGAAGAGAAGTCTTTTAACAATAGCGTGAACCACATGTAAAACAAGCGGATAAAAGCTTGATCAAAGCACACCTGAACTTTCACTCAAAGCATAACTAAGCAGTGGACTGATTGGAAGAGCTGAAGGTGAACCAGAACGAGGACAGAAGGACTCAATTGTCACAAAAATGAATGCGGGAAGCTCTAAGACCTGAACAGAAGACAGACAGTTCCAGAGAAATCTTGTCCATGAGGAGACCATGAACTGACTCCACTGGGCAGCATTTAATAATATCAGGTGTAACATGTTTTGCTTGTCAAATAGCATTGACTAAAGGTAGCCATGTAACAATATCATAATGCACACTAAAAGTAAAGAACCCAGATGCAAAACCACACACTACCCTGGGCTGTGTCAAGCAAGACCCAAAGCTGGTTGTGTTTTCCTGTTTCTCACACCCTGAAACTGACACTAAAACTCCCTCTTCTTTCCTGCGATCCTGTCACATGGCTGTATTGCCATCTTTACACAAAGCATGTCTTGCAATTAATGACATTGCTCTACTGACTGACAGAGAAGCACCACTGCATCAAGCACGACCACCTACATAATTTTTATTGTCACTTTGTCTCTACCCTCATATCACTGCCCCGCTGAGAGTTTTGGATCCAACAAACGTCCGTGCGAGATATTTATTGGGGCAAATTAACTACAAAATACGCTTCGCTGCGTAAACAATCAGTTTGAAGACATACTTTTATAAACATAACGGCCGCGTGATGTCTTCACAAAATAACCCAAACTTGCTGCGATTTAATTTTTCGCATTTAGATTGAAACAATTATCTGCTCCATAAAGTGTAATTGACTCCTCAATGACGCCCGTCACAAAGGCTTTCATACGCAACAGCCCGCGGGAACACAGCCTGAATGGAGGTGTAACTAGGTACTTTGTAAAACCTGCAGTTATCGCTGTGTTTAGTGTTGTGAATACAACAGAGGTGTTGATTATACTGAATAATATGCATTCTCGTTTCTCGCAGTATATTAAGACGTTAAGGGGCAAAACACTAGCGGGAAGTACATCACATTGTCCACTAGGGCTGGGCAATTAATCGAATTTTAATTTCATTGAAGATGCTGGCTTCCAATGGTTATCAAAACAAAATCATTGAGATAAACGATTGTGTCGCGTTTCGTCTTCGCATGGATGCTCCTGTTTTGTCTTGTGTTATAAAAACAGTGCACCCCCATTTCAGTCCATTTCTTTTTTGTTTCTCAGTTGAATTACATTTAGAGTCCAAGCAAATTAAAAAATGAAATGTTTTTTAAGTTCAATAGATGCATGATGTTTTCAAAGTCAGTAAGTAATCGTGTTAAATAATTGTGATCTCATTATTGATCAAAATAGTCGTGATTATGATTTTTGTCATAATCGAGCAGCCCCACTGTTCACCCACACCTCCACAAATGCTGGACGCTAAAAATGACCACAATGCAGCTCAACTCATCAGCATCAACTACGGGCCGGCGGAGGCCGAACTGCCCGCATTGCTGACAGCATCAGTGCCCCCATCCCTCGGTGATTCGAAAGGGCTCTGCAAATTTGCAGGAGCACTGGACCCGAGCTGCAATGTTCCAGGCCATAAAACATTCACCGGTGTGTTTCTCCGCCAGAGTAGAGGATCTCACGGGGACTATTACGTGAGCTGTCTATGATGGTGACATCACCCCCCCCCCCAACCCCTGAAGCTCAGGCAAGACTTTCATTGGTTCCTTGAGCTCCAGGCTTTAGTTCTGCAGGCTAATCCTCTTGCCTGGCGGCTCTGAAGGTTGCAGCAAAATAAGTTTGATCCCGCTTAGCACTGCAGCAAACGCAGACGCAACGGTAGCATGCAGAGCAGTCGCTTCCAGTTTTACAGTTTACACGCGCCGCACGCACGACTGTGGAGGTCGGCTCCGTGGACAACGGGGGCTGTTTCATTCCCAACTGTAATACACGCACAGTTTTAATTATGTCATACATTTTAAGTGTCACTGCAATTATAGAACACACTGTAGCTTTGTTTAAATATGCGTGGCAACATTAAGAAATTCGTAGAGCCGTATATGAATACGCGCAAAGCTATTAGCCGAGATGGTACTAATAATATGAAAGCAAATATGTATTTTTTCTGGCAGCGACATTAAATATTTGAAACAGAAAAGAACCTGCATTTTGGAAATAATATTTTTGTAATTATACGTTCTGCACTTGTCTCTGCCTGCTCCTGTTCTACCAGTTGCTGTACCCACCTTGACCCCCTCATCTAATTCTGGGATCAACCAATTAACCTCCAACAATTCAATCCTAATCAACTTATTTGCCACGTACTTGTATTTGGTGGCGCAAATAAGCCCAGCAGAGTATATGCGTTCAATACACCTATAGTACGACCTGCTAAGTTTGCATGCTTCGATCTTGCTAAGCAAAGAAACTGATAAACACACAACAAAATAATTCGCACCTGCACTTACTTTTAGGTATTTAATTATATTTTCACAAGACCTCATCGTACACTTAGAAATATATTAAATCTCTCACTAAAATTAATATTTATCGCCCCTATCTAATGAACCATTATAACATACCAATTAGTTATCTCATTTGGAATCCGTGACAGTAATAGCAAGATCTAATATTTTAGTTTAGATTTAGAATAGTTCCATCCGAAAGTCCTTGTTTAAATTATTCGTCGTCGGTGAGCAATATCATTATGTCAACATGGAGCACAATTCTTTACCTGTCAAGCGCATTTAATAAAAATTGCAACCTTAACATTTTTTATGCCAGAGGTAAGATTAGAAGGTGTGTGTAAGCGAAAATTAAAGATAACTATGCAAACTATAGGAAAAGCAAAGCGCCCGGAAAAAGTGTAGTTTGAGTTTGATTTGAAATGATAATACACAATCTGTCATTAATACCAACTAACGGAATTGCGTGTTATAACTATGTTAAAAAATTCTCAGTTACCGAGTCTTAGTATATGCATTTTATAAAGTAACAGTTTTATATCGAACGCCTGAAAGATTTCAGTGTTTAAGCATTCAAATACACGGATGCATTGGCTACAAATCTCCGATTGTACCAGCAAAAGGGAAAAATATTTTAACTCAAACTAGTTTACTTACTTTTAGTCTTCTAAGAACACACTGGATATTAGTAGGATCTTGCCATTTTCAGACAGCGTATTCACAGAGCATTTTAAATTGTGGGATTTATGTTGGGCATGGTGTTATAATAAGATTATTTTCAGAACGTCATGGTCACCCTCTGCACATCTCAGCCGCCAGGTGTCTCTAACGACACCGCTGTGCATTATGTCTACGCTTTAAAGCAGGACTGTGAAACCATTAAAAAGTTACTAAATATGTCAAGGAACTTGCAACAATGGGGGGACGTAATGTTGAATGTGCAATGCAGCAATAGACATAATTCCATACGTAAAACGGTAAGTTAACTAGAAATTAAAATACACACTGAATAAGACCTACACTGTTTTAAATCACTAGCACTCCTTAAAATTCTGTAACTTCTAGTCAGGCAATGTTCTGTAAATCTGTTTAGCCAAATACATTATACGCCTGCATTAGCACAAAAGTACTCCAAAAACCCAGCTTATTGTTAAAATTATATAAAAACTACATTTTGACATTCTGTGACATAGTTTATACTGCAAGGACCCTTGTGCATGGCTACCAGAAAAAATCGCCATAAACGTGATGTTTTTCGTGTACCACCGCCAGTACAAAGCAGTCATACAAATATGAATAATAAACATAATTACGTATCTAAACATATGATATTTACAATATTATTTAAATAATTACACAGTTTCTTTATTTTTCATAAGGCATTATACCGAGACGGCAATATTGAGGTCCTTTCTGAATCCGCGACTGTGAGAATGACGTCCAGTGTACGGTTTTCAATCAGCTGATTCCGCGAAGGAGAAAAATAGCAAATTAAATTAATGGCTGCGCGCTGCAGAAACTTGGCGGTTAATGATATCCCATTGATCGCTCGTTGACATGAGTCGTTTTAGTAAGTATTTGATGTTTGGTGTGTGTGGAAGTGAAGTGGTTACGCTTGTGAGACGCGTTTCTGCTAAGTCAGTGGCATCCCTGCCTGTGGCCTGCTTTGTTCCATTTCCATACACCTACTGTGAACACAGGTGCTAGCTGGCTAGCTGTTGGCTGCTGTGTATCTGAGTTACAGTGATCGTATAATTTTAATCACGTCTGTATTCGAATTAAGTCAACACATTTCTAAAGATATGTATATATGCCATATTAGTGACTGGCTTGCTAGTTTAACTAGTTACGAAAAACAGCTAGTTACTTGTATGGACATTATTGGATTTTTACCTAGGTCAGCTGGTGGAGACCGTATTGTCAAAGGTTAAATTTGTATATTTTCCAAATTTCTGAACTATTTGTAAATGTGCTTGTCGTTACACGATGTAGCTTGTCGAGATCAAATGTATATTCTTTAATGACAGCCCTGTGTGCTGTCAGAAACTTATTTTTTTTTATTAAAACGGTGTGCTGTTTGTAGATTTGAGAGAAGTTCTAGGTTAATTAATACTTAGTTGCCCAGACAAGTATGGAGTTATTTTTTCGTCTGCTGACTTTAATGTTTTGTACGTTGTAAGTTAGGAATCACACACGGTTTGTCAGCGCTTGATGAGTTAGTCTGCTCGTCAACATTCTGCTAACTGCGGCCGATTGCCACACCAGGTGCGGTTTCTTCAGCGGACTCGCTTCGTGCTGCACGTTAAGAGTTGACCATGGACAAGATTCTCGAGGCCCTGGTGGGCTCGACTCATTCGGTCCCTGTGAAGAAGGCCATCGTGAAGAAGGTGGTGGAGGCGGCAGAGAAGGAGGTGACGGTGGAACAGTGCCAGGCACTCTACGGCCTCACCACACGCCTCATCCTCCTGGGAGAGGACGCCTTCCAGAGGCAGGTGGGCTTCCAGGTGCTGGAGGCATATGCCCGGTACCACCGTGCGGAGTTTGAGCGCTTCTTTAGCCGTGAGTTTGTCCTGGGTCTCCTCCAGCAAGGCTATGGCACCCTGGACCGGAAAGACCCAGCCATTGTGGACTACATCCACAGCTGCCTTCGGCTCCTCATCAGCTGCCCCTCGGTGCTGGAGATCTTTAGCGTGCTGCAGGTGGAGGTGCTGCGCGTGGTGTGCGAGCGGCCCGAGCCAGTCCTGTGTGCGCGCCTCGCCGGCATGCTCTCGGACTTCGTGCAGTGCATCCCCCGCGACAAGGCAGCCGTCTTGTTCTGCCAGCAGCTGGTCAGGACTATCGCCTACTTCCACTGCACCGCCAGCCAGGAGAGGGAGCTGCGCGAGTATGTCACTCAGGTCACCAAGGTCAGCACCTTGCTCCAGAACATCTGGAAGGCCGAGCCCACCACCCTGCTGCCCTCGCTGCAGGAGGTCTTCGCCATCATCTCCTCCACAGGTGAGGCTGGGGAGGACAAATGTGCTTCCTGGATTTTAATACTGAAGCTCAACATGTGACTTGAGTAGTAAGGGGCTTATCTTGCGCTGCCTGTCTCACTCATACAGCATCTTCTGATCATCTAGTTCTAGATCTTTTAATGTCCTCATCTACATCAGGCCTTCCCCGATCCTTCGCTATATAATCCGTAACCTCCATAACTGTAACGATAAATGGGATTGTCAGCTTTAGCTATGAAGCTCTGGCTTCCAGATGGCATGTTTCCTTTTCCCCAGTGCTTGTCCTTCTGCATACAATGTGAGTTCCTGCTCTATTTTTGTATGGCTGATCTCTGCTGTGTGTTTCTACACTGCAGTATTTTAACTGCAGCAACTGTATCTTTGCACAGGGACTGCCAGAAAGTGTCAGATATAAATGTATACTCCAGTACTGCATTATGTGACTGGGGGCGGTACTGATCAGTATGCGTATGTTTTTCGGTGTACATCAGCAGTCAGAGTAGATCAGCTGTTGGTGCTCTTGTTCTGTGTACATCAGTAGTATAATATTTGTAGTTTCTTACTTTTATAGCTCATCCCTATTTAGTAGGAAGAATCTTCTTATTATTTACATGCACCCTTTTCTTTCTGTTCCTGCTTCATTGTTTTAAAGTGGGGCTATTCAAATCATGGTCCTCGAGGTCTGAGCACTGCTGATTTTCCTTTACCTGTGAGCCACTTGTGAAGCCTCTGGCCAATTAGAATTAGTAATTATTAAACTAACTACCTGGGAGAACTGAAAACAAGGCCTTATACTGGAATCAAGGTCCAGATTTGAAGAGCCCTGGTTTAAAGGTTTTAACTTTAACGGCCTGTTAAAGTTAACAGGCCGTGTTTATCTGTTTGGATAAAATACTCCTTGTACTGCAGAGGTGGAAATTTTGGGGCCAGAAAGTAAAAATCTGGTCCAAGATTTCACTTCAACCAACCAGCTGAGTAGTCTGTAACCGTGACTTTACTCAACTGGTTGGTTGAAACAAAATCTTAGAATGGATTCTTACTTTCTGGACCTGAAATTTCCGCCTATGTTTTACTGTCACATTAAGATAAATTTTTAGTATCTGTATCGAGATGCAGTTTTATGTATATTCTCATATTTACAGATTGTCTGTATTTACAGTGAACATCTTTCCTAGCTGAATCCTGTTCCTTCCCCCCGCCAGAATGTTTTCATTCCAACCTACACTGCTTTCAACCCGAAACATCAGTTATTAGCCTATTAGGCACCATATGAGGTTGATTAAGGTACGTTTGGAATGAAAACATTCTGGCAGGGAGGGGGAGCATCAGGAACAGAACTGAAAACCACTGGGTAAACCCATCTGCACTAACGTTGTTTTCATACACATCCATGTGTGCTCAAACTGTGATACGGCCCCGCCCCCAGTCGCCAACACCGCCAACACAATTCTTAACCCTCCCCCTGTGGCGTTTGTGCCCCGCAGACCCCTCGTTTGATCCCTCCATAGCCCTGGCCAGTCTCGTCCAGCACATACCTCTGCAGATGATCACGCTGGTCATCAAGAGCCTCACCACCGACCAGAATGTGAAAGACGCCAGCATGACCCAAGCCCTCTGCAGGTCAGCTCACCAGGACCCCGGCCGACATTTAACCGGGGTTTTGCCACATCGCTTCAGCGACTTCAGTCATACTTCATGCGTATTGGTGCCTAAATTTATAGATTCATATTTTTTTAATAAAAAACTTTGCTCTTATGGTTTATGTTTTTAATACAGCGGGTTTGCATTTTACGCAGGTTTAAAATATGCAATGGCTGAGTCAAACTAGTTTAAGTCATATAGCAGTGCTGTTTTTATTTTTCAATGAGAGAAATTTGTTTCAAATATACTTGAAATTCCAGAACACAGCTCTTGTGTGAAAAGACTTAGTAGTGTAGTTTTTTTTTTTTTTGTTTTTTTAAAACCAAATCGATAGTCTGGGCCATGGTGTCCGTTGAGTTTGTCGTCTTGAGTTGTGCTGTTCTGTCTCAGTGCAGTGAGTGGTGACCTCCTGTGACTGTCCTGAACTTCCAGGATGATCGACTGGCTGTCCTGGCCTTTGGCTCACTATGTGGACACGTGGGTGATAGCCCTCCTGAAGGGGCTGGCTGCCGTGCAGAAGTTCACCATCCTCATAGATGTCACGCTGCTGAAAATCGAGCTGGTGCGTATGGCCGCGAGCTTGTCGATGGTCTCTAGAAACACACAAACACACCTCTCATTGGATGGATCTGGGACAGTTGTAGCCTGAACCAGTATTGAATGAATGAATTCCACTCAGCTGCTGGAACATCTCTTCTTGTGTGGGCGTCTTTGAAGGCCTGGAGGACCAGTGGCCTCACTCTCTTGCATCCATGAGATGGTATCTCCATGTACTGCTGGATTCAGCTGGTCCCGTGTCTCACTCTGTGCCTATAGGTATTCAGCCGTCTCTGGTACCCAATTGTGAGACAGGGGGCACTGACGGTCCTGTCCCACATGCTGCTGAGCTTCCAGCATTCCCCCGAGGCCTTTCATCTGGTAGGTTTGCTGTCTTCTGGAGACGAAGAATACCATGCCTTTGTGATGTTCGCCCCCTACTGGACGGTGTCGTATTGCTGAAGTAATTTATGCCAAAAATCAAGGGCCTCATATCTGTCTGTCCAGAATCCATCTCTTGTAGGTGAAGGTCCCTGCTTGATGTTATTCTCTCCAAAGCTGTCAGGCTGTTGGGTGCAGCAGTTATTTACCTGCCACGTGAACCTTGTGCTGCCCCGGGCTGTAGGGTTGTGCCTTTTTAATTGCATAATCGGGTTTCGTAATGGCCGAAAACGACGTCCTCCATCTTGTCTGCCACTCAGTGGCTGCTGAACTGCCAGCAATGCACAGAGAGGTGGCACGTGATGCGGCGTTCTCCCGGAAACCAGGCAGAACCCCTTTACCCTGACTCTGCGGCCCGTTCCTTTAGGTGGTCCCACACACGGTCAGCCTGATCCAGATGCTGAAGAGCGATGGGCTCCCTTCCAGCAAGGCCTTCCTCCACCAGTTCACCGAGCTCATACACTGTATGATGTACCAGTATTCCGGCTTTCCTGAGCTCTACGAGAACATTCTGGAAGCCATAAAAGTAAGATGACTAGACTACGGACCCCCATAGGTGTCATGGTAGAAAAAATATATCTTGTAAATCGTGCACTCAAGTTGGTAAATCGCACGATTTGTCTTGTATGTTGGTATTCTCTCCCATTGGCACATTTCAGTACATCACATGACACTGAAACCTTATTTTGCAGGATATGCCTAAGCCCAGTGAGGAGAAGATCAAACTGGTTTTGAACCAAAGTGCCTGGACCTCCCAGTCGAATTCCCTGGCTTCTGGCCTGCCGAGGCTGATGGGTAAATCTGAGACGGGCAAGACAGGCCTGATCAACCTGGGAAATACTTGCTACATGAATAGCATCCTCCAGACCCTATTCATGGCCACAGAGTGAGTAGGCGTTCCATTTCGTCCTTCCTGGAATTCTTGCTTATCCCGTTCTTTCAGAGAAGTTCATTCTCCCATCCCGTAGCGGGAGGAGACAAGCGTGATGATGTCTTTTCTTTAATGCTCCGGTTTCTCGGCAGTTTCCGGCGTCACGTTCTGTCGTTGCATCTAAGCGGCACCCACACGCTCATGAAGAAGCTGCAGCTGCTCTTCGCCATCTTGGCTCACACTCAGGTACGAACCCCCCAAACCCCCCCCCCCCGCCCGCCTTTACCGTCCACCTTGTGTCGTTTACTTTCATGCCCAAAGAGCTGATCCCGTAGACCTAAATGATATTTCACTGTCGCCATTGTTTCAAGTTTTACAATGCGTATGTGGAGGATGGAGGGATGCAGCGAGTATGAATCTGCTGTCCGCCGTATAAATCCGTCAGCAGTGTGTACCTGCCCTCCCCTGCAGAGGGCAGCCTATGCCCCGCGGAGTTTCTTCGATGCTTCCAGGCCTCCGTGGTTCACGGCCGGCTCGCAGCAGGACTGTTCCGAGTATCTGCGCTACTTGTTGGACAGGTAACTCGCTGGCCTGTGAGAACACCACCTTTCCCTTCGAATTCCTGCTCGACGTTATGCAATCCTGATCCTGGAGTCCAGCAGGTTTTCTGTCCCACCTGGTCTCGGATGAAACCTCATTTTGCACGACATGCTGTGTGTGGCTCATTGGGCTAAGCCGCTGCGCCTGTGATCGGAAGGTCGCTGGTTCGACCTTGAGCAAATCCCAGCTCCCTGGGCGGCTGCCCTTCGTGATCAGCTTGCTCTCACCTGCAGAGAACAAGCTGGGGGAGGCGTAAAGAGAATTTCCCCACAGGGATTTAACAACTATCTATTATTATTAATATTATTCTGAACCACACCTAATCTCAGGCAGATAGAAACTCACCAAGTAGGACAGAGAACCTGCTGGATCCCGCCACTCCAGGATCAGGGTGGCTAGCCCCTGCACTAAACAATGACTTGTCCTCTGTAATTCCCCCAACATGATCCCCGCCCATGCTGTGACTTCTGGCAAGGCTGAGCAGAGACAGCCAACAAACCCAGTTGCATGCAAGATAAATGTTTAGGCTTCCGGAATGTTCTGAATGTCTGGACGTTAGATGTTTATTCCTCGCTGTCTGTTGCGACTAAGGCTTCATGAAGAGGAGAAGACCATCCGAGCGCTGATGCTGACCGGCCCGAAACACGCTGATGCCAGCAACGGCGGCACACCCTCAAACTGCGCGGACGAGCCCCAGCACGAGGTGGAGCCCTCGGAAACGGGGGAGGAGAGGAAGACCCTCATCGAAAAGATGTTCGGGGGGCGGCTCTCCACGGGCATACGCTGCTTGCGTTGTCACAGCGTGTCGGAGAAGGAGGAGCCCTTTACGGACCTATCGCTGGCCTTCCAGCCCGCCGCCCAGACTAGGGGAGGTGTGGACGGTGGCCGGGCTTCGACTTCTGCCCACCAGGGGGCGGTCAATGGCGGCGGCGAGGCCTCGGACATCCCCGGCAGGGAGAGGCAGGCAGGGGGTGATACAAGTACGGACTCCGACTCCCAGCACGCCGTGCCACCCCTGTCTGTGCCCGACATGGTCAACTACTTCCTGGCGCCGGAGATCCTGGACGAGGAGAACAAGTACTACTGCGAGCGCTGCTCCTCACTGCAGCGGGCGGAGAAGACGCTGCGTGTGCTGGAGGCGCCCGAGTACCTCGTCCTGACGCTACTGCGCTTCGCCTACGATGCCAGCTGCCACGTGCGCCGCAAGATCCTGGACAACGTGGCCATCCCGCTGCTGGTCCAGCTCCCCGTGCACTCCCACTCCGGCCGCGGTCCCTCCCCGCCTCAGGCACCCTCCCCCGACGGTGGGGAGAACCTGGCCAAGAAACTGAAGCCCTCTGGCGAGGACGGGGAGGAGCGGGAAGCAGAGGAGCGGACGCAGGTGGAGCCGGTGCCGTACGCGCTGTGTGCGGTGGTCATGCATTCCGGCATGTCCTCCGAGAGCGGACACTACTACTCTTACGGCAGGAACGTGAGCTCCAATGATGGGCTCTGCCCCCAGAAGGACGAGCCCCATGATCCGGCCAACCCTACGGACTCCAACCCGGTGCTCCCCTCCGGCTCCACCTGTTCCCCCCTCGCCCTGCAGGAGGCGCCCCAGGCCGCCTTACCCCCACGCGACTGGTTCCTCTTCAATGACAGCCGGGTGACATTCACCTCCTTCCAGTCGGTGCAGAGCATCACCAGCAGGTTCCCCAAGGATACGGCCTACATCCTGATCTACCGGAAACAGACCTCGCGGACCAGCCAAGGGCCCGGGTCCACCAACGGCGTCCGGCTGAGCTCAGAGCCGCCCCTGCAGAAGGACCTCATGGAGGCCGTCACAAAGGACAACAAACTCTTCTTACAAGTGAGTGGGGGTTTATATTATACTAGAACTCGTGGCCATAAGTGGAAATTAGCAGGAGAACATTTTAAAACAAATTTGAGGAAGCACTTCTTTACACAGCATGTAGTTAGAGTATGGAATAGTCTTCCTGCTAGTGTAGCGGAAGCTAAAACCCTGGGTTCCTTTAAATCAGAACTAGATAAGATTTTAACAACTCTGAGCTATTAGTTAAGTTCTCCCCAAACGAGCTTGATGGGCCAAATGGCCTCCTCTCGTTTGTAAATTTCTTATGTTTTTATGTTCTTATTAGTGTTGGGAGCTTTTTGCTTTGGTTTATGGTCAGTTGTAATTCTTTCCATGGTCTTATGAGAGTAAAATGATATTTTTGCTCTTAATTCCACGTCTACACCCTTGATCCGCCCCGTGCCAATGCTCCCCTGAGGCTTAGTTTGAACGTTAATCCCAAGCGGTAGGTTGTCTGATCGTGTCCCCTGACCCAGCAAGCCTGACTTCATCGTGAGAGTCTGAAGTGACGTTAAACCTGTCCTGTGCCAAGCAGTAGGCGGTGTGTATCTACGCCCCTGCCCCACCCCATGGTCTCAGGCCCAGGATCATGGCTGTGGCTTCTGTCATGGGGTGTCTGTTGGAAGGGACAGGCTATTTCTGTATTATTTGGACTGCAGGTTAGTCAGTGCTAAGTGGGCTGCTCACCTTTCACCGGGAGGTTCAGCGTTAATGGCCACTAATGTCTTTGCTGTCATTTCGCGTTTTCGCTTTTCTGTGGTTGACCACTAGGTGGCAGTAGAAAGCCTATTTCTTTTTGCTAGTTGGTTTTGTGGAGGACCACGGCTAACCAGACGCGCTCTCTCCCTTCGTGCCCAGGAGCAAGAGCTCAGCGCCCGGACCCGAGCCCTCCAGGCCGCGTCTGCCTCCTGTTCCTTCCGACCGAACGGATCCGACGATAACGAGCCTCCTGGAAGCTGCGGGCCCTCGGGTGGCGGGGGTGGGGGAGGGGGCTTTAACACTGTAAGTCGGCTGGTCTTCTGAAGGGGAGCGGGAAGCCAGATGGGCCGGGAATCAGGAGCATCGCTGTGCGCAGGCCGCTGGACTCACCCTGCGCTGGCACCCCTCTGACCTGCTTGAATTGACCAAGCCTTGAAACGCTGACCCCCACCCCCCCCCCTCCCTTTTTCCAAGTGGTAGCTTCCTGTAACACTGTTTCATTTCTGCATGTATTCCTCTCCTGAGACAGAACTATGGACCTGATTTTTTTTTTTTTTTTAAGAACGCTGTAACAAACTTGACATTTTGCCAGGATTACAAGTCATGCAAGAAGTCTAATGCAATAATTTGACTCATTAAGATGCAATACAAACACGTCTGCAGTTACCACGAGATTTTAATTGCCATGAGTGTGCACAGTGTGAACTTCAGTAGAGAGCTGATTTTAAACTGCAACAAAGACGTGTAAATACATTCTGTCAAGTGCAGCTCTTTGCAAATATATATTTAAAAAATGCATGTTTAAATGTTTGATTTAACATTATTATAGGGTTTGGGGAATTGCTATTAATATGCATATTGATTATAATATTGCTATTGCCATTAAATTATTTTCTTGATTTTGGGGAAGTCCTTTGTCATTTAAATAGGTTTTGTACACCTCGTTGTAATGGGCTCACACCTTACATTGCAATTTGCCATTATTAAACAGTATCACCATATGTTGGTTTAACTTCCAGGAAGTGAAGGTGATCAGCATCTTGTGTTTACTATACGCCAGTCATATTTGATTTTCTTTGTGCATGTACTCATCTGGATGATCACAGGTTTGTGACAGATGGCCATGTAAGTCATTTCATTCCACACAACAGAATTATGAATCCAAGTCTAATGTAATAAGAAGACAGATAATTTTTTTAATGCCGATTGGTTGTACATGCCGGTCATCTAGAGGGGCTTCAGAATTAGCCTTCAAATTAATTAGGGTTTATAATAATAATCTGTATTTTAATGGGAAAATAGTTAACTATACGGATCTGTCATGGTGTACTTTTGAGTGTCTTAATTCCTACAAAGCAGTTAGAGACTTCTAACCGGGTTAAATAGTTTGGGTATGTAGGGTTTATGCAAAAAATGCGGGGTGCATGCGTTTGGGCGGGGGTGAAGTTTTGGCTGTGAACACTTTCCGTTTCAGTGCTTCTGTGTGGCGCTCCGAGGCAGCCTACACAGTATCGACGGCAGCGGGAGGGACTGGCGGCTCGCATTCCTGAACCGATTACTGAGCTGGATTCACCCAAACATCTACCCGCATGTGCGACCTCTGATAAATTTCAGGTCCCGTACGCCATAATATTCCCAAGATAATATTTAAAGGGAATTTTTTCCTTGTAGTTGAAGAGAACTGCTATTTTGCATGATATCACAACGTTTGTTTATGTTGTTAACGCCAACAATTAACGCGTATGCAGATGAGCTCCGGGCATCTAAGGAATGAGTGTCACCGGTGCGCCTTTGAGCATAAATACCATACTAATCCGAAAGGCTGGTCGGCCACGCAAGGAGAAATAGAGTGAAAGACTGATGTTTGTCACGGATTTTCAACCGTAATGGCTCTATATAAGAGGAAGTGAGAAGGAAAAACTGAAGATATCAGCAGACCCGGCTTCCCCATTCAGCTCAAACGAAGACAATGAAAAGATGTAGCTTTTAAGTTGGGGCTGGTATGCTATGCTTCCCCACCCCCGCCGTTAATTTTACAACACATTTTTTCACCCTAAATTCCCTGTGACCCCTCGAAGAAATCAGTGCCCCTTATTTAGCCTATAGTTGCTGAAACATGATCTGAAAAGACAGACGCAATCGTTCGGGCTCTCCATTGTACACATAGTTTTATGAACGGCTGTAAAATATATTTTGCTATCCATGTTTGAACAGCTTGTGAGTTAATTTGGACATTAGTCTTTATGAACAGGCCTGTACGTGTTGTCGAATATAACCGTTGAAACAAGGTAATTCAATTAACGGATTAAATGTTTCATTCTTTAAGTGATAATGGGTATTTGAGAGACCACTATTTTTTTTGTATACAAGGTGTTTATTGACTGGAAATTTGTTGTGCAGATATAAAGACAGATAACGTTTCTAAACCGGCATTAATGCATGCATATGCAATAAAACTGCACAATCCTTGTATACGCTGTCATTTATAGACCTACATAAATTGAAAATTATATTACTCAGTATTGTGTGTATACTCTCAGTGGCCATACTATTAGGTACAGTTGGGAGACTCTGGAGATGTGCTTTCGATCTGAATGTTTTCATTTTGAAATTGGAAGCGGCCCAAACCCGATCCATCCGCCGGAACATACCTCCCTCTCCCCGGTCTTTAAGTTTTATTGTCGGGGTTGGGCCGGTACTGAACATCCGTACTTGTATTTGCGATACCAACCTTGGATCAAATCAAAATCGAATCGAAAAGAAAATCAGTATTATCACCCATCCTTACACGCTACCACAACCCGACTGCTCCTCCGACACGTGAATCATGTGGCTTTTGAAATGGTTGGTTGTTGGTGCGGACGTGGTGGTTCCAGCACCACAGAAATTGCCACTCCCTGGGATTTTCATGCTTTACAGAATCCAGAGTTTACAGAAAATGAAGCGAAACACAGAAAGTGCAGTCAGTAGCAGTTCCCAGAGTTAAAGCATAACGATCCGGGGAGAATTGCCAGACCTAAAACTAACAGGAACAAGTGTAAAAGTAAAAAAAAATATATATATATTTATATAAAATAGGGGGTCCTACCCAGTACTGGGTAGGGGTGTCTGGCCATTGCGTGCATATTTTCACGATTTCCCCTACAGAAAAGTAGGATTTACCCAAGTCTATATAAATCTGAATTTGGTAAATACCTTTGACTCCTTTTCTTAGTTTGGTGTCACGTATAACGTTTAACTGTAGGATCAAATCTACAGCTTTCTGGCAGATGCTAATTTCAGCAGGTCAGACTAACCGGCCGGGAAGCCTCTCCAGTTGAGCCAACCGGCGCAGGGAAATTACCACCACAACAGCATTCCATGCATAGCTTCTAGGCAAAGAGAATGCGAGGGACCCGGAGCTGGAACTGACTGAAAGTGGATGAGTTTCAGAGTAGCATAATTAGACGATTTCAAAATCTGGGGCTCGGAATTGCATATTTAAGATAAATGAGAAAGTTTAAAAATAAAACGCAGATAACAAGTAGGTGCAGTGGGACATTCTGAATGGGAACATTTTCCGAAAACCTACTGCTATCGTCAAAAATATAATTCGTGCTTAGAATAATTATATTAACGAATAACATGATTGTTGGTATTACTCCTTTCTTCTAGTTTCTGTTCCCTTCTGTGCCGATTGCTCCCAAAGATGCGTCTTTCACGGCGGAATTCAAAGACCGCGCGCGTTGCATTGTGGTCGTCGTAGTTTGAGTTCCAGTGAGAAGATTCCCGTGGCAACATATCTGAATTGTATTAATATTCTATAGTTTCTGTTGTTTTCCTAAAAAAAACTTACAATATTTCTAAGAGCCGGATGTAAGTGCAATGATATAAAAGGATTCAGAGAGGCAAACTTTGTAAATGACTCCCAAGACATTCCCAACAATAGAACTACAAATCCCATGGCGAAATGGCTCCCCTTCTTGCACGGCGCCTGTCCCTGGGCAGTCTTCAAAAGAGGCTGAGTTTGGAGAAAAGATTGAGTTACGTGAGCGAATCGTCGCTCCTGACTGTCAGCCACCAGAACGACGCCGAGAAGAGCTGAAACTGGGAGCAAGGTCGGGGGTGGGGGAGAGGAAATCTCAGGTGAAATAGTACTTCGAGCTGGGAATTTCGTTGCCTGCAGAATCACGCTCACGTTTATTATTATTTTTTCCCCTACTTTGAGTCTTGCCATACAAGCAAGCTTTGACTAATGTGTCAAAGTTTGGCAAGGTTTGGTGCGCAATGATCGCAGACAGTTCGAAAGAATAGCACACGATTTTTTTTTAGTATTCTGATTTTTTTTTTTTTTTGCAAGGAGAATCACACGTGAAAGTGCATGGCACGGCTGCGGTGGGACCTTTCAGTTCGAAAGTGATCGGATGGCTGGAGCGGAGGTCAAGTCTTGCATTTCTTCAGAGCACTGAACTAAGTGTCGGGACGTCCGGATAAGCAGGAGGGACACCGAAGCGGATCGACGGTATCTGTCATCGCGGCAACTTAAGGCACAACTTATTTACACGCGCGCAGGTGGCTTTGCCCACTTTCGTTAATTGTTATTTTTTAATTGTATTTTTTGATTTTCCCACTGTAGATTTTCCACCACCCGCAAAACAGATAAAGATGAGCGGGGGAGATGTGGTTTGCTCGGGCTGGCTGAGAAAGTCTCCGCCTGAGAAGAAGTTAAGACGTTACGTAAGTTAAACCCTTATTATTTTAAAGTCGTGGGAAAATGCATGGTAGAGAGTCTTAACACTTGCTGCGGGCAACGCGGGACTCGACTTTTTTTTTCTTTGTTTGGTTTGTTTTGATGTGGTGATAAACATCACGTCGGAATTCTGTCATTTCTTCGGTGCGGAGCCCAAATCCCTTTAGCTGCGCAAAAAGGACATATACCTCCCATGGCGTGGATGTTATAGGGAAATGTCGATCGCTGGGAAAATGTTGACATCTGCAACCTCGCCAGCGAAGGCCACTTTATTGGAGCTTTCATCTTCAGCAAACTAGACTTCTGCTCACATCCCCACATAATCGCCCCCTTGCTGAGAGGGTAAAGCACAAAGAATGCGGGTTTACCCTAGGAGCTTAGTTAAAATGCAGGATGCACGCCTTATAGCATTCGGAGGATTGGCTGACCCGGCTTTTCCACGATCGTTAAGCTGTTACTCTTATTTTGGATTCGCGTTAACAAAGTTTGCTGCAGGTTGCCCGTGTCCGCGTGCGCCACGTGACCGTGTAAAAGAAAAAAAAATCTAAAGCATTTTCTTTTGAGTTATTTCTCAGTTTTGTTTTCACGGTTCCGTGAGGTATTTAGAGCCATGTTCGAAATCATTTTATTGAATTACTTCCTCTGAAAATGGATTAAAAACACAACACGCCTTAGACTTTTACAGAGAACTTTTTAAGCGCATTAGCACATAGAAAACAGTAAAGGACTGTGTTTTAATGCTGTGTTTTATGGGACCATATTATGCTGGAGATTTTGGGCTCCATGTAAGCATATCATATTGGGCCCCCCAGTCCAGAGCAATCAAGATATTTTCCAATTTTTTTTATAGGCCCCCAGTCACTCAGGGGCCCTTGGAATCGTCCTAAGTCTCCCCGCCCCCTAACGGTGCCCCTAGTTATGATCATGCAGTATGATAAGTCTTGCACCTAAATATTTTGGTTGTTGGCAGGATTAATCACTAGTATGTTGAAAGACTTGTGTGGTTTGCTGAAAACATGATGCACTCTTCACAATGTCAGCCTTTTGCTGCAGTTACTGATTTCTTTATAGAACTCCGTGACACACTAGCCTAGTTTGTCCAGCAGTATCAGCCACTTTAGGAGAAGGAATTACCTGTGTGATGATTAAGACTGGTGTCTCATTGTCCGATTAATCTTTGATATGTGGACACGGCCACTTTGGATCATGCTACAAAGGTGTAGTTTCACTGTTACTCTTGCATCTCCTCGGTAGACTTTGCCCAGAAAGACCACATAAAAGAGTTACTATTTAAAGTGCTGTTAGCTAATTTCTTGTACCCACGTTTGCCTGAGAGAAAACGCTTCTTCTGTTCTCTCCCGACATAAAAGCCCGTGGCCTTCTTGAATTTCGGCTGAGTTTGGGCTGCTTAAATATTCTAACGACGCACAATATTGAGGCTTAACAGGGAATTTATTCCCGTTGTTATCACACCGACGACCTGGCAGGATGTCAGCATGGCGGCTGGATTGGAATCTGTGTCATCCCCTGTCGAGATCTGGAAGCGATGGGTGAATTGTCGCGCATCGCTGGATTCAAAGCTGTTTTTCACAAACCTGATGGCGAAAGCAGAAAATGTCACTGTAGAGAGTTTTTGTGGCTGTAATTCCACACGTAATGTGCCAGCCTCAATTATCACTTAGCTGGCTGTTTGCTGTTGTCGCGGAGACCCAGTGGGAGTGCCAGATTAGGGCTGGAACGTGTCGGAATGCCCTGGGGTCACTACTGGTAAACCTTTGGCGCGCTATTTTGGCTTTCTGTGTATAAGTCGTTGGGCCTTGATGGAGCGTGGAGGCGTAGGGCGGCCAGGCGAATGCCCACAGTGTGCCTAAGGTACTGAGATGCCCACTCATTGTGTGCATGAAATCTTCATCAGGTCACATGACCGCCAAGCGATTGGCGGACCTTCCTGCTTAACTGGGCTGTTTCTCTGTGAATGGTACCCTGTCATCTGAGGCCCGATCCCTTACTGGGACGTGGCTATGTGGTGCCCTGGTCTTTTTGTGTTATTCGGCACTTGAAGTATAACACTTTGTATTTCTAAATGTGCACAGTAACAAAGCTGTTTCATGCTGGTCCCCCAGACTTAATTCTTTGCTTACTACTTCTACTGCGTTTTGAATGGATGGAATTCTTGTTGTGCCTGTAAATGGTATAAATCACATTTGCATGTTTTTGGGGTAAGATATGCTGTGTCCCCTTGCTGCTCTTGAATAAATCGCAGCTTCCTCCATGAAGCTGTATGGTCTGAATGGTATGTATGTCTTGAGATGGTCTTTTGCTATGTTCTTCGCTCCTCTAGGGCTCCCCTTCAGCTGCATTTTTCCCTCCCAAATCCCGACAAACAAACTGAGGCTTACCTATTAAACCTAAAAATCCCAAACCGCATTTTCAGTCTAGAGGAAACCACTTCACAGAAGCATTAAAACTTGAATTCCATAATACATTTGCTAACAGCTGTAATCTGATCCATGTTTATTATCCGTTCTGTGTCGATGCCTGTATAATTTTAGCGGTTATGGTCACAGTTATCTGAATTACTTAATATTTAAAATCCATTCCTATTTACACGGTCTTGTTTTTCAGGCTTTCTGGTTGTTGTCACTGGGGACTGCTAAATGCATAGGTGTTGGTCATGTGTGATTGGTCTTGCGTGTGTGTGTGTGTTTTTTTTTTTTGCCAGTGTCTGCAGGAAGAATAGAGAATGGTATGTGGAAACAGGCAGGAGGTGGGATTGGTGGGCGGAGCCAGCAGGAGGTGTCTACATCTGACTAAGCTTCTCGGGAGGTGCAGTTCGGGGTGCCTGGCTGTTCGTATGTGGCTGTACTACACAGTTGGGACAGTAATCATTCAGGCCTAGTTTGTTAGCCTAGTTTGTTAGTTGATCAGGCTGCACTCTGCTGAGATGTTTCTAGGGGCCAAATGGTCAGTGCATCATGAATTGAGCTTCAGTTACTTTGCTATATAGATGTTGCATCTGCAGAGAATGAGTTCCCACCTTCGGCCCTACAGTGTCACTACTTGAGTAAGAAAAGGGGAATCGGATGTTTCCTTGCGACGTCTGGCTGTGGGTGTAGTTTACACAGAATCTGCAGTTTTCCAGCTAACTTTGATTTTTTTTATTTCACCAACTTCCTGTTTCAGCTCCCGGGACTTCTGCAATTGGCGAACATAAGCACCTCACATTCCAAAAAAGCTATGCCCAAAATATGTCAACGTTCCCAAGTCTGAAGTTCTGTTGGTATGGATGGAAAAAATAAGTAGACTGAACTTCAATACTTATACATGTAGCATTTTTTGTAGTACTATTTCATCATAAGATGAAATCAATATTTCATCATGCATGTACATTCACGTGCGTAATTTCTTGGCACATGTATCTGTGTCTACGTATTTCAGCTAATATTGAACATCGTCACTATTTTTGGTATCGCCATGCAGTTATTATTTTGCAAGCAGTGTGGATGATGGTTATCAGTCATCTTATAAATATTTGTGATCCTTCAGCATAATGGCAGATGAACTTGAGATGTTTATTTTTGCGTGAAAAGAAAATGTGTGACATTGGTGTTGAAATAGTTCCTGTTTGTCCCAATTCGTGGAGTTCATTGGGCGCTTACGGACTGCGTGGATGCAGATTTTGTCTTGCCGAAGCTGGCCTGTGTCAGGCAGTGAGAGAGGAAACTAAATTTTATTTGTTGTTGGTTTGGTGTTTGCTCTTTATAATGGAAAACTGCTTAACAGTAAGTCCACTAAGACTCCTAGGACCTTGCGGAGGGACCGTGGCGTTCAAGTAAGTGGTGTATTACTGCTGTGAACCAAGAAATTTCGAAATTCAAATCATTTCAACTTGCTGTGGAATGTGTGTTGACACGGTACCATTGTGATATTAAAGCTTTTTGTAAGGTTTTGGTCTAGAGGTTAATTGGTATCGGGTTGCTTGTCTTCCTTGCCATCTGTTGTTCCTCAGGGTTCCTGGTATCTTGCCTGTATTTCAGTTGCGTGTAGTTGCCCGATGGGATGGGCTCCAGCCCTGTCAGTTAGCTTTCTCACCCTTTATTTTCGGCGTTCATCCACACGCCCACCTGGAAGTCAGTATTGCTAAGGCTTTCCTGCTGCTTCGCTCCAGGGATTCCCCTTACCCCAGCATAAGCAGGACGTCAACAAAAACCACAGGATGTGTAGGTGGCAGGCAAAATGGGGCTTCTTGGAGTCTGACTCATAACTGAGGATATCAAGCTGATTCTTTTGAGGCTCTGGGTCTTTTAGCTGCTGTTCCAGTGGCTAAGTACATCTATCGGCCATCAGTGTACCAGTTGGCTAATTGAAGGTCTTATTTATGTACAGTGAGGTATAACTGAGCAGCTAATGAGGTCGCAAGGTTGCCCAGATGAAGCGAAGGATCGGCTTTCTGGGGATTAATTAAATCTGCTCACTGGGGCAGGAGGTCGGTTTCAGCGATTTTTTTTTTTTAAAAAAAGAAAAAGCAAGCAAGCCACAAACAAAATAACAAAAAAGCATTTGTTGGGATTAGCTGAAGACCTAAAAAAAATACCACGATGTGTGATGTACAATCCATTAAATGGGAGTGAGTAGATTGAACTCGTCATGGTCTCAGAAGTAGAGATTAGCCATGAATAATTTACCATCCATTATAAATGAAATACGGCATGAAAAATGTATACTTATTCACAAACAGAGGGTTGCCATTTATGCTATTTGTGTTAAGTATAAGGCTTTCTGTAATGTAATGTACATGAATGAGTTCTCGATATGAGAAGTGTATCATACATCTATCCCGTGTTTTCTTGAAGTCTTTGTCCAAGGGCGCCATATTTGGCTCATTTGATAAGCGTCTAGTGGGTGTCTATAACCGTAAAGTGGAGAAAGCTATAGCACTTCAGCAACCGGCATGTCATTGACTCCGTATTGGCCAACTCGCGTGGGTCACCCTGTTGGCGTTCCTTGTTACCAAACCCCAAGTCGTGTTAGCATAGCAGTTAGCATGCCTTACAGGCAGACGGATTAGCTGCGTTAGCACAACCGTTCAGGTGTAACCCTGTGGTTGGGATTCATGGGTCTTGCAGACCAGCTTTCTGTAGAGTACCCTCGTGCCTGCTTTTTAGAAAGCGTTGAAAGGTTTGCCTGAGCTGAGTGGTTGAAGCACAGCTGTCCAAGCTCCTTCCACCAGCTTTTGCCTTCCTCCTACCACAGTGAGAATCAGACCGGCCAGCATGTGACAGGCACATTGTTGACGTTTTTTGTGACATCCCAAAACACTCCCAGAGAGGTCCCCTGGGACGCCAGAAGCCGGGATTCGGCCCTCTTTTGTGGTCTGGGGGTGAAGGTAAGTGCTTGTCAGGCTCAGGACTCATACCCTGACGTCCTCAGCGCACCTTGAAGTAGCTCTTGTTTTGAGCATCTCTGATTTCAAAGTGAAAAATGAACAGGAAAAAACACACTTGCTGTAGGTCGTTTTTGGCTTTAACGTTTTTAAAATAAATGTCATAAACTGTTATTTTTCTAAATGTTAAGACGGCACTTAAGTGCCGCTTTCCGTTTTGTGGCTGTTCCCCCAACCTCAGTGGTCTCGTGGTTTGGTTTCTGTGTTCCCCTGCCGTAAGAGAATGTTAAAAAAACTGCTGGGTCTTGCATGACAAATATTTCTAATAATATACTTGTTACTGTTTATCCAGCCAGCACCAGCTGCTAGTCAAACTGGAAAATTTAAGGCGATAGTCTGTAGTGGGTCTAAAAATGCCCGCAAGGCTCTTTTGTTGTTCGGCCAAAGCTGAGCTGGTGCAATTTGTAAACATCTGCGTGTGGGTTTCGTTTTATTATCCAGCCTTGTTTTTATACACTGAGTCACATTCTCAGATACAGAAAGATTAGACGTGCCTAAGTCATCCCGGAGCATATTGCAGAATCATAAAACATATTTTCGTTTTACCGCAGAGTCAAGCTGGCCCGCGACATGCACTCGCACCGTTTAGGTGAACTGGGCCCTAATAAGTGAAAGTGTTTGGGGTAGGGCAGCTGTTTTTTAGGAACCAGAAAGGGCACGGATTCAGTGGCCAGTGCCTGCGAGGGCCATAGCTGTTCGGGGGGTGGGGGGGGGGGCATAAGTCTGTTTGCACCAGGGTGGAAAGTTAAACTGTTGACCTTTCTAGTTTCAGGACTTAGACAGTCATAGTCGCAGCCACTTGGAGTTTATCTTAATGAAAGCGGAGCATTGCAGGGAAAGCAGAAACGTTTGACTTCAGCTAAAACCTGTATGCTCCAAAATTTGCCCCGATGCTCCTGCTGGCGGCTGTCGCCGTGGCAATGGCTACAGAGTATCACTTCAACCTCCCTGCTAGGCCTGCGGTCTCCTGGCACTGTAAACAGCACTGCACTTGTATGATGTGCCTGACAGGGCTGAGTGGTCAACTGCGGAGGAGCCCAACCGTGCCCTGCTTACCACTGTGGGTTTTTTTTTTTTTTTTGCTCTTCTGATGGCCGACCTATAGCCTGCTGCTTAGTGAGTTCCTTCTCAGAACTTTCCCTTTGCATTGCTGTTATTTCAAAAATATTTTTATTTGTTTGTTTGTTTTTTAAAACCTTTTCCCGTTCTCTGAGCTGTGCCGTGCTTCCATAACTCTCCAGCAGGGGGCGGGATGCCTCGAACCCGACGCCCCTGGTGGCACAGTGCCCTGCCCAGACTCCAGAAAAGGAACCAAATCCAAAGAAAAAGACTAAATCGAAAGCCCCCGACTCTAAGGCACTAGTTCAGCGAAGACACCTGCGAGTTTGGGACACTTGTCAGTAAGATCAGGGGCAGACGCTATGTTTGTCAAAGGTCTGGCTGAGATCTGTTATTGGACTGGGTTGACCTCTGATTGGTTGGTGTGGTCAGCCCCCCCCCCCGTCGTGCTTGATGCTTAATATAGTGACAAGCAGCGTCCCTGCCTTGCCTCTGAGAATTCTTTTGGGTGGGGCAGGTGGGGTTGGGGTTGGTTCCAGGCGATTTGGGTGGGTGGTGGCTGACGGGCTGGGTGGCTGTGGGGAGCCTAAAGACCAGCTGTGAAAGACCCCATGTCATGACACCCTATGTCATTTCTCAGGTTACTGCCAACCACGTTCTGCTCGCTCTTCTCTCTCTCTCTCTCTCTCTCTCTCTCTCCCGCTCTCTCTCACCCGCTCTCCCTCATCATCCCCCTGTCCTCGCCGCACTGTGGTCAGCAACCCCTTTACCCCTCTTATATTGAATCCGCAGCTGATGTCATTGGGCTGGAGTGGAGTGTGGAGAGAGAGAGCGAGAGAGTGAGCGAGAGAGTGAATAGGGGGCGGGGGGGGGGGGGGGAGTGTGTGGGAGATAGATAGGTGGCTTGTGAGTGGCTGACCCTCGCAGTGAAGAAGAGAACAGGCCAGGGACTGTCTGATGGGACCCCGGGGGCAACTCTCCCCCTCATTTTTCTTCCATCCCGTGCCTCTCCATCCACGCGTCCCTTCCCTCCTCAGCGCTGCCGATCGCCAATTGAAGATGGCGGGCGGTACCCGCCGCTGACGGGCCCCGCAGAGTCCAGGAAACGCACTCGCACGTGGACGTGGCTCAAGGTCAGTGTAGCTGTAGCTGCCGTTGCCCGGGCTGGCTGGCCGGTTGCTGATTAAACTCCATGTGCCTGCGTCGTCGTGTTAATAAAACCAGCGGAGTTTAGCTGCCCTGCAGTGGAAGTTTCACTGCTCAGTGCAGCCCTCAGATGACCAGGTTCTCCAACAGGTCTTGTGCAGTTTACCGCTTTCCGTGGCTTCATTTTAAGGGAGATGTGCCGTGTGAATAGTGTAGAGCATAGAACGTGTGAATTGATGACCCACCTTGCCTTGCCTTCAACTCTATTTTGCTTATTTTGTAAAGTATAGTTCCCGGACAGTCTTTACGATTTATTTAAACGTAACTCGAATCTTCTGCGTGGTCGACGTTCCGTTGGCGTCTGGTGTGTTGCTCTTTGTGCTTTGCAAGTGCTTCTTGCCATTGCTGGACTCCACACTGTGCCAGGCGCGCGCACTGGACCCCTGAACTAAAAGGGGAATTGTTCCACTTCGCCAGAGTGTTGGGGGAACGCTTTCGGTCATGTGGACCGAGTTGCCATGGGACTGGAATGTGTTGAATTCTAAAGATGCGGCTTTGACAAATGCATGTGACTTTGGGGGGGAGGGGTGGCTGTTGGGCTGGGTTATTGGGGGTGAGGGTTGACTCTTTGGTATGTTGCCACTGGGATGACCTTCTGCTATAACTTGGCCCTCCAGTTCAAAGGAGAATCGAGACGAGCAGCCTGTGAGTAGCCGGGACCCGCATGAGCTCCCAAATCTTACGGCCTTGACGCGGCCGCGCTCTGAGCTATGCAAGGCCAGATGACGTTTTCAGCTGCAGACCACTTGTCAGCCATGGGGGGGGGTTGACTTCTAACCTGTAGGGAGTCTCAAGGCCCTTAAAATAGACTGCAGGTGGTAAAAAATGTGTGTTAAAAAAATGGAGAAAAAGGAATATGATGTCTGAAAATTTAAAATATACACAAACTTTGGAGAACAATATCAGTCTGTGTTCCTTACACAGATTAGGAGTACCTCATTCCTGCCACCGTTACAGTCAGAGAGGGCAGCCCCATGTCAGTCGATACATCGATTGGTGTCTTAGCCGACCAATTAGTCAAATTATCATGGCAATTGCATCAATACATAAGCAGGCAAGCAAAGCTACTATATTAACTCTAGATTGGTTTTTTGTTGGTAATTGAGAAATTAATTTTAAGAGTAAAAGTTTGATGCTGCTTTTAGCCTGTTTGTCTCTCATTGATTTGCGAGATATTTATTTCTGCATTAGCCAGATAGCCGCAGAAAGCGATTTTGTGTTGGAGCTCCGTTTTGTGTCTGTCTGCATGTGTTTGTTTGCGAAAGACTGGATGGTATCACCACGGCAATCGGGATTAGCGGGGCACCGCCCAGCGAGGCCGTTGGGAGCTCGCCTCCAGGCTGCCCGCTTCAGGTCTGGACAGGTTCGTCGCCCCCAGTGCTTCACCTGAGCACACGGTGGAACCGCTCGTAACGCCTGTCACACCGCAGAAACCTGTCTGACCGAGCGACGCTGATCAAACAGTCAGGTATGCAAAGTGAGCGGTCCTGCCCCACGTAGTATCGCCCCGGCGCCTATGTTCTCACAAAGGAGGGGAAAAAAAGGTAGTTTAGTCAGCGAATGACATGGTAGTAAACAGTGTTCCAAGTAAAAATGACATCACTCTAATGAAACCTGCCATGGCCCAGCTGAGAGGCTGAGTGCTTCGCTGTTGTGCTTATTACGGGCTAATTTTATTTTTTCCAATTTCCTTTTTTGTGGTTTCTGACGCTGCACTAATGACCCCGTCGAATCCACGTTCTGGCCGCGTCCGCCGCTTATCTCCGCGGGGTGATGTTTCATTTCCCGGCGAGCCCGCTCCCCCCACAGACGCACAGAAATTAGATTTGCGTTAAATCAGTCTTGCCTTCAGCACCAAATGAGATTTTCCAGGATTGGGATGGCAGGGTGATTGAATTAAACTGGCCTCCGGGGACCGCGCTGTTTACTTTTACTCAGGCCAAAGAGGCGCTACCCTCTCTGTGGGTCTGGATGGAGTGAGGATGAGGAGGGAGAAAGCGTAGCTCCGGATGGAAGGCGAGTCTGTGGGAGGGGCCTCTATGTGGTCGTGTCTCCACCTCTCTCCCCCCCAGCCTTTGCTCTGTCTTGCCTGTATTCCCAGTATGGGAGTTCTGAGAGGCTAAGGGGGCCGATCCCAGGTGGACCTGCTAGTACGTACTCCCCGGGACCCCTACGCCACAAGGTGAGAGTGTGTCTGAAAGGTCCTACTCTCACACAGATGCCAGCACTACTACAAAAACAGATACAGCGATGCACGCTCTCCTCTCTCACTGGCACGGCCGTGCTTGTTCACACTCACCATCCCACAGACATGGTGAAAATACTGAGTGAAATGGCTCTGGCATCGCTCACCCCACCCGATAAGCACTGTGCTGTTTCACAGCTCGTGGATTTCGCTGCTGCCTCTTAACTGGAGGGATGGTGTCTGAGGATGCATCTCATATGGTGTGTGTGTGTGTGTGTGTGTGTGTGTGTGCGCGTGCGAAAACTGCCAGTAAGTTCAGAAAGGGTGATGCGTATATTCTGAACCCTGACGTCTTGATGTTGAAATGGCAGGAGAACACGAGACACAATTTGAGGGACAGGATGCGGGGGGGGGGTGCCAGACAGACAGACAGACTGACTGACTGATTGGGAAAGGGTGATGGGTGCCGGCCACCAAACAATGGCGTTCCAACCTAGTCTACAAGAGTTGTATATGAGACCCTGGCGGCTAGGGATAGGGGAGGGGTTTGTCGGGGCTCTCTTTATGGACATGTGGTGCAAGGCGTGGGGATGGGGGGGGGGGGGGCAGGAGGGCTAGTGGATGTTGGCGCTTTCTGTTATTTTCAGTCCATTGTGTCTACTTCCTGTGGGTCAGGGGTTATGGGGGCAGGGTGTAGTGAGTGGGATTTGGGGGGGTGGCAACAGGAAAGGAGACATCGCTCTGAGCACGACGCGGGCGGCACGACGCAGGCGGGACGTCCCCCTCCGTGAGCGGCGAGCGGCGAGCCTTCATCCACGCTCCTCCAGAGCGTCTTGCCGGACTGTCGGTCGGCGGTGGATGGACTGGGTTGGGTCGGACTGCGCTGGTGTCCGATTCCCTTCTCTCCTGGAGCTTCTCTCTCCTGGCCTCCGTTTGGCGTACGCTGGCGTTTCGCGTGACGTCTTGCTTTCGCCCGTGACGTGTGGGCCGGGCTGTCGCGGCTCTGGCCGCAGGACGTGGTGTCTTGCGGCGCTGGGAAGGCGTGAACCTCAGAACCTGGGAGAGCAGCCTGAGACTGGCCATTGTGGTAAGATGTTTGTTTTTCCAGGGTGGAATGCAGTTTTTGCGTGTCTAATTTTTGTAATTATGTAAATAATTACAGCTCAAACTGGGAGGTTTCTGAAGAAATGTCCAATTACTGATTTTAATTTTCTAGCCATCTCAAGGTATATATATGTAGTTTTAGTAATTGCCTTTGTTTTTTTTTTTAATATATTTCTTGATGGTTTCGCCCAAAGCTGCTTAGTCTTGATGCCTTTATGGAGGTGTAATTTGTGATAGTACTTTGTTCAAGGTGGGGTCTCTCTTCAGCAACCTTTAGGTCAGGGGTCATCTTGTTTTGCACTGTTTTCTGATGGGGGGATGGGCGATGGGGGGGTTGCTTTCAGTTTTCTGCTCTTGCATCTGCATGCCGTGGATCTGAGTTTGCCCCGTGATCCGATTCGTTGGGCTGAAGCTTCACGCAGGCTGGTACCGTGTGGATGCGTCACAGTGCACACGCGCCTCAGCCCCTAGCCTCCTCCACATAGGGATGGCAACGTGGAATGAAAACACGAGTCATACACAGCAACTGGCACGAAGGTTAGGGTCGGGAGGGGGTCAGCTGCTCAGCGTGTTTGCGTGTGTACATGTTCGTTGGGGGTGGGTTGTGATTTTTAGTTTAGGCAGATCCCCCCCCCCCGGAGTATACCTCATATCTAGATCTAAAGTTAGACGTGACAGCAGTATGACAAAGGGACCAAAACAGGATGCTGTAGCTCAGAGCGTGAGGAACAGATGACCAGGAAGACAGAATGCCTACAGAGTGGAAACTTCCAGAGGGGCCTGTTTGTGTGTGTGTGTGTGTGTGTGTGTGTGTGTGTGTGTGTGTGTGTGAGTGAGAGGTTTACTCCAAGTCAGCCCTGGTCTCAATGTGGATGAGGGGCAATATACTCACCCGCTTCTTGCCAGCGGGCCGGTTGAGGCTCGCGTTAATATTTAACCCCCCCCCCCTTAAAGTTAATGCTTCATCCAGAGTCTGAGCCCAACTAGGAGTGTAGCAGGGGAGCGGGGGGTGGGTTATGAAGGGTGGTCTGTTCCGCAAGCAGGTTGTCATTCGCGCAAAACCAGTATAAGCGGGAGGCTGGGTGATTTCAGAAATTCTGTCCCCATCCACTGGGAGTTTTCTACCTGCAAGTGCTTATCTCTCCATGCTTATTAATCAGTGAATGGACATCTGTGAATTGATCCGCCTCACTTCCATGTTAGAGGACTGGGGAAGCCGATCGTGCTAAGGACTACTGACACATCTCGCCCACTGAAAGGTCAGCGCCTTCAAATCGCTCGACGCGGCCGCCGGGCGCCAGCACGCCTAACGAGTCGCGGCTGCATTCGGCGTCAGATGTCCCACGGTCTTCCGCCAAGTGTGAACCTGGGCCTCGGTGCTGTGGAGTGCCTTATTTGATCTCAGACCTTGTCAGAACTACAAAGATCACATCAAAGTGATGTGTCATAAAAAAGAGGGGAGGGGAAGAAGACAATAATGATTCAAGGCCCATGTTCCGGGATCTGAAAAGCCGCTTTCTCCTCATTTTCTGGGCGGCTCTCCAGATTACCCATACGGAGACAAGCCTGCAGGTGAGGTAGTTGCTCTCTGGTCAGTGTGTGGTCGCCTGGTTTGCACGTCTACGTTCGGTATAGCCATCTTCGCTCGGGCCGTCACCGTCACCACGTCGTCTCTCCGCGGCTCTCTTATTCTTCCTTTTCTTTTTTTGTTTCCTGTCGCAGGGTCACGTTCGAAGGGGACGTGCTGTTTGTGCAGCTGGTCCCGTTTTCACCTTGGGGTCCTGCGCTCTCAGCAGCGTCCTTCTCGGCTGACCTTAGAGGCTCCTCCTGCCCCTTGTTCTAGGGAAACATCCTTCCCCCGTGCTCTTAAAAGCCATGGATCTGGCCAGATTTTTCCCAGGAACGTAGTGGAACTTCTGTGGGGAATCAGGCATCTCATGCCCCCACAACTTCACCGAATGAAAGACACTAGAAGATGGTTTGGCTTCTGTCCCCTCTGGCATGTTCAGTGCCATAAGTTCCACTTCTCTGTCATTTCCTGGCACAGTTTCCCATTTCTGTGTCCGTCCTCAGACTGCCCTAGCTATGACATCTGCTCACAAGTACAGATGATTCTCTCCTCCCAGCTCAAGGTACGCAGATCTGGCAGGCAGTATGAGGCTAGCTGCTGACTGGGTGGGGCGAGGCAGATTCCCAGGACCGTCCCGGCCCGGTACTGAAACACAGTCAGCCTTTTTGTTTCCAGCCTCCCCGGAATGAGAGGTTGTGTGCTGGGCGATGGTGGCTGAGCCCATCCCCTTGCCCTCCTCTGCTTCTCCCCAGCCCAACTCTGCACCGGGGAGGGCGTGAGGCAGGCTGATCCGTGAGACCGCACTGCATAAATCAGTTGGCCCGCTCCTTTCTCCACAAACCCCAAACGGGCTCGTTCTGGAACGGGCACACGTCCAGATTCAACTGGAGATGGAGTCAGTGGTAGGGAAATTGGAATTCTCTGAAATCCACAGTCCCTGCACTGTTAGCGATTTCGCGTGTAAAGTGGTATGCTGGCACACGCAGTATAGTGCGTCGGAATGCTAAGATATTGTCATGCTGATGCAATACGCATTTCTTTTGAGTACTGAGTCATGCAGCATTCTCTGCAGTCCAGGGGTTTGAGCAGGATAGAGAGTTGAGAGGTGGATGGACAATCAAACACGTGCCCTGGGAAACCTATAGATTATCAGAGCTACATGCTTCAGGTTAATTAGTTGTATAAATGGTACCAGTTCACTGAAGGGAAGCACCCTTTCGCGGGGCTTAGAAGCGGCAGCCTTTCGCATGACAAGTCCCAGTTATAAACATTTTCTGGTGCTTTGCATCGCTCTTGTCCCAGAATGCACTGCCATGTAGTCAATGTTAGGGCGATCGTTTGAACTTTAGTTAAATCCTAGGAAGGAAAAGAATTTCAGTTTGCCCCAGGGACGACAAGACTGTAGTGGTTTGTGTTAGTTCGCTTTAAAAATACACATTGTGTCAGCACCAAACGGATGCTCGTTCCATCCAGTGTCAACATTATACTTCCTGTCATGTGACTCGATAGTGAGGCCCCTCCTGACAGTTCACTTTGGTGAAATTCTACAGGGACTATTATAAAGTCATAAAAACACAGGTGTAGGTGCTCAGTGAGTAGTTTTGCTGTTTCACACCTGTGGAGCTGAGGGTTCAACCAACTTTCTGGGTACACTTGCTCGCTCAAACGTGTGTGATGTTCTGGGTACTCCAGTTTCCTCTTGCAATCAACAGAACTACTAACAGAACCTGAGCATGTGAGTGTGTGCCCTTGAGCTCACTGTCTGATCCAGCCCATGCCACCTGAATATACCTTCGCCATAATCGGATGAGAAGCCGTTGAAACTGATTGATGACAGGAAAAAGTAGTGGTTTTGAAAATGACGTTTTGTCATGGAATTAATGAGTGCAGTGCCGTAATCTTGATTAACTCTGAGAGCATGATGGCTCTGCATATAGGAAACGTTGACTTACGGTTCACTCATATCACCAGTGGAAAAGCTGCTCATTATCTGCTGTTCTTGACCTCATGGATAAAACCCGAAGGAGTCAGACTGGTCTAGAGGTGTTTGCAGGATCGTGAAGTTAGTCAGACGTAGCACCCTGATCCAATGGGAAGCAGTCAGAGCCTGACAGTGCCTTGGTGTAATTCTTGCTGGATCGAGTGTTGGAGTACGTTTCTGGTAAACGTGTTGCTGGCATTTCTGAGATGCTTGCGGTGGAGATGGGGTCACGGTGTCAGTTTTTACTGTGAGCAGCCAGGTCAGCTGTTTCTTCGCTCGAGGCTGGAGTTTGCGATGAGATCAGCTTCAGGGCTGGAGTGCATCATGCTGCATTTGCGCACGGAGACTTTCAGGATGCCAGGTTTCTGTGGTGTGTGTGTGTGTGTTTTTAGTCTTGTCGGGTGTTTGCACCCGTCAGCATGGACTTGGGCGGCAGAATGTGATATCAGTGCGGAGCTGTGTGTGCACACGCCTCTGCCTGTCCCTCCTCTGGATCTTTGCCGTCCTGGCGGGGGCTGAGGGCGGCGAGGGAGGGTCTGGAAGGGGTTGATTACGCACCAAAGGAAGTCAGAAAAGGGAGAGGTGCCCCCCCCCGCCCCCAAACCCCCCAGCTTCCCAGTTCCATGTAAAAATGGCCTCATTCGATAACAGGCAGAGAACTCGTCAACAACACGTCCAGTAGGTGGTCGAAAGGTGCAGCCGAGCTGGATTGGAGCTTTCTGGAGAGCGTGGGTGAGATGGGGAGGTGGCTGACCGGCCAGCCCCGTTGTGTTCCCCCCCATGCGATGGCCTGCGGGCTGTTTTCTCAGTGTTTGACTTGAGGGTAACAGCCAGAAAGGCAGCAGGGGTTTTAGGAGCCGCCCCCCCCCCCCCCCCCCCAGACCCAGCTTTCCCCTGCATGTGAAACGGAGATCAGAGTGTGCGGCGAAGCTGTGGGAGGTAACCGACACCACCATCTCAAGAGGCCTCAGCGGTCCGGCTGGCCGGTGTGTACCGTGCGCTTATTTCATTTCTGTTGCTTTCTCAATTTCATGTTAATGTGCACGTTTGATTATGAATATTTAGGGTCGCCGATGTTAACGTCGAAGAAAACGGAAAGGGAACTTTTTTTCAATACTACATTTGTACAGCAAAAAAAGAGATTCTGGGTCATTTCAGCAAGTTTCTGATTTCTGGACAGCTTTAAGTGGTCTCTCTGGCAGGACTATTGAATCGGACTAGTTTCGGGCGTGTTACATCTAGGCGAAATTTTCCTTAAGGAGGGAAAATACAAATTAATGATGGCTAACTTGGCACAGAAATGAATACAAAATGTTTACTTTAAAAGGTCCATTCCCTTTCTCGTCTCCTCCCCCCCCCCCCAAAAAAAAATGAATTGTGAACCAGGGGTGTCCCTCAAAGCCTGATGGTGAGTATTTTTATAGTCAAAACAGCCCCTGGTCCACACGCAGTTGTAATTTTCTTGCTGCATGCACTGTGTTTTTGTCTGGTCTGAGGCTGAAAGTGTCTGTTCCGTCATCCCAGAGTGTCCAGCCTGAAATAATTACGCACATTTTCGGAACAGTTCTGTGTCTCTGTGTGCTTTCTTTAGCAAGTGTGCAGGGTGGAAATCCACTGTCTTAGTGCTATTCTTTCCATATCAGGGGTGGATGGTGGTGGTGGGGGGGGGGCACACTGTTGTTTTGTCATGTCTCCTTTTCAGCAATTCTATCCCTCCAGTTCTATACCGGAGTTGGAGGTTTGAAAATCCAGCTGAGTCCTTTTTCCAGTTACTTTTGCATGTTTGCCAAGGAGATTCCAGTTCACCGATCAGACTAGATACCGCTTTACTCCCCCGCCTTCTGCCGCGTTAACCTGCTGACTGCTGGTGACCTGCCTGCTAGGCTGAGGTTTCTAGTCCAGAACCTAAAACCAGATCCGCAGAGTTGTTCTTGGGGGGTAGTCGTGTAAGGCTTCAGAGCAGGTCACGGGCAGTGCTGGGGTGCAGACGTCCGACCGATGCAGACTCTGGCTTGTCTGGCCTCATTTGGTTCTTGCCTCTTCAATCCCGCATTTGCTTCGTGATGCTCAGAGAGGAGCAGCCTTTTTTTTTTAATCGGCTATAACGGCACAGTACAGGTAGTCAGGCCATCACATCTAAGCAGGGGTGGGCAACAGCGGCAGCTGCCATCCGTGGGTGCCGGAGCCATTCTCCCATCAGCCACGTTGCCACATCACACTGCAGCGGTGGCACATCGGGATGTAAAAATAGCCCGGCCGTAAGAATGCCAGACATTTTCAGATAACAAAGAGTGATTTATACAAGCTGCTCCACAAGGAATAGAGGAACTTTTGTACCCTCTCGCTTTGCGCCCCCCTCTCTCACCATCACCACCCCATCGCCAAGGCCGCTGCCGTCATTGTTTGGGCTGCCCGAGCCCCTTTGTGCGCCGCCAGCTAGGCCGCGCCTGCATGTGCCGCTTCTTGCGCGTTCGGCCGCGTGCTGAGTGTCGCTCTGCTGGCCTGAGCTCATGATGGGTGGGCGACGTGGACGCACACGAGACTGCGTCAGACTGGCCACTTCATGTATAACAGCTTGTGCTCATGGTGGACTGGGGCCAAATGTCATGTGGCATAAGGACGGCTGCAGTCCTGAGGTGCCTCGTCAGTTAAGAGGCATGTGTCCTTCTGCATCTGCAGCTCACCCTTACCATCCTTCGGGCAGGATCCCATTGGCCTGTCTGCCCACCCTTTGGTGGAATCCCATTGGCCTGTCTGTCCACCCTTTGGCAGAATCCCATTGGCTTGTCTGCCCACCCTTTTGCGGGATCCCATTGGCCTGTCTGTCCACCCTTTGGCGGAATCCCATTGGCCTGTCTGCCCACCCTTTGGTGGAATCCCATTGGCCTGTCTGCCCACCCTTTCGCGGGATCCCATTGGCCTGTCTGCCCACCCTTTCGCGGTATCCCATTGGCCTGTCTGTCCACCCTTTCGCGGGATCCCATTGGCCTGTCTGTCCACCCTTTGGCGGGATCCCATTGGCCTGGATCGCATTGGTCTGTCTATCTGTTCTGTAGCAAGATGCCATTGGTTTGCCTGTCTACTCTCTGGCAGGATCCTATTGCCCTGTCTGTCTGCCCTTTGATGAGATCCCATTGGTCTGTCTGCCTATTCTCTAGCAGGATCCCATTGGTCTGTTTGTCTCCTCTTCTCTGGGATCCCATTGGTGTGTCTGCCCATCATTTGCTAAAAGTCAAAAGGAATACAGCAGTCTTGTGTGTGAAGAAAGCCCTGACTGGCAGCTCCAGGGAGCTGTTTGCTTAACCAGATGACGGAACGTGGCTGACGAGTGACTGAGTGAAATTGCGCTTCTTAAGGAGCATTCCAGAGGTGCCAGAGAGAAGTGCGTGCATACTAGGATTTATTTTGTGCCATTTGCGGAATGTCTGGGGCTATTTGTAGCTGAGTGGTTAATTGCTGTGACACTAAGCGGCCCTGACCCGCCCTCCCCCCCCATGGTTGCTTCCCTTATGCCTCCCCGATGGGAACAGTGGTCCCTAGAAACAAATACGGGGGCTGTTTTCCAGCTTGAACAGCAAGAATGAGTCAGTGCAGCTGTGGCCCACAGGTCATGTGACCCCCTCCCCCCCCAATCCACTTCCGAGCCCATGTCTCGAGCAGATGGTGCATTTACGTGACCATGCTTTGCTGATTAAACCCAGGCACAGAAACGGCTCCAAGCCAGACTTTGTGTGACAGGTAGAAAGGGGATAGACGCTCCGATTTGTTTGCTCATATTCCAGTTTAATCTTGCTCCTGTGCTGTCCCTGCAAGTAGCAGGATGCATTTTGTTTCATGGTCATGATGTGACTGTTTGTGCACATCAACAAGTGACTGGAGTGTGATCTTAACATGTAGGAGACCCACAGAAATGTGCCACCAGAGGTTCCTGCAACTGCAGTTAATACTGCAATCGGAGCTGGAACCCCTTCATAACTTTGGGAGAAATCTTAGCCACTGGGCTATAAGCAATCACTCATGTTTGTTTTCATTTATTTATAGCTATGTCAGTCTCACTAGATTAATTTTTTATTACTGTTATAGTAATTTAATATGTTCTGTTGCATGTCAATTGAGAATGATTTCAATTTAGTCCAACAGGAACAGGCTGTAATTGTTCAGGGTAATTATTCACTCAGGCGTTAGCAGAAGGGAGCTGTAAATTCATTTTGTTTTATGGCCTTGGTTGTTCAGTAGTATATGATAGTGTTGTTGACGAGGCTTCTGCTCATTGCCATTTACGCTCGACCAGACACGTCCCTCTGCTTGTTTAAAAGCCGAACCCGCGCTCGTCGAAGGACGACTCCACATTTTGACCCCTCGAGTTATCTGTGGTCATGGGACCACGTGACCCTATAAGGCATCTACTGGGGATTATCAGGGTCATTCCCAAGGTATGCCGGCGTGCATCATGTTTGTCCGTTAAATGTACGCAAATATACAGCAGTAGACTCGTTATTTCACCCCAGAAGGGGTTGCAGAAATGCAAAATTACCATGACTTCTGTGTGGTTAGAAGCAAATATCTAAATCATTTGAGGTGTATCTAATTTCCTTTGAGCATTGTTGTAATAGCTCTGCGACAGTGACTTCTCACTGGGTGCATATTTCTTGTTTAAGGTAGCACGTCCAACATGATTAATGTATTTCAATGAACAAATACGGCTGGATTTTTGTGTCATTTTAGCATGATCTTCGCTCCCTAGCCTGAAATGTTGCATGTGAATTCCTGTGTGTTTCAGCATTCCTAGTCAAGTCAGTTCCAAGCCATTACTGATCATGACCATGTGGATTTTGTCTTGCAAGGGTTTGCAGTAAAAGCACTTCAGGCTATTTGATTTTTCTCACCAGAGCTGAGATTGTGTTTATATTAAAAAGTACTGGAGTCGAGGAAGTTGTTGACTTGTCCCGGATGGCTTGTGCGCTAACGTGTTAGCTGGACCTCTCCAAAGAGGGTACAAAACCTGAAATGAACATCAGGAGGCCTCTCTAGGTACAGTATGGACCAGGGCATTGATTCATTCGCTTCTGCAGGGCCCTGTGGCAGAAGACATAGAAACATGTTTGGTTGTCAAGGTAATGGAAGCCATTCACCCAAACAGCTGTTACAGCGTGTGGTGTGCCTGAGTCAAGAAGGCTTGGTGAAACACAAGGGTAGACCAGCAACTGAAGAGCTATATCCGTAATATTACATGTGAAAATGCAGTTACATGCATCAGCTGCTGTGCCAATCACAATTCTCTAAACATGTAATGTACGGTAATAAAACACTGATGAAAATGGAACATTCTGCTCGCCTGTGACGTGTACCATCTCCACAACAGTCTGATCATTTGAAGATGATGTAATTCCCTCATTTCACCTCATGCCTGAACAGGATGCAGACGTCATTGTGTCGTCCCATGGCTGCACTGCTCTGTCCCTGTTGTCCCTCAGTGGAGAGCCGCTGAACTTTCAGCTGACCTCCAGAGCCTCACCGCCCACTCGAACTTTGGGATGATCATGGGAAAGGCCAGCAGCAAACCCTCTCCACCATAGTTCTCCTTCCAGAAAGCTCCTATTCAGAATGATTCATACCCCATTCTTTCAGCAAAATAAAGGTTCCCTGCATCCTGAGAAGCTTAAACCTCTAAGAAGTTTGTCTTGTCTGCATAGTTACCTCAAGTCACATGTGACTGATCTGAGATCCTGGCATTGCCCAGATGGATGTGTAGTGCCATCTGCCACATGCAGTGCAATGTCCTAGTTGGACAGATGCTCACAGTGAACCCCTTTTGAGTCAAGGTAACTCTGGACATGGTGAATAGTTCCTAGTTGACCCCTCTGAGTCATAGCATATGGTGCATATGGTACAACGGACCAGCACGAGTCATGGAACACCTGCTAATGTCTCACAGGCTTCAAAGTGACTGTACTTGAGCATCCTTTCAACATATTTATGTTTACATGTGAGTCATAGGTTGATTCTGTCTGTTCACTCTGTTTTCTTGAACTCTGCTTGGGTTACACTGTTTTCCTGAGCATCTTTGCATTCATTACTCTGAGTTCAGAGTAATGGTTCTGATTGATGGGTGAGACGGGTCAGGCTACCTGGTCATGTCTCCTCAAAAGACACCGTTGGTGCAGCCTGACATGCGCCTGGCTTTGGTTGCAAGCATGAGTGAGATTAATGTGACTGCAAGAATGCAGGGTGCAAGATGTATGTATGGATGGGTTACTGCCCACCAGTTTGGTGGGACAAGGTACGACAGGGATGGTCTTGTCTGAGTTGGATTGGGCCTGTGCAAGATGTCTTGCCTGGATGTCTGAGGTGACTTATGGATGATAAGCCAGCAGATCTTTGTGCCGAAACCTAGCTGGACTTGTCGCCTGATTTGATGACTGCAGGTTCTCCTGTCTGCTGCCTTGCTATGTGGCAATGTGAGGGTGGTTTTCCCTTGGGTCTTACCATCTTGAGAACACAGCTGCTTTTGTTTGCATCCTTTTGTTCTTCACATCTAGGGTCTGTGACTTGAGAGTAAGAAGAATCATTGCTGGTTCTGTATTGCTGTTTCTCTGATGTATTTGCGGGTTCTGTATTGCAGTTTCTCTGATGTATTTGCTGGTTCTGTATTGCAGTTTCTCTGATGTATTTGCTGGTTCTGTATTGCTGTTTCTCTGATATATTTGCTGGTTCTGTATTGCTGTTTCTCTGATGTATTTGCTGGTTCTGTATTGCTGTTTCTCTGATGTATTTGTTGAGTTGTGCGGCATGATCTTTCAGTGGGTAGTGCAGTTACCTCATACCACTAGGGGTTGTATGGGGGTTAGAATTCTACCTCCTCTTTGTGTGGAGATAATATAACACAATTTGCACGATGCTCCAACACAAGTTACTTGCAAAGAGACGTAAGAACATACCAGGTTTCAGTAACATTTAGCTCTCCAGCTATACGTAGCATCAGCCATCCTTAATATTGGGATAAACTGACTCTGAACTTCTTATACATCTGGCTACTTCCATGTATTCTCTTGATTATTTTTAAAATGATTTCAACTGGGTAATATTGAGGGTTTCAGGACTCCAACTTACTTTTTCTGACTTCCAAATATTAGATGCTGACGAACCAATAGGTAGGAGCAACAAGCACCTTTTCAATAAAAAAAAAAACAAACAAAAAAAAAAAAACTTTTTTTCCTTGAGCACTGTTCTGATAAATGGCTCCTGAGATTTGACTCGGGTGACTTGTGGTAAATGTCATGTTATTGGTTTAGGTAAACCTGGAACTTCAGAGTGCCTTTCTGCTGTTACGTAACTCGAGATTCTGGCTGGGGAGCAAGTCTACCAGGGTTTTAGGGCAGGTGCACAGATCACCTGCAAATGTGTATATAAAAAATAATGATAATTTGCTGATGAATTGTATTTCACGGTCTGAGCGTGCCTGACCGGTGGAGTCATCTATGCCACCTGCCATTCCACCCTATTTATTTAACAGGTTTAACATGAGCCTGTCCTGCTTACTCATGCTCCCCACCTCAATGGTTCTGCACCCAAGGGCGTAGATTTGGGTATGGACAGTAGGGACACGTCCCTACCAATGTTGTGGAAGTGTCTTGTGCATTGGGGGGGGGTTCGGGCTGATTTAGTCCCTACCAATGTTCAGACCCTTGTCTGTTCCTGACACCTTTCACCTTCCAGGATGGGGGCCCAAAGGTAGCTCCACATAGCCAGTTTGGGCTGAGCATGCCCCACAGGGTGGAAGACCCATGCTGCGCTGGAGGGATCATGTCTCCCTGTTGGTTTGGGACCACTTGAGGATCCCCCAGAAGGAGCTGTGATGGTGCCTTTTAACCATGTAAAACATTGCTTGGCTCGCTGTTGAGCAAGGCAAACGTTCGGCTTTTTTGTCAGTGATCGACTGCCCAGATAGAAACAGATGTTTGGATGGGCTGGATCCTGTTGGGTGACCCTGCGTGTGCTTCGTGAGGAGAGGGGGCACCTCCCACAGGATTGTGTGTCATGAGACGGCAGGTCTGCCCTTTCTGCCTGCAGAATGACATGCATGGAACCGTTTCCTGTAAGTGATGGAAAAGGTTAAAGAAAACGATCTGTCTTTGAAACGCCCGGCAGTGCCATCCAGGGAGGGGGATGTCGGCTGGGTGCCCTGAAACCTGCGGGGTAGATGCTTGACATTGTCTCGCTGCGTAACAACCCGCATGCCCCCACTTGTCCAAACAGGGTGGTGTCCTGGGAAAATGGATGCTGGAAGGGCCTCAGTACCTCTAAGACTGTGCACTTGTACAGTGGTTGTGCGTCACTCCCAGGTCACTGGAAGAGGGAGCCGCACGGAGCCCATTAAATCTGCCCCTTCCATTAACAAACCAAGCGGTAACCTGATCTGTCACTCGCTGCACCAACCCCCCTCCCAGCCCCCACCTTGGAAAATTAAAACCCGAAGGGTTTTGTCGTGCACAGGAGAAATGAGAAATGCATTATTTCACAGCCTGAGCAGTGGGTGCCGTTGCCATGTATATGTGCTGCACATTTCTGCTGAGGATCTCTTAGCCAGACTGCTGCAGCAGAAGTAGAAGGAATGAGTTTTTAGCATGTCTCAGCATATGGCAGTGATCCTGTCCGATTAGTGCCTCCGTTACTTGCCCCTATAAATAATGAGATGTAGAAGCGTGTCGTTCTGCTAATCTAGTTTAAGGACTTTACTGACGTAAGCAAACAAAGCTTCTGCTTACAGTGTTTCAGGGTTATGTTGCACTCTTGGTACCAGATGCTCATAGTATTTTTGACAGTAACCGTCATTGATTTATTAGTATTTTGACGGCGCGCCCCTTCCCGCATTTTTGCCAAGTTCTTTGATTGGCTGCGGACCCAGCAGTAGTCGGCGTGAGAACCAATCGGGTAAGATCGTTCAATGAAACCACACACCTAACATGGAGAACAGCATGTGCATGTGCCCCCACCCCTCCACCACTATGGCTCCTATGTGGACTTTCTTAGCAGTGGTATTAAGGGAACCTCTGTTTGTTTCATGGGCTGCTAACAAACTTTTTGATTGGCAGGCAAAGCTACCAATAGTGGTCAAAGGAGATCTACCATGAGCCCCTCCTCCCCGCTGTTATTTATACTTTTTGTGTGTCTGAAACTCATTGTCATTTTGAAAATGCTCCTTGACCTTTTAGCTTTATGGTTTTCCTCTCTGATGTTGAGAATTATAAACTGTATCTATTGTAAAAGTGTAATTGCAAGGTCCTCCTCCACAGCTCATGTTTTCTGAAATCCAAAGGCCAGAGAGTTGAACCAAAGCATGCTTGTGGTTGGTGCGCGTCTGCCAGGGTTGGGTATTTTTGGACACTGTGGCTGTCGGGGTCAGCACCACTGACATCTTGTAGTCTGCCTGAGGAATGATGGTATATGGCTGATGGAGTTGTTTGCCGGCACAGTCCATCGTGCCGTGCAGATGAGGGGAGACTGTTTGGATTCCTCACGGTTGCGCGACATCTGTCTCCGTCCACAGGCATGGAAGAAAAGGTGGTTTGTGCTCCGGAGCGGCCGCCTCACCGGGGACCCTGACGTGCTGGTATACTACAAAAATGACCACTCCAAAAAGCCCATCCGCATCATCAACCTAAACCTGTGCGAGCAAGTGGATGCCGGGCTGACCTTCGACAAGAAAGACCTGGAGAACAGCTTCATCTTTGACATCAAGACCATTGAGCGGGTCTTCTACCTGGTGGCTGACACCGAGGAGGACATGAACAAGTGGGTCCGCAGCATCTGCGAAATTTGCGGGTTCAACCCCACCGATGATGGTAAGAACTCGGGGTCATATTTTTTTTTAAAGATGTTTTTTTTCACAAACAAATTTTTTTTCCCCCATGTATAACGGTGTTTCCCAAACACCTCAGTTACCCCTAGACAGTCCATGTTTTTGCTCCCTCTTAGGTAATGAGCTGGGAGGGAGCAAAAATGTGGACTGTCTGGCAGGGAGCTGAGAAACACTGCAGCCTAGTCCATGGCTCCTACTAATGGGTTTTCAAAGCAGGTCACATGACACAGGGTAAAGAACGTCGGGTCTGCTGATGAAGGTGCTTATTCTCTGTGGCAGCCATCAAAGTGGCACCTAATCAGTCCCATAAGGGTCAAAAGTGAGGTATGCAACTCAAAGCCCCTCTCAGTTCCGCCTCTAATAATTCAATTAAACATATTTGATACTGTGCTTTTTCTAATATGGTTGCACCACAGCACTTAACACAAGACATAGCAAAAATAGAAAAAAACCTGAAGCAGGAAGTGATACAAGCAGCATCCCAGTTGGACTCAGAAGCAATAAAAATTATACAATATTTAACATCAGAGGAACCAGAAATTCCCTGTATCCACACTAGAGGAGGAAAGTATGTGTTCCACAGCCCTCTGGTTGGATCTTCTGTCATGGACCTCCTGGAATTTTGATGCTTCGGACTACCTAGGAGTGTGGGAGAACCTTGGCCCTTGGGATATACTGAAGCTGAGCATGGAAGTGTGATTTTATACCTGATCTCTGCCACTCTGGGCTTCAGTTATTAGCCAGCTCTGTTGTCTTAGGTTCTTTTGTATCCATGCCAACATTCATCTCCCTCCCCACCAGTCGGGCTTAAGCCCTCCGCTTCCCTCACTCCCACCCTCACATTTTGTAGCCAGCATACACAAACAAGCTAAAGCTCTGCAACCCATCAGTCTGCAGTTGTGTGTGTGTGTGTGTGTGTGTGTGTGTGAGCAGGCCATCAGGCTTGAATAGCGGCCATCATTTGTGACCATGGGAAATGGGGCCCCCTTCGGTGTTGTCTGGAGTTGGCCGTCCGTGATCCTGTCTGTCGGAAGGCCATGTTCTGCAGATCAAAACCCTTTCTGCCATTTCCCCCCAGAGAGTAGTGATGCTGTGATTTGGGTTTCTGAAGGACAGGGGGGGAATGTATACTCAGCTGCGGCACTGTAGACGTTGACATGTCTGGTGGTGAAGCAGTGCTTCCCTGCAAAAGATGTTAGATTGCCTAAGTTTTCTTTGGGTTTGCTAAGGAAATGAAGACCCCCCTGGTCGAGCCAATTCAGTGTAGGGAGGAAAACACATGAATCCCATTGTCCAGGGTTTGTTGCTGACCACCTGCTTATTATCAGACATCAGGTTCCTGGTCTTGATGAAGATCTCATGGTTAAGGCAACAGGAGTAGTTTGTGTTTAGGATTGGCAGTTGACCTTGTCTGAAACTTCAAGAGAGTTTGAAAAGCTTCAAAAGAAACAATTATCTTCGAAAGTAAAGGGTCAGCTAGTTTCTTGCGATAACAGATAACAGGAGAACTGGGGACCTTGAACAACTGGTGGCTTCTGGCAAAACAAAGAAGTTCAGCTCTGAGGAGGCCGTCAGACAAGGCTAGGAGTAGGATGGGCCCTGGGACCCTGCTCAAGGTGCGGGGGGGGGGCTGGCTTTTTACTGCAGGGTGAAATCAACAGCTTTCAGAGCAAACAAAGGACCCCCAGACCCCATTGATAAGTCCACCTACCTGTAACCTTGAGGAATGGTAGTGAGGCCATGAACGTGCCTGGGGGGGAAGCGATGTATAGAGCAGCAAATCACCGAAAAAACAACCTGGTGGACTTGAGGAACTGACAACTTGAGGCTTTGTGGGACTCTGCTTATCCCTGGCATGAGGGGAATCGACTTTTTAGGTCTTCAGTGGAAATTTGTCCACAACCATTCAAAATCCATGTCTGTGTCTGCGACAAAACAATCAGTCATAACATGAAGATACACAGCATCCACCCTCGGCAGACAGATCATGTGACTGTCAGCCTGACAAAATCATTCGCCATCTGTTTCATATAGTGTCTCATAGCATTTCAGTGGGATGTTTAACTCTAAAAAGGACCCTCACTGTACAGCTGTCAAACTGAAGGGTATTTAACATGTATCAGAGACAGAGTTGGCTAATCCAGGTCCAGAGAGTAAAAGTCCAGACCAAGATTTTGTTTCAACCAACCAGTTAAGCATAAAGAGTCACAGTCACAGAGTATTCAACTGATTGGTTCAAACAAAATCCCGGTCTGGACTTGAATTACCCAGCTCATCAGAGAGGCTCTGGGTGGGATGTGATGCATTTATCATTGTTCCTTCAGACACGTGGACACCATGGGGTTCCGGTGTATGTTTGTGAAATATAATCAAGGCTGTGTTTAGATTTGGAGCTTGAAGCTGCCCATCTCCAGCAGAGCGACAGTGGAGACGGCAGTGACTGGTTGTGGAGTTTTCATTCCTGTCCCCTGTAGGGCCGACGACAGCTGTAATAAGAGACATTCCCAACACAAAGCAAAAGCAGTAGCAGTAGGTTTGCAAGCTCTCCACTTTATCTCCGTCCATATTTCACTTTCTACCCCCTAGGAGATTATCCACAAAGCATCTTTGTCCTTACCTTTGACACGCATACAAAGCGGTTGGCATGGGGGGGAAGAGAGTGGTGATACAGGCCATATTACTCCTGGAGTTCTCTTGTGTAGTAATAAGGGCGATGAGTTCAAGAGTTTTCAGGGCTGAACAGGCAAGAAAATGGGCAGCCCTTGGAACACCTCATTTCCTTGTGGTCTGGAGTCGATTATCCAGAATAAACAGGCTCTGCAGCTCAGTGCTTTCCTCTGTCAGCAACATGTGAGCAGCGTGACACTGTTCATGAAACTTCCCCCGCTGTTTCCAGCCGGTGCTGCGATTCTGAATTGTGCTTTGCAAACTTAATTTGTGGCTTGTCTTTTATTTATTTAAAGATCACCTTTTCTATTCTAGTACAAAGAAAAAATGCGATATACTTCGCGGCAACTGCAGTGAGTGTTATATCACTGATTAGTTAATTACGCAATAAAGAGGGTTCAGCTGGAACAGGGATTCACCGCTGGGACTGGGGTCGGTTGCTTTCCAGACTCACGGAAGCCACCGGCACACACCGGGGGCGCTGTGGTGGACGTGCCCCCGCACCCGGCACATGCTAGCATCGCCCCCCCGGTCATCGCCAGTGTGCCGCCCCCCTACCAGCCCGTCAGCGTCCGCCACCTGGAGCGTTCTTCCGGCCCGGAGGAGCCGCAGGAATATGTATTGCTGGTAAACTGCGAGAGCAAGAAGCCGGACGCCAGGTGAGGCACGCGACCGATGTCTGAATGGATGAAATGCGGTTGCTGGGTTACAGTGGAAAGGGTACAAACACTGTGTTTGAATATGTGCTAAATGGGTGTAGGAGGGTTGATCTGTTAATCCAGGTTTCTTTTAACTTGGTCTTTTTTTGTCTAAGAATAAAGTTTTACCTCTCAGTTTTTAGCTTAAGGATGTTGTTTTTGTGTGCAGCTGGCTTTTACGTTCCATAGTGGCTTCTGAACACTGCATCAGGGGTGCACTTTCCGTATAGGATGGTGAACAGAGTGCATAGGCCAACACCCATCCCCAACCATAAACTGATCTGTCTCTTTCGTGTCATCGCTGTAGTTCCCTGGGACACGGGGACCAGGAGTACATGCTCCTCGAGCAGTGTGAGAGCAGGAGCGCTAGCCTGTGAGTGTGTTGTGCTGAGATGGGAGCTGTGTGTGCAGGTGTGTGCGTGTGGAGTGATGTGCACACATACTTGTGTATGCCCCCGTACACTTGCATGATGCCCCCCACAAACGGCCGCTTACGGTTTTATACACATGCAGAACTGGGCTGATATTTACTCGCGCGGATGTACAAGTGCAGACACACACTCAAACAGATACTTTCACAATTACATGTACACTCTGACGTATTTGCGTGTGCTCACTGACACAGTCACACTCCACACACAAACAGGAATCCTATGCATGATACAGGAAACGGGTAATGACTAATAAATGACGTGTGAGACCTAGCTATTTTGTACTGTCAGTAACAGGCTGGTTTACTCTAATTTCTGTTGGTTTCCTTATTGGTTACCAATGGGTAAAACTGGCTAATTTTGACTGCATGTAATAATCACATACTCTGTTCCTGAAATCCTGGTTTAATTAATGGGATGCCATAACGACGGCACTACCGCTGACAGTAACTGAAAAGCTATCCAGCTGTCACTCATGGATGGTTTTGGTTTCCCCCTCTTCTTCCCAGTAGGCCTGTAATCGAGCTGTCCAAGTCCATGTCCACGGAGACGGACTGCAACGATAACATCCCTTCTCACAGGACCATGAAGCCCTCAAACTCCAAGCATGGCTCCGTGAATGGCTTCTTCGCACAGTCAGCCGCCATCTATGACTCTCCGCCCCCCCGCGCGGCCTCAGTGTCTGTAGACACGGGCCTGTATTTGTTGCCGCGCAGTTACTCTCAAGACACTGTACTATTGCCCAAGTCGTCGGCCTCCTCCTCGCCCCCCATGCCGGGGGCGGAGTCAGTAGGCGAGCTGCGCGCCTGTGGCGTACCCCCCCGTCGGGCACCTGTGGAGGCTCGTCTCAGACAGGTATCCCTCAGCTATGATATCCCCCCCACGCCCGGGGGCAGCAGCACTTACCAGGTACCCAGGACGGTCGGGCCAGAGGTGGCTGTATCCGGACACTCGGACGTGCCCCCGCCCCGCCCCCCAAAACCCTCCCCAGCCGCCCCACCTGAGCGCTCCCCAACGGAAACGTACGCCATCCCACGCCCGGTCTCGGAGACGGAGAGCAACTACTGCATCCCCACTGGGGGTCGGACTCACCACAGCAACACCATCAGCGTGATGGATGCCTCTCGCCTCAGGAAAGGTCAGTGCCTGCATTGTTGGCCCACCCCAGTTTGGCCCCCCTTATCTCCATGGCCCCACCTTTCACTTCTCCTGCTTCCATTCGTTGCGCCTGACATGCTGTCACTGGTCCTTCCCCTCAGTTCCTCCTCCTCAGTTATCTCCATCCCACACTGGACGTACACTGCAAGCGTCAGGCACACAGCTGCTTTCGGATGCACACATGCATGCTGCATGCATTCTGCATGCATTCTGCATCATACACTGCCAGTACAAAGCCCTTGTCAGTGTCTCGGCGTCTAGCAAAAAATATTAGGAAAGGGGGAAAAAAAAACAATATGACAGTATGTTCTCTCCACGCGATCTTATATCCTATGCAGTTGGAGGCCTAAAATTTAATCGCATAAGTAAACTTTTCTCTCTTTTCTGATGGAGTGTTTATATTGTCTGTTGTTATAGTAACCCTCGATGAAGACTATGAAGCGGATGCATGGCTTCAGACAGCTCCCTCTAGTGGCTACATACAGTAACACGTGGCTGTTTGCTCTTAGATGAATGGCAGAATGTTTATTTTGGTGGCTAATGATAAATGGAAGAGCAGAAGAAGCTCAAAGTTGTCATTTTCCGAGACCTTCCCCAGAGTTCGGACTTCGGGAAGTCCAAATCTGGCAGATTTCATGTGAAAAGTGAAACGAGGGACATTTATCTAAACATCAAAGCTTCTGAGCTTGCCCACTGGACACCCAGGTACAAATCAGATTATACTGAAAAGCTAATACTAGATAATTTAACAGATGGTGCAACACAACGTAACCATTTCCTTGCAAATGTGCACGCAGTGCTAATGATCGCCAAATACCAGACCTAGAAAAACCCATCTCTCACGTGTAATTTGGTTGCATGAGGAACCCTCTGTGTTTGAACCGGGTCAGTAACCATTGGTGCGTGGTTGGCCAGCAGTCATGTGACCAAGGCTGAGGAAACCACAGAAGGAACACATGCCAAGGGCTTCGCGCCCACAACCAAGATGGCCACTTCATAGCCTACCACTGGCACTGATGCCTGTGGCAGCTGTACCAGATGGAGTGGCATACCTGGGGTGGGAGGCCGCTGCTGAAGAGTGCTTTCATCCCCAGTGTGTTCACATCAACTGCACGCTTATAGTAAATGGACGGACAAACTCCCAGACTGCAGCACAGTCTTTACCTGTATATCTGTGATTGATTAATATAGTCTCCATGTATAAACTTACAAATTATTTAATATCAAGTCTGCTATTTCCCATTTCAGGCCCCGTCTCATGGCTGCCTCAGGATCTGGTCATTGTACGGCAGCCTTGAGCAATCGCTTTCAGAAAGTCTTTTGATTCTTCAGTGAAACGAAACCAACAGAAAATGTTGACCACACTCTGCCCGCTTTCCATGCCTAAGCACAAGCTTCTGCTTTCATATGAACCACTGTGGAACAGCACAGCTGGAGTTCAGCTCTGAGTATGGAGCACTTAGCCAGAAACACCGTTCCTGGAATGCAATCTCAAAGGGCAACGCAAAGTCCACGACACGTCTCTGACGCTTTAGAGCCTGTTATTATGGCACTGATATTACTTAACATCGGCCTCTTGCATCATACTCTTGCGAGGCCCATTAATGATTTTGCTTCAGAATAACTCCCATAAACCATTGCGTGGCATTTTTCGAATAATCCCCTTAAAAAAAATGCAAATGTCCAGTGGTGGTACTTAATGATTAAATTATAGATTGGATGACATCAGAAGGCTTGGCTTAAACGACACATTGGTGCCAGGGTCAGCTAGAATGACTGAATGCATAATACATTAATAACAAATAACTGCATATTTGCAAGGCAAGCATGTTTAGGATTGAGCTACGAAGAAAAACTTCCATAGAGGGTGATTAATCCTGGACTTGTGTGTGGTGACCCTACGGGCACAGACAGCTTTGACTGGGTTTCATATAGAAACCAGGCAGTTCTCAAGATGCAGCCTGTGCCGTTTCATTAATTCCCAGACTCGCTACAAATGAACGATCTTGCTCCGGTGAATGGGTTTGGCCACTCGTGTTTGCCGATCAGCTCATGTTTCATGTGGTTTCCTAGAGGCGCAATTTTCCAGGAAGTGACATGCTTAGTCTTGTGCCTCTTGTGAATTTACTTTTCCGGGAATTTTGTCGCCTTTCGTATGCTTGTTGCTGCATCTTTAGCATGAGGTTTAGGCTGATGTTTAGTCCTCCAGACTTATACAATGAGTGTTAAAATTACTCCTACCCATTGCCCTCCTACTCCTTGCTTACAAGCTGTACTACAAGGAAACTATCAGTTCAGAAGAGTACAAATTTCAAAAAAGGTGTAAAAGATGTGGTGTGTGTGTATATAGTGGTATATCAATACATTTATGCCTTTTCCAGATTTCGGATCCCAAGATTGCTACGACGTCCCAAGAATTCTGTCGGATAGAAGCAGTTCATTTGACTTCAATGACAGCTTAAATGGCAGCTTTGTAAGTCTTTTTTTAACGTAAGAGATTTTGTTATTGAGAGTTGTGAAGGATTACCCTTCTGTAATTGAAAGGTTTTTCAGTGATTCTGTACAGTGCTTCCCCAGACAGAAAAAGGTAGCTTCTGCTGTTACTGATAACTGTGATTTTTTTTTTTTTGTCATGAAATTGCAGCAGTTTACAGAGTTCTGTGATCCTGTTTACCGAGTACAGAAGAGCAATCGTATGATGGCGTCCAGCAGCGCTTCGACGGAGGAGGTGGATGAGAACTATGTACCCATGAGTGCCAACTCGCCCTCCCACCATCAGATGGGGAGCATGGCAGAGCTCATCCACGAGACGAACTACGTGCCCATGACGCCGAGCACGGCCGAGTTCTCCTCCCTGGGCAAGCAGGTTCCCCCACCAGCACACATGGGCTTCCGGACCAGCCCCAAGACCCCACCGCGCCGGACCATGCTGATCAGTGACTGTCAGCCCCCACCAGTTCACCGCAACCTTAAACCGGACCGGAAAGGTGAACTGGGAGGACGGGGTTCTGTGTGTACCTGAATGTGACCGTGTGTCTGTGCACACTTGTATGTCAGGATGTCAAGATGATGCTCAGTGTGTCTGTATGACCATCAGTATGTCTGTTTGGTCAAAGTGGCTGTTTTTCTAATGAATTCCTACTCCTTTCTCTCCATTACACTCTATTGTTCTTACATGCTTGACAAGAGAATTGTACATTTATGAGTTTCTGTGCTTGGGTCAGCTAACAGCATAGCAGTTCTTGAATTCAGACCAATGGACAGGCTGCCATTATTTATTTATTTATTTATTTATTTATTTATATTTATTTTTAACTATTCTTAACATCTTCAGTATAAGTCACCATGCAACCTCTTCCTATTGGTTCCAGCTGGTACTAAATATGGCATGGGGCCTGGGCTTTAGGGGGAATTCCGAAGCAGCCGTTTTTAGCATTTCGGTATTTTGTTCCTTTCGCTGGCACCCGCCGCGTGATTTCCCCCGCCCCACCCCCCCCCTCACCTCCGTTCCCATTGTTACCCGCTGAATGGGCCCCTTTGATTACACATTCACCCTGCATGTTACAGCAGAGGAGGGAGGAT